>BPLS01000202.1:1412466-1520141 GCA_019656275.1 Rhododendron kiyosumense | reverse complement strand
GCTTGCTCTCGTTCTCTCTGTTAAGTTCTGAGGCTGGCATACCTTGCTGCCAATTACGTATGGTGTTGTTGCACTTCTGTACCTGCTGCTATCTGAGATGCGTTGTTGTAGCTGCTGATCAGCTGCCTCTGTTTTGCTACGGCCTTAATTTGGCCGCTATTCTGTTATAGATTCATGTGCTCTGCTTTGGTTTCTGCAAACCTTGAGAGGCATTGATAACTTTTGTCTAGCCACTGCTGTTATACCTCTGCTTTGGTTTCTGCCTAGCCGCTGCTATTTGTAGTTTGGTGCTGCTGCTGCTGTTTGCTACTGCTGCTGCAATCTGTTAAGCCGCTGCTGCTTGCTACAGCAATGAGTAGCAGTGACCAGCTGCTCTACAGCTCTACTTTACCACACAGTTGCCCTTTCGGTTTTCTATTTTGGTTTGCAGAAGATTTGGATGGTGGTTGCTACTGGTTTGCCACGAGTTGAATATTCGGACTGCTTCAAGTTAATGTCTAAATATTATACACTTGCATAAATATCGTTCTATTGCAAGGTTGTTCACAATTTTATTCTTCTTGTCATGGTTTAAGTGCAAGGTTGCACAATGTGTACTCCTTTTGCTATCTGTTTTGTATCCCTCTATCAGATGGGGTAGGAAACAGGTGTTTCATTTACCATTAGTCCTATGTAGCCATTTGGCATAGGCTCTCTATCTTTTCTTTTATCTCTTTTTCTTTCTTTTCTTTTCCTTTGTCCTCCTGGGGTATGCCCCTTGTAGGCTGTATATTCGTTTAACCTCTTTTTAATTTCAAGCTGATTTAACCAAAAAAAAAAAAAGCAAGGTAATTTGCTTTGCTTTTAACTTAATTTTTTGAACAGCCTTAGTATGACGTTCTGTCCATGGGGGAGGATTCTTTTTAAGCCTCTCATATAAAGGTGCAGAATCCTGAGCCAATTCTTTATAATAGTCTCCTATGTAATTGAGACTTCCAAGAAATCTCTGCAATTGGGTTTTATCTTTGATTTCATCTGGAAATTTAGAAGCAAATTCTATACTTCTGTCTATTGGAATTATTTTTCCTTGATGGATATTATGCCCTAAGAATCTGACATTTGTCTGAAATAATTTCATCTTAGGGGCAGAAACAACTAGACCATTTCTTTTTATTACATCTTTAAAAATTCCAAGATGTTTAATATGCTGATCTATGTTCTATGAAAATATTAGAATATCATCTATATAGCAAATAGTAAAATCAGCATATGGATAAAAAATATCATTCATAATATTTTGAAATTCTGAAGGTGCATTCTTCAAACCAAAAGGCATCACATTCCATTCATAATGGCCAAAAGGAACAGTAAAAGCCGTCTTATAACGATCGGATTCCTCTATTTGGATATGCCAATAGCCAGATTTCAAATCAAATTTAGAGAAAATGATTGCTTTATTCAATCTATCCAATAAGTCCTTTTTATTAGGAATAGGATATCTTATCCACATTAAAACTTCATTAAGAGATTTATAATTTATAACCAGTCTAGGAACTCCTCTTTCCTTCTCAGCATTCTTATTAATATAAAAAGCTATACAACTCCAAAGAGAATAGCTTTTGCTAATTGGTTGCTTCTTAAGTAAATCATCAATTTCATTTTGACACATTTTAAAATATTCTTGCTTCATTGAGAAAGCCTAGCTTTTGTTGGAATTTTCCTTTCATCAAAATCTTTCTCGTAAGGAAGCGAAACAATGTATTTTTCCTATCCCAAAAAGCATTTGGAATATCACTACGAATTTCTTTATTGAAATTTTCTTCAATTTGGGAAATTTTCTCTTTCAAAAAGGGTTTTTGTAAAGCTTCTTCAATACCCATAATTTGAATTTCTTTCTGAAGAAAATTTATTTGTTTATCTTTGTTAGAAATTTTTCTCATTATATGGTTAATCTCCTTGAAAACAGGATGAGAAACAAATTCAAAGAATATCTCATGACCATCAACATGGGCAGTTATTCCAGCAGTGCTAGTTTGCATTGGCATTAACATTGCTAGGAAAGGAGTTCCCAAAATCAACTCTTGCTACAGATTCCTTATGAAACGAAAAGTTGTTTCCAGGCATATTCCTTTATTACAAATGTAAATATTATTAAGTTTATATTTGATTATCATCTTAGAACCATTTGCATTAGTGAAACTTTGAGAAGTTTTCTCAAACTATTGGGTTGGGACTATTCCTTCTTGGATGCAGTTCATATCTGCTCCACTATCAACTAACGCAATAATATTGTTGATAGTATATTCTTTTTGTATTACTAAATTTACCCTTACATGCCATTTTTGGTAAACCACATTATTAATTAGATTTAAATAATTCGACTCATTATTATCATTATCATGACTTGTACTACCTTTCTTTTCTAAAGAAATTAATTTTTGATTTATATCATACATTTCTTGGGTAGTTTTATTTTGAAATGATTTTAACAGTTTTATTTATGTTTTCAACATATTTATTTCTCCTTTCAAATCAGGTATTATAACAGGTTTGTAATTATCAATTTATTCAATTCTATCTAAAACATTTCTCAAACTATAAGTTTCATTAGAAATTTGAGGTTTCTCTTCCTCTTCTTCTTTAGTAGAAGAAATACATGTTTCTATAATTTTTATTTTTAATTGAGGATCATCAATCTGATTAATAATATCTAATAAACCTTGTTGTTTATCAGTAAGAACATTAATACTGAGACCATTCATCTCTACAATTGCTTTCCAATAATTATCAGATGTTGAACATTCAAGATTTACAATTACAATTATTGGGAGTTTCTTCATCCTTTAAACTGGAAGAAGCATCTTCTTCATCAGATAAATCATTAATCTGATCTCCTGATTCTTCTTCTGATTCTAAAGCACTAGAATCAAGCATTAGTTTGAAGAGTTGCTGTTTTAACTCTTCATCTATTTGAAGCTCATAAAGCTTTTTCTTAGTTTTTGTAACGTCCCGTAAATTTTAACAATTATAAAATCAATTAAAGAATATTAATAGTAATTATAAAATTATCCTAATCATAATTATGCATTAGATATATACAAACTAAATTAAATTAGGCTTAATTATCCTATTTTTTATTTATTAAATTGCATGCATAATAATCCTATCATCTCTCGCTCTCCTACTCGGCCTCAAATTCATCTCCCTGACTATATTTTCGTCCTATAATTCGTCCATCCCGGAACCTAATAGGATTCGACTTCTTTCAATCCAATTCCAACCGAAACTCTCAAAATTCCTTTATATATGCCCACTAATCCGACCCTAGGGTTCATCACATTATTTATCACGCCCCATCTGTCCAGAAAGGAGAGAAAAACAGGAGAGATCGAAGCTCCAATTTTCGGAGTTCTAGAGAGAGGAAGAAAGAGAGAGAAAAGTGGGTTTGTGTTCTAGAATCGATCGAAACCTAAATTGATCATTCCAGACGCTTCCTACAATCCCTAGCATCACCGAACGTCATCCAATTCAGTCCCGAAGTCCCCCGATTGAAGAACCCGAAACTTTCTTCCCAACTTTCCAAGTTTCGATAAAAATCAATTCGATCCGATTCGAGGTAGTATAATCCATTCCAACCCTTCCTCTAAGTATAATTATTGTTTTTAAGCATAACCCATCGTCCCCCATGGTCCCATGCATCGAAAACAGCGAGAAAAACCAAAAAAACGTTTTCTGGACGCGACCTTGCGGCCGCGACCTTCGGGCCGCAAGAACCAGGCCTGGAGTTTGCGGTGGAGGCTCCAGCCGCAAGGTTGACTCGGTCAGACCTTGCGGTTTGGACTGTTTTGTTTCGAAACGGTTTTGCGACCTTCCAAACTTGATTTTTGACCCCCGAACTATTTTTCCTAGACTTTTCACATCTCAAAGATCATAACTTGTTGAGATCATATTTTTTTTATTTAATTATCTATTTATTAAATTATTTCTTAGTTATCGTTCAACGTTTACAAACGAAAATTAGTTACGACCTTTCAACCAACGTTTTAACACTCCAACTAAATTTTTTTAGACTTCTTGAATGTCAAATACAGTAACTTGTTAAAATAAATATTTATTTAATTAATTCACTATTTATTATTATTTTTGAAGTAATTCCAATCAAAATTACTTTACGACTTTATAAACATTATTATTAATGCCCGAATAATTTTATTAGACTCCCTACTGTCCAATTATGAAATTATGTCAGTCTCAATATTTATTTTTATTATTAATTATTTATTGTCTATTTACTCCACTTTCAGTCATTTTAATTAACATTTTCTTGTAAATTAATCCTTCGACCCTCCGAATCCAACTTTTGACACTCAACTGATCGTATGGGACTTTTGGGACTCTTATTAGGTCATGATCAATTATTCTAATATTTTTTTATCTAATTAATGCATTTTAATTAGCTTTTAATTAATCTAATTAATTAGAAATAATTAATAAGAGCCTAGAAAATATTTTATTAAAATTTTTATAAAAGTTTTACTTCATTATTGACATTGTGGCCATACAAGAATAAGGGCAACGGCCCATTCATAAAAGGTTGTGTGATTGCATTGCTGATTATTTGTTTTAATTATTATTTGGTTTAATTGTATATTGCATCAATATCTGATTTGATTGCTAGATTGGACCCTAGAGACATGGGGTGGTATACGAATAGAATTCATTTAGACGATGCTAGATAATGGATGAATTGGAAAGTTTTATTTTTAGAATGCCTGCAGGCGAGAATTTGAGATGTGATGAGATTTGTGATGAGATTGAAACTGGCGAGAGTCCAGTGATGAATTGATAGACTGGCGAGAGTCCAGTGATGAATTGAAACTGGCGAGAGTCCAGTGATGATTGTGGAAGCGGTATATAAGATAAGCGAACCCTAGTCTTGATTCAGGCATGATAAGCTTACCCCTTGTTGTAGTTATTGGGGTGCACACTCGGTATATAACTTAGGTGTACCTGCGACAGCAAAGGGAAGTGACCTCATGGGACCGAGCTTGGCTAGAGGTTGGGGAGGAAAGATCCCGCGGAGGAGATCTTAGATTACACGATAGGTTAAAGAATAGTAATGAATTGATTTATGTGAATAATCTCTGTTCTACTTTCTCGTATCATTTTATTCATATTATCCTGCTGCCTGCTAGTTGTAAAGTAAGAGGGGTGGTTGGGTTGGATTATGCTTCGGGGTGAACTATTTCACTCAGGTACGGATTGCCTGGCTTCCATGCCAGATTTTGCAGAGAATCAGGAAGAGACACAGAATCCTGAAGGTGATCAATTCTATGCGGAAGAGAACCATGAGATGGGAGCCGAGCCAGAATACGCTTGGGATCCATATCAATCCTAGAAGGCGGCTCTGTTATTTTACTTAGTTTTTATCACAAAGACTATTTTTCAGTATTTCAATAAGGATTTGTAATAGATGAATCGTTAGGGAGAATTATCCGTTTTGGATTTTGAATTTAAATTAATAACTTTTTAGAAATCAATATTTAATACCTCCGATTTTATTTCCGAAAATCGGGGCGTTACAGTTTTACACTTATTAGCATAGTGTCCTATTTTTCCACATTTGAAGCATTTTGCTGTAACCTTCTTTTTACTTTTACTATTTTGTTTCTTATTGGTAGATTCCCTTGAACCAGTTTATTCCATCTTATTCTTCTTGCTAGGTTTCCCTTGAACCAGTTTGATGGGTTGGTACTTTACGTGAGGTATTGTGGTATACTCAAAGGGAAGGGCGTGTATTAATTTATTAGTTGGAGTCATGATATGGTTGACAGTTTGGAACGTTTTGAACATAAATCATTGTGGTGGATTGGTAGATCGTTTAGGATGCTTGAAGTGTAATCGATATTGTGATAGAACCATTT
The DNA here is from genome assembly GCA_019656275.1 of Rhododendron kiyosumense. Classification (NCBI taxonomy): domain Eukaryota; kingdom Viridiplantae; phylum Streptophyta; class Magnoliopsida; order Ericales; family Ericaceae; genus Rhododendron; species Rhododendron kiyosumense. Next base: position 1,514,238 of record BPLS01000202.1, on the reverse strand, counting down.
GGGATGATTAAATTGTGACTACTTGATCGACATGTATGAATATAATGAGATGTGACGCTATGGGTATCACTTATATGTGATGTGTCCCGGAGCTCATAAATGGGTATCACTTATATGTGATATGTCCGAAAGTATATAAATGGGTATCCCTTATACGTGATATGTTCTGGGGTACGCGCGATACATTCGAAAACTTTGATTGATGAGATATGAGATCTTGAGAAAAAGAAAGAAAGATTGATTTTTACTAAATCCGACATTCTTGAGCAAATCAATAGTTTCCGGTATTCGTGCATAGAATCAACGGACTCTGGCTATTTAAGCTCGAATCAATGGAGCATGACCATTAAAGGTCATGTATTTCTCTACATTACATTTATTTGAAAATGAAGGAATTTTGAAAGAAGGATTATGATGATGGATGAAACGGATTTTGATGATGAGTGATAAAGAAGTGAGAAAATGATTGTGGAATCATGTGTGATGTGGTAAAATGATGGTGAGCTTGTGCTTTGGTTTATAATGATTGATGTGGGAGTGAGACTGGTTCTAGTTAGATATATGGAATGATATATACTGCAGGTTAAGTAGATGTCTAAAATCTTTTGGCCGTAGTGTGCTGCTAGTTGATGATCATGTATACCTTGGGCATTTCTGTCTATTCTCATTTACTCTAGATGCATAACTCGGTATATTTTCTTATAACTTGTGTATAGATTTCTCTACTGGGCTAGTGTAGTTCAACCTATCATTTTCAGGTACTTTGCAGGTCAATGTCATGGAATTCTTGGAGTCCATGCTGATGTTGTTTAAAGCTATTTTTGTAGTACTTGTCTATTTTTGTAAACTAAACTACATTGCATTGTATTTTCTATTGTAGAAATCTATAAGTATTGGGCAGGTTTGTGGAATTGGGGATTGAAATATCTTTTGGGTTATTAATTGTAACTCCGGTGAGGATTTTAATTATCAAAATTTATTATTATTATTATTATGTTGAAAATCGAGGGCGTGACATGGGGATTACAAGTACTTGCACTACAAGAACTTAAAGGATTCGAGACAAAAATTTAGGGACTAAATTAGTTTGGGTGGGAAAAAGGAACATTTAGGGACCAAAAGTTTGAATGTCTCTATACCAACCATACTACAGTAGTATGTAAGGAACCAAGTTTGGAGTTGGGTTTGGGCAACTTAAATATTGGGGCCGACACTGACCATCCAAACGACTTTTATGGATGATTTTTAAAAAAATATAGTTTCTTAATAAATCATCAAGATTTTCATTGCAATTTTGTTTTATTTTTTTATTATTGATTTGTCTCTTCAAGAGGAATCGGAAAAGTATTTTTTTTTCTTACTTTTAGCCTAATATTTTTTTTTTGTAATATCCAAGATAAAGCCTAAAATCTTGGATATTTAAAAAAATTTGGGTAAAAGTATTTTTTACTTTTTCGATTTCTCTCGTCGAAACGAATCAATAATTTGTCGCAAAATGAATAAACAAGAAAAATATTTGAATAAGAATAAAAAAAATAGAGTGGCCTTGCAAACAATAAAAACTATTGAGAACCTGATAATAATAAAAAACTGTTAGGGAACAATAAAAATAACTGTTGGCATTACTAAAATCTATTTAGTATCATTTAGAGCATCTCCAATCCATCAAATATAGATGATGGAAGTGACACATTGAGGGGAGATTTTGTAATTTATTCCCTTTTTTCTTCACATTTTGTATTTTTTGGGAGAATATTTGAGGGACACACTGTCCTTTTTTGAGTTTGGTCCTCTAAAAATAGAGGACCAAAAGCAAATTTGGAGGACCAAACTCAAAAAAGGACAGTGGGTCCCTCAAATATTCTCTCAAAAATACAAAAAATGAAGAAAAAAGATAATAAATTACAAAATCTCCCTTCAATGTGTCACTTCCATCTTCTATTTTTGATGAATTGGAGATGCTCTTAGGAGCCATTCTTTACAAACGACACCGCCACACCCGAAACCCGTCACAGACGAAACGGATCCCTAAAAATAAGGAAATACAAGTGCAGTGGGGACGACACGGATCCTAACGGTGTCATACTGTCATATTTGATTATACGAGCCATTCTTCGCTCATTCTTCTCTCTCTCTCTCTCTCTCTCTCTCTCTCTCTCTAAATGCAGAGCACTGCATTCCTTCTCTCACCAGTCTCCATCAATTCCTCCGAGGCTTTCTCACCGTACCACCACATTGACGCTCAATCCCATACCTTCACCGCCGCATTTGAGATCGCTCGTTTTAGCCGCCTCCATTAACGGCCTCTCTGGCTCCTCTCTTCGCCAGTTTCCGTTAACTCGTTTCTCTTCGCCTTCCTCGTCGTCGTCGAACAACTTGATTTCTACTCCGCATCCCGTTCCCAATCGTGAACCGCGTGGCGTTGAACCGATACCCACAACGGCCACACCCACACCCGAAACCCGTCACAGACGAAACCCCCTCCTCTCTCCCTCTCCCTCTCCCTCTCCCATGGAAACGAAGACTCCAAACTTCCATCCTCCACCTCTGCTAATGGCGGCCATGCATCCTCTGTCCGCGCCACCGGCGGCGAGGCCGGCGCTGCGAGTTCGCTCGCCTCGTCCAAGGACTGGAAGAGTTAGGCAAAGCTGTTTGGATAGGTGTGGGTTTTTAATGGAGCGGTTTTGCAGTCAAGTTTCAATTTAAATTATAAAGGTTTTCGACCAGAACCTCACATTTATCTACTTCTATTAGGTTTTTTTTTTTTTTTTTTGACGTAAACATTGTTCTACAATGGAATTTCAGAAACCTTGAAGGAATCTGGATGGGGAGGAACAGAGGGAGAGAGAGAGAGAGAAAGAGAAGAAGACGGCGACGATGCAGCCAATAGTTTTAGGGGTCGATTCTGACTTTGAACTCGATGTCGCCGAATCCGTGGGTTTCTATGCATTTCCTCCTCTCCGTAAAAACACAGGTATCGATCTCTTGCATTTTTTCAAAAGTTTTGCTTGTAATGTATATGACTGGATGTCTCTGTCTGCTGCTTCATTGTGTTTTTTTTTCTTCGATTACTTCTTCGTTTTCTGATTCAGTTCTTCATCTTCTTTCGGTCTAGAATGATACATGATGTCTGTTCGCCGGTGGACGAAAATAGGGGTATGTTCTCCTTGTTTTCATTTATTGCCAACCAAACAACCCCAAAACATAAAAAAGTAAAAGGAAGTTTGAAGTTGCTCTGATTTGGAGAATCTCCATGAGGATTTCCAGTTTGACCACCGAGATTTAGTTCTTTCCCATGATTTTGTTTGGAATAAGTTGTGATTGGGGTGGATTTTGTGTATTTTCAGCAGGTTGGCACCTCTTTCTATCACGAAAGCTCTATTGTTATTTGGCTGATGCAGATCGGGGATTAAAGCCCCCAGAAGGTATTTTTCTGAGTTTTTTTTTCTTCATGATTTTGACTAGATTCAAGTTGTGATTCAGGTGGGTTTTGTATATTTTTGATGGGTTGGTGAAGAAGAAGGGTAAAACAAAATAAGAAAGTGCAAATTGTGTGTGACTTCTGTTATTTTTCTCTTTTTATTATGGCTTTTGGTCTAATTCACACATGCTATGATTACTTTTTTTCCCTTTTGTATGTCTTAATACTTGTTAAGATATCATTAAACAAGCCTAAGAGATGGAAAGAAATCACGCCCTTCGGTTTTAGGGGTGTATTTATGTATTTTTTCAAAAAAAATAAAAAAGACGGGCAGATAGTTACATCCGTGGGTTTGTTTGTCTTCTCCTTTCACTTTGCTATGTTCTTGGGCGTTCGATTTGTTTGTCTGATCTCATCTGGTTAGGCCAAGTGTGTATGGTTTCTCCTCACTTTAAATCGTGTCTGGGCTGAATTTGTTCCAATTGTTGGGAATGATTTTGGTTTGGGGAGATTGTTGGATTTTGTTCATTGAACGGCTGAATTGAAGTTCAGTTATTTGCTTGGGTTGATTTTGCTTTTATGCTCTAGCTCTTATGGGAGGTAGGTCGTAGATCTGGGAGAAAGACTGCTTCCTCCATTATAGTTGTAAAAGAAGCCCTTATGATTCTACCTGTAGACAGCAGGGACCTCGCTCCACTAGCCTTATGAAACTACCAGTCAGTGAAGGAAATGAAACTAATTACTAACAGGGGAAAGGAGATATTAATCCCAGTAAGATCGATCAGCTACACGGGCACCACTCCAGAAGCTGAACTGGAGTACGGCCCATATGCATGAATTGGTTTTAAGGGTTTTATGTCTTTTGAGCTACTGTTTCCACCCGGTCAAATTGTGTTTTTCTCTCTCTAAATTTTTTTACACTAACAGATTTTCAATTTTTCAGACTGGGTTATGAATTGTGTGTGCATATGCATATGTGTCATGAATGTACCTTAACAAAAGCAAGGACTTTTGTGCCAAGCATTGTTTTGAAGGGGGGGTTTATGGTTTTGCTTAGAATATATGTTATGAAATTTGATTAATGTGAGGAATCATTTTGTGGATGTAGTTTGTCGTTGTTTTGGTGGGATGTGATGTGGATGTAAAAACAGTCTTGAGTTGGGTGGGAATAATAGCCAGAGAACAAAAAATGGGTGAGGAGTTCCAAAACTAAGATAACGAAATTTTCATCTGGTCAAAAATGGAATGACGAGTTCAATAAAAAAGGTGGGTGGGGGTGCCTCTCATGCATTCTGCAGGAATGGTATCCGGGCAGTTCGCAGGAATCCCCTTTCTTGCAGTTCGTGAGGGTTTGGCCTTTGTTGTATCTTTAGCTCAATAAGTCTGGCTGCTTTCTCATTTTTTGACCCTTGGGGTGATTTGTGTTTTGGGTTTTGTGGAGTCATCCTTTGTGAGTTCAATATATACTGATAGTACATCTAGGTGCATTGTGTAGTTAATTTAGCCTTAGTTTGTTTGGTCACATGCGCGATTAATGTTTGCTTTCTTTATAAGTTTGTGCGATTGATGTGTGAATTAGCGAGATCCAATGAATTGTTAATTCCTGGCTTTGTGTTGCAGACTTGCAGTGCCATGCTTATTATGTCTTGTTTATCCGATGAGTTTATGTAAAGTATCATTATCATGATAGACCGCATGGAGGGTTTTACTATGTTATCCCCATTAGAGGCTGAAGTATAATTGCTGCTGTGGCAAGGCATTGAGGCACTGGCCACCTGGATTATAAAGCTTATAGTAACTTAGAGCATGACTATAAAGATATATTGGGCCTTGGTGATAATTTAAGATGGAATCTAAAGAGCAATTTGGTTAATTGGCTAGATGCTCTTGTATAAAATTTGTTATGCGCTATAGTACTGTGGGTACGTCTTCAATAGCTTCCACAGTCATTGTTCTTACAAATTAAAAAAAAAAAAAACTGCTTTACTTTGTCATCAATACAAATAGTTAGTGGAAAACCACTATTTCAATCACTGTGATCTATTGTGCTTCCATTAATCAAGGTTATACCGTTCTTTTTCCGATACTATTCTACATTTCATTTAATGTACATTTTGATATGTTTGGTGATTTTGAATCTTGTAGGTGTTGGCCAGTGCTGGAATCTAAAACATATTTGGTAGCTTGATGTGTACTCTTTTAGAGGTTGTGTGCAATGTTTCCTTATGCTTTGCTTTGTGTTTGTTACTCCATTGATTATTGAGACAAATCAGTTTTGAACTTATTCCTTGATTTTTGGGTGTTTTTTTTCTGATATTCTATGTTAATACATCTTTGCTGAAAAATAATAGTGTTGGTTACTTTTTTTTGAGGGGCTTCTCTTTGTTTACTCAAAACAAATCCACTAATTTCTTAAATTAAAATTGTGAAATGGTTGGTTGTAGGGCTCGACATTCCTATACCATTTATGGACCACCTGTGGCCACTTTACTGTCTCATTTAGGGCTCGGCATAGGAATGTTAGCAAGGATAAATGCACAATAGTGCGGAATTGGATTTGCTTAGAAGTTTAAGTATGTGGGTTAAAGCAGGAGGTTAGAGGAATGTTGAATCAAAAGGCACTCTGCCATTAGTTTTGAATATCCAGTTTTCTGATAGTTTTTTTCTTTTTTTTGGGTAAATTTGCTTGAAATTAAAAAAGGTTAACCGAATATACAGTCTACAAGGGGCATACCCCAGGAGGAAAAAAAAAAAAGGAAAAGAAGAAGACTGAAAAAATTGCAGTAACCCATGCACAACCCGTATGGAGAGTAAGAGGAATAAAAATTTTCCATATGTTTTGATATCTTACCCCTTTTGCACTATCCATCTATGAGGAAAGATAGTACAACGGGTATGAAACCTATGAAGCATAGTTGTTGAAATCGTAAGCTTTGGTTCGATTCAGGGCATCATCGATTCGAACCGATACAAAGAATAAAAAATGGGGAGAATCGTAGACAGATTCGACGAATCGATTTGAGAATTGGTGAATCGTTAGAATCGTACGATTCAGTTTGTTTTCAAGCCCAGCAGGTGGGGTTGAATTTTTGCCACCGAAAATGAAATTAAAGTTGAATTTCATCTTTTGTAATAGTTTTTTCTGCCATACGAAGGGTCGAAACCCTTTAAGGAAGATTTTAAGAGGATCAATTTGGTTCTCCACAGTCGTAATCCAAAAGAATTTGGGTTTTATGTACTTGTGGGTTCCGGAAGAACAGAGCTCAGAGAACAGAGCTTCGAACAGAGCTTCACGCAGCATCTCTAACAGAATAAAAGACATCGTCGACCGTCGAACTGTTGGCCGTCGATTAGGAAGAGCTTAGCCACCGATAATCTCTTCCACCGAATTTGTTTGCCATCGAATAGGCAGAGTAAACAGGTAATGAGGCTTATATTGTCCCCTTCCCACCATTTAGACTATTATATTCTCCACTATATGCTATTAAATTCCCCACTTCAACTATTATATTCTCCCCTCCCAACTTATATGATATTATATTCACTTCCACTCCCAATTATATTTTATTATATTTTCCACTCCCAAATATATGATATTATTATATTCACTCCCACTCCCAACTATATGTTATTATATTCTCCACTCCCAAATGTATGATATTATATTCGCTCCCCCTCCCAACTCAGATTTCAGACCCACATTTTTGCAATAAAAGCGTCTTGCTTATTTAGACCTTGTGATCATCTATTTATCTTTGGAAACAATACTTTTGTTGATTCATACTTGAAATCTACATTTGTTATGCATTTTAAAAATTTTGACCGAATCGGAACAATTCACGATTCGCCACCGGGCCTTTTCGATTCTCGATTCGATTCACGATTTGACAAATATGCTATGAAGTGATACGAGTAGTAATTATTACATGAAACCTAACTATTACCTAGCACATCCCACCAGTCTAGGAAATGAAATAAAGAGTCATGATCAGAAACGACCATGTGATAAACCATCACTGAGGACTAGCAACAACATAGCAATTTGGCATAGGAGAAGCTGATTAGCTACTACAGAGGAACAAGGCACCAAGAAGAGGCTTAACTAGAGATGTCAGCATCTGATAGGGGGACCCAACCCTGTACACCACGCCCATTCCAACCGGTCTAGTACCTCCCTCATTCGAATTCTAAGGCTCACCAGAACAACCCGCCCCAGCCAAAACCAAACACCATAAATCTCCAGAGATGGGATAAGCAGACCAAGATTCAAATACTCCAACTTAACCCAGAAAAGACCTCAACGTGGCACTCACTTCTAGAGAAACAGCTAATACAGAGGACCTCAAACCCGAGGAGGCAATAAGGAGATAAAGTTTTCTGATAGTAGACTCCATTTACATTTGATGTGGAAGCAAATTTTACTTCAAGGCTAGATAAGCTAGGAGTAGTTGAGGCTGAAATTAATTGCAGGAGTTAGTCGCCCTCTTTTTTTTTTCTTTTTTCATTTCCCCATTTGGGACCTATTAAACTTCCAAGTTTAACAAATTGACAATTTATTGAACAATTTGCAGTTGTGTATGACACATGGAGGTTGATTTTCTTATCCTATTTAATGTTTTGCTAAGAGTAAATTCTATTTTTCATTCTGCGTAGTTTGTGTTTATCTTTGTTAGTATAAATTTCATATTTTGGTTTTCTAACCCTGACATTTCTTTCACCCCTCTTTTCTCTTTGGAGTTGAGATTTTGAAGAGAATGTAGGAGCAGCACCAATTGAAAGTTTTCCTTGTTCTGCCCAATCACTACACATGTTTGGAATTCTTCGTTTAAGTTGAGCTAGGTGATGAAGTTTGGAGTTGTCAAAACTCGAAACATTTTAAAGACATGGTAACATGGAAGAACCATCACATCCCCTTTTCCCTTTTTTTTTTCTTACAGCTCACCGTGGTTTTTGTGCTGAGAATATAGATATCATGGTGGGACACTTGGACTCTTTTTTGCAAGATTTACTTTCATCGTTATAGTTTCACATGATTAGATGCTTCGTGCTATTTTTACAGTTCTTAGTACCATTTTAAAGTGATGATTTTCCGCCTTGAATTATATAAATGCATTTGCTTTCGCGTCGTCGTCGTTGTATTTCATATTCATTTGGAGGAAGTACGATGGTACTTTTGTCACTTTGATTCCATGGAATTTAGTGACACTGATATGTGACATGAATACGGTTACTTTTGTTCAGAAGATTTGAGAGTGAAGTTATGGTCTTGGTAATTTATCCGATGAACCAGCATCCCACAATCCCAATACTATTTTTTAACAAAGTTTTGATTTGGTTTTATTTTTCCAGGACGCAACCTAGATGGAATTATCTCAAATCATTGGTTATAATAAAGGGTGGGTATTATCATTATGTTCTGGTCTAGGTATTTGAAATGTTATGTTAGTTATCGATTACTCTCTTCTATTTTTGACCAGCTGTCGATTACTCTCTTATGTTAGGCGGATTATATTTACGCTCTTTTTTTATGAATCATTTGTCAAGTGCACTTAGTGAACTTGACCATCTTTAGTTTGATGAATACTAAACTAGGTTATGTGGACCATGTTTGAAAACATGAATTTTGGAAAAAGTTGCTTTCAATGATGGGGGTGGTTATATTAGTAAAAAAGGCAGTTTGAACTAGAGCAAATGCAACAACAAATCTTTTCAGTATACGTAATAAACCCTTATGTATATCAAATCCTTGATTAAACTTATGCATACAACTTTTGCTACGCTCATCTACCTTTGTAATTTCAGAAACATTAAAAATCGTTTTCCACAACGGGCATGCCAGAAGTGCATGTCGCAATTCACTTAGTTACTAGTAAGGGAAAATGGAAAATTGTCATCCAGTGTAATGCTCCATTTGCTTCTTTATCTTATAATCGCCGGTGTACACAAGTGTCATTTTGTGCTATTTTTATTCTACCATTTTCTTGGCGTGGGGGCAGATTTTTAGATCCACGTGTTTCTGCTCATGGTATATGCTCAACCTTTTTTGCGTTTGTCACTCTTGCAGGCTGGTATTTGACATGAGTAACACAGTTGTTGTTGATCCATTTTATGACAAATCAAACTGGTGCATTGTTCTTGAGAAGACAATATGAAGTATTGGACTGCTGAATCGGCCAATACAACTGAAATCTTTTTGCCAGATGGTTCATTGTTTCAAGGCTACGCCTCTTGCACTGTAAACGGTTTCAACAGAAGAAAGGATCAAGCGCAGACTACTGATCCCAGAAAGGCAAATGCTAGGATGGTTTGTCAAGGAAAGCATCCAAGTACGCTAATATCAAGGGGCTCTTTGGGTGATAGGTACACTTCATCTCCGTCTAGATATAAGGATGCTTCTGCTTTCTTGCTCTGTTATTATGCACTTTTTGTAATTTGAATACGGTTGTAAACGAATTGAGCAGCTTGCGAGCTCAACTCGTTAACGCACTAAATAAGCCAAACTCGAGCTCGAGTTTTCAGCTATTTTAGAAAACGTGCTGAATGGAGCTTCGCTCGATTAAAGAGGCTTGTTTTGTAGATGAGCTCGGCACATTAAGGGCTCGGCTCGTTAAAGCTGGAGCTCAAGTTTTTGGCTCGTTACTAAATGAGCCAAGTCGAGCTCGGGCTTGGCTTGTTTACATAACTAAACGTGAATGTATAGCACATTACAAGGGAAGATTGCTAAATTCCTCGACAATTGGTACTCAGATAATTTATAGGAAGACTATGAGAAAGTTTTATCAAATTGATGATATTGGAAGTTTGGAACCAATAATTTTGAACCCCAAATGAAAAGAAAAATGAAACAAACGGAGTTTCTAAACATGAAAACTCTAAAAATTATGGAGACAGTAATAACATATGAAATATGCTCTTGCAGTTGCAGAAGATTGCAAAATCAAATGAGGTAATCTGCATATGAATGCTATATATTGCTGGGTATTATTTCTTTTCCTTTACATAGTAGAGTCCCTATTTCTTTCTTTCTTTCTCCATAACCTCTTCTTGTATTTTGTTGCTTTATTGCTCTGCATTGTTCTTTTTTTCTTCTTTTTGTCTTTGAATTGTCCTGCTGCAAGTTTCGGTAAAGATTTTTGTGCTAATTTTTCTATCCTCCTGAAAAGTGAAAACATTAATAGTCTTAAAAATGTACGAAGTATCAAGGACAAAGAATCTCTCTTATGGGGATAAATAACTGAAGGGTAATCCTTAATAGGTGTTTAATACTCGAGAAACTTAATGGTGCCGGATATGCGTTGAAGCGTGTTCAGAAGTTAGCCCTGTTTGTTTCTTATCTTTGTGATATTTATCTAATAATTCATATGGTTTTGATTTGAAATTTTGTTTGTGCTAGACATATCGTTGTTGTTGCCTCGAAATTTTGTTTACTCTGCCTCAAAATTTACTGGGTTCCATCGATTTTTTTCTTTGTTTCTTTTTGAATAAGAGAGTGCTAACGTCAGAGTACAGAAAAATCCTACATACTGTAAAATTCTCACAAAGTTTAGCTATTCTTGGAAAGTGCATCTCATTAGGTTTCACTTTCAGATTTGATATTAGATTTCATTAGCTTCAGTTCCACGCCTCTATTTGTTTGTTCTCTATGGATCGAAAGAGCTCTAAAAATTCAATTATTTGGGAGTGAGGTCTCTTGTGTATTTCTGGTGCATTCCTATTTTTAAGGGAAGATTGAAGATTATCAATGAAAATGAAATTTTGAGATGTAGACATTTTGTATTGCGAAGAAAGAGATAAAAGTTGTTCTCTTCAATTGAAAATCAACCAGAATGACTTATTGTGCGTGGCACGTACTCAGTCTTGTGATCCCTCGTCAAATTCTTTTCCCTTGAAAACCAACGGACATGACTTATTGTGCAAAGCAGGCAGCCATGCACTTCTCAACTAATGTATGAATGTTAATTACACAACGTATTTAACAGCAACAAAAGCCTACAATTTCCTAGACTACTTCATGTAAATCACATTCATGTGTACCCGAACAAAATCGTATGCTTCCAAACCAACGAGCATGTTCTTCGTGCGTAGAACGTAGGCTATCACCTAGTTAGTATATGCAAAGGGTTTCTGACTATGATTTGGCAAGTCAAGGTAGGGCCGTGGAGTCATCAAGTGGATGAATCTATCTGAACTAGTACCTTTTATTATATTTTCTCTGTTTTTTTGTTGATTTTTTTTTCTTTGTTTGATCATGATGGGGTGGGACTTAGGATCACGATGCAGGTTGGAGATCATGAAGCAGTGCCTAAGAGATCACGATGGGCTGTTGTGCGCTCTAGATTTAAGGAGCCATCCAATTTTTTAGTCAAGACAACAGTGTCGGTGAGTAGAATCGACTGACCAAACTCTGTTCCATTTTGCTTTGTCCCAGCTGACTTCTACTTTTGCATTATTTAACTTCCCCTTTATCCTTTGCCTTTTCCTATGTTTTTCAAGGGTATTGATTTGAGAATAGAATCGACTTACCAAAATGTGCTACTGGAATCGAGTGTCATACATATCCATCTCTTTCTCTTTTCTTTCTCTCTTTTTCTTTTTTTGGTAAAGGTTTTACAGAAAAAATCTAATCCTACCCTACTCCTAAAAAAGAATCACTTTGGCCAATTTTTCGCTATCCAACTTTTGGCCAATTTGGACGATTTTATCCTTCAATTGTTGGGATGTTGTTCTTGTTCACTTGGGCAGAATGGTCTTTTTACATCTTGTACATTGTGGGGCATGTGGCGTGGAGTCCCACAGCCACACCCTCCCTGCTCTAAACAGTTTCTCCCTTCGCCGTTCTCTCTCTCCCTCTCTATTCCATGGCAAATCCTCATCTCTCTCTGCTCATTTTCGGCTCTCCTTTCGCCGTTCTCTCTCCCTCTCTCACCACGACAAACCCCTCATCTCTCTCTCTCACCAGATCAGGGCAGAGATTCTCACCTATCGCCATGCGGGTGACTCACTCGTACTATATCAGTTGCACACATTATGCGTGTCTCTCACTGATCTCAAATCATCTCCCTTCCTCTCTCTCCCTCCCTCCTTCCCTCTCTCTCTTTGTAGCTTTTTTGCGGAGCTTATAATAGAGCTGATCCCGTTCCAGATCTGCACTTTCCAGTCTACGTAACGGTGATGGGGAATCTGACCAGCATTGCTGCCTAGTGTTAAGAAGCTCCTTGTGGACCTCGCCGATAAGCGGCCTTGATTTCCAGTTTTCCCCTTCCCTGCTTTTTTGTATTCTGTTTAGTGGTTTATGTTATGCTTTGTTTAGGTTCTCACCGTAAAAAGAATAACTCTCTTTCCTTTTCGTTACGGTGGCCAACATCATACATCTGTCCTTTTTGTTACAGATATCTAGGCTTGAGCATATAGGGTTTTATCATTTTATGTGATATGCAACTTTCAGATCGAGGATTCAGATAGTCTAAAGGTAATTTTCTAAGTTCTTTTCCATGATTTAGGCTGAATTTGAGTTTTCATTCGGGTGAGTTTTGTGTGTTTTCGGTAGGTTGGTGAAAAAGAAGGTAAACGGAAAAAAGGAGTGAAAATTGTGGGACTTGTGTTATTTTTGTATCTTGGTGGATTATTTTTTTGAGTAAAATTAGCTTGAAATTAAAAAAGGTTAACCAAATGTACAACCTACAAGGGACATACCCCAGGAGGAAAAGAAAAAGATTGAAAAAAAAAATTTAGTAACCCATGCACAACCTGCATGGAGAGTACGGTAAAGTAAGCAGAATAACAAAATTCCATATGTTTGATATCTTACCCCCGTTGCACTATCTATCTATAAGGAAAGACAGAACAATGGGTATGAAATCTATGAAGTGATACGAGTAGTAATTATTACAAAACCTAATTATTACCCTGGCACATCCAACCAGGCTAGGAAATGAAATAAAGAGTCACGATCAGAAACGACCATATGATAAACCATCATAGAGAACTAGCAGCAACATAGCAAAATGCCATAGGAGAGCTGATCAGCTACCAAAGAGGAACAAGGCACCAAGAAGAGTCTCAACCAGAGATGATGGCATCTGACAGGGGGCTCCACCCCGTACACCACGTCCATTTCAACCGGTCTAACACTCCCTCATCCGAATTCCAAAGCTCACCAGAACAACCTGCCCCAGCCAATAACCAAACACCACCAAACTCCAGAGATGGGATAAGCAAACCAGGATTCAAATACTCCAACTTAACCCAGAAAAGACCTCAACGCGGCACTCACTTCCAAAGAACAGCAACAACAGAGGACCTTGAACCCGAGGGGGCAATAAGGAAATACAAGCATCCAATACACGGGCACCCTCAACCCTGCACGAAAGCCCAATCCACACGAACTACACAACCTCTTCCGATTACCAAAGGCACGCCGCTCTCTAAAAGTGAGACAAAAAAGGAGCCTCTAATTTGATACCAGTATTAGTGCCTTACCACCGAATCAACTAGCACATTTCAAGGCCACACAAGATTGCAGGGGACTATGAACTGCTCCGCTCAACCATTGCATAACCACTCATCTAATAAGGGCAGACACAGCCACACACATGCCACGCTAAGAAACAAATGAGCTCGTCGAAGCAAAGCTCCCGGGTTGTGAAAATGCAGCGCTCAAAGTTGCACGGCATTGAGCCCTCAATGGCTTGATTGCTTAGTAACTAAACTAGGCATAGACAAAAGTAGTTTTGAGGCAAACGACATGCCCATTGAAATAAATATATGCAGCCAACAAAATTACCATGAGCCTGGATTGACTGCCATGGTTTTCAAAGTCCGCAATGACCCAAAAGCTAAACTAGGCATGAAGCTGATGTTGGTGTTTACAGCACCTAGGTTGAATCTCGATTACTAACAGTACACTGGCCCAACAGTCCAGCAACAAATTGACATTAAACAGATAATCTAACTAGCTCACGGGTTTGCAAAACACCACAACCAGTTAATGTTCAATACCTTAAGCACAAACTTAATCACTGATTGAGATCTCATATGGAATACAAGTTCTAGAGCCCATTACCTTCAGCCGCAATCGCTGGATTCCGAGACTGCGAAGGGAATGGTAATTTGAACAGTGACCTTGAATGGCCAGATAATGTATCACCATCACCAACCCATCAGCTTTGGTGCGTGAGAGTGCAGGTTATGGTGAGATTGTAAGTACAGGTTCCGATTAAAGCTAGGAAGTTCAGGTGGCGACTGGTACCCATACCGACAAGCTTCGATCGTACTGCCAACTGCAAAGAACAATGGTAGTCCCAATCGAACAGTGAAAGCCCTTACACATTCCTGTTGATCAGGATTCCACCTGGAGAATCTGAGATTTCTAGCGGCTGTAATCGACTCCGTCAGCTGTGTACAATCATACCTATTGTAGATTGCTTAACAGATGGATTGTAAAGACACAAGATCTGATGATAAATTTGGGTTTCTGGGAAACCCAATCAAGAACCAGTTCAGTCAGCAGCCATGGCTATGCGAAGCACTCTGCTACTGGTGTTGAGAGCACCTGTTCGAGATGCTTGGGTGAAGTGAAACCCTGTTATGGAAGTCGAATCACGGGGTGAACCGAAGAAGATTTGGGTTTATGATAAACCCAGTCGAAACTTAAAGACTGGATCTCGAAATTTGACTTGTATATGATGACATCCCTTCCGGCTAGCTGAAGCTAAATTTGGCGAGCCGCCATCTACGTCCATGACCACAATCGAGCAGCATTAGCTCCGGTTTTGGTCAAATGAACACCCATTTGAGTTACTTGTGTGTAGAACTTCTGAGAGAATTTATACAGATTAGGCTTGAAAGCGCAATTTCTGCGTGGTTTAAAGTAGGAATCCAAACAAAAGTTTGGTGATTTTAAAAAAATCAAATGAAGAAATGAAGGAGTGCATTCTCTCTCTATTGCTAGAGAGAGAAGCTCTCAATTCCAACCCTCAGCTACTGCTTTTCACTCTCATTTATCTTGGTGGATTATTTTATTTTATTTTATTTTTTGATAAAATAGCTTGAAATTGAAAAAGAGGCTAACCGAATATACAGCCTACAAGGGGCATACCCAGGAGGAAAGAAAAAAAGACCACACAAGGTAAAAAAAAATTTGCTAATGCCAAATGGCTACAAGGGGTAAAAGATATGCATTGTTTCCAATCCATCTAGAAGAGGGAAGGAAAAACAACGATTACAAGTCACCAACCAAAAGGATAACTGAATAACAAGAGGCTTAATCTATTGAATGAACCTCTACAGTGAGGTAACCACAGAATGATGGTTAGAGGTAATAAAATTCTTCAGTTGCTGGGATGTGGAGAACAGACCAGACCAACTTAAGTAGCTGAATGCAAACTATTTTCTGGTATGTACAGCAGCAGCTCGATACACTCATGTGGATTCAAGCCCATCTACAGTAGCCTTCAAACATTAACAAAGATGAAGTTGCCCATGAAGCTACCAGTCACAACCTCATGGAACATAATAGAATCCAAATACAACACTTTGAAATGGACCTCCCCAAGGAGAGGACCACAGAAGTAGCAACCGTAGGAGGCAGTTTGCTTGGGAACAGCAACCATGACATTAGAACAATAGCAGAACAACAACAGCTGTTAGAAGCAGCAGCAGCAAAATAGTAGTAGTAACCGAAGTAAGCAGCCACAACACTGGATAGCCAAAACTTGCATATCAAATCACCACTGGCAGCCCCCAACATAAACAAAAGGTAGCTGATACAGGGCTAGGTAATGAACAAGGAACACCCTCCCAAAAGTAATAGACAATTAAGCTAGGGACAAGCCCACTAGAAAGGCTTAAACAACCCAAGGGAGAACCCCCCAAGGGTAGATACAAAACATTAAAAAGCAGCTAAGTTCATTCCAAGGATTCTGCTCATTCAGAACTATTCTGCTGTTGGACTGAAGATATAGCAGCAGCAGCAAGAAATCAGACGCAGCAACCAAAACAATTGTAGAGATACAGTAGGAGAAGCAGTAAGCAGTAGAAGCAGCAGCTAGCATCACATTCGTATCATGCCAATCATCCAAGCCGTATCACTGGACTCTCTATGTTAGCATCTAGCAGCAGCTCAAGCAGTATTAGTAGCAAAACAACTGCAAAATAGCAGCAGAGACTGCGTAGCAGCAGCATCAAAGGGCAACTGAGTAGCACACTTAGCAAACCAACACAACAATTATGTACCACAAAAGATGCCAAAACCTGTCCATAGACCACACAAGGACCAGCAACATAGAAAACAGATGCAGAATGCCCTAAGAACAGGGACACTCACATAGAACCACCAAGAAGTAACCATAGCTGCCCACCTTCTACTCCCTCAAAGCCTAACTCTTCACCTCCTAGAAGCAAAAGGGGAAACTTCAACACTCTCCACTCTCCCTCACAAAATGTCTCCCACTAATTATTACCTCCTCTCACAAGAAGGAAGGAGCTCAAACACTCAACTTACGGGTACACGCATATGCTGGAACACTCAACCAACCAAAAGCTGAAGAAAACAAGGTTCCAAATCAGAAAACAAAATAGAAGTACTATTAGTGTGACACCAAATAGCTGATATCCACCTCCTGCGAAGAGGATAGGCTTTGGAAAAGAAATGCAACTCCAAATCAAGAATACACATGCCACATATAAGATTATTCCATAGTTATATACCCCATTCTCTAATAAATCGGGAATCATGAGAGCCTCTGGGCAATTTGGGCAAGGACTGAAGTCTACCTTGTACCATGTTATAGATTTTGTGAACTATTACTTCCCAAGTGCTAGCAGAAGCTTGAAACTTCCTCATATTCCTCTCAATCCAAAGGTGATACATTGTAGCAGTGAATATCAATTTGATAACAACACTCTTAAGAGATTTTCCCTTAAAATGGAGAGGTGAGAAATCCAACCTGCCCAAGACTGGGGGACCACCTCTCATCAATTCTTGCTAAAATAGCATTCCAAACTTGTGTGGAGAATACACAATTAAAGAACAAATGGTCATGGCTTTCACTGCCAAGGCAGAGGTTGCACTGAGAAGAGGATTTAAGCCCAAAAAGAACAAGTCGATCCTCAGTGGAAAGCCTACCTTGGATGGCAATCCAAGCAATGAAGCTGCATTTTGGGATATGGCCAGAAAACCAAACAGTTTTATGCCAAGTTACTTTGGGAAATGGCTGCCTCAATTCCTCCCAAAGAGAGGCAATGCTAAATTGTCCATTTGAGTTAAGAGTCCATCTAATTTGGTCCTCGCATCCCTCAATGGGGGAAGCTGACGTCTGACTTCATTCAATTCCCAAGTTTGTGTGACCGGGAATGCCCAAGCAGAACTGAGAATTATTTGGGACACTTTGTGGCATTCATGGGAAGGCCAGAATCATACACAATTCTAGAACCAAACTTGTTCAACAATGGGCCTAAAGGATGCCAATGGTCATGTCACAGGGATGTGATATCCCCATTGCCAATAATATGAAGTATGAAGGGTTGAACTAAGTTTCTTAAATTAAACAACTTCCTCCAAACCCAAGAGGGATCACTTGGCATCTTAAGACTCCAAAAGTTCCTTCCCTTTAATAAATAGGATTTAATCCATTGACACCACACTGATTGCTCGCCCCCTGAAATCAAAAACCATATGTGTTTAGCAACCGTAGCCTTATTCCAAATCGCCATAGATTTGAAATCAAGACCCCCCTCATCCATGGGAGCACATAGGTTTTCCCAAGCAACCTTAGCCCAATTCTTTTAAGGTCAGTGCTAGACCACAAAAAGGCCCCAAGGATAGACTTGACTTCCTTAATGACCTTTTTTGGTAATATGAACAGGGAAGACCAAAATGTTTGCATTGAGAACAAAATGTTATTTGTAAGCTGCACTCTCCCAGCATAAGTAAGGTCCCTATTAGTCCAACATTTAGTTTTGGCAGTGATACTATCTACCAATCTCTGACAATCAACAGCCTTGAGTTTAGTAGATAGTAATGGGACCCCCAGATATCTCACAGGGAAGGAACCTTCCTGGTATCCAAGTTCTTGCAAGATAGTATCCTTAACCCTCACACTAACACCAGAAAAGAATACGCTACTCTTCCCTGGGTTAGCAGAGAGACCAGAAAGAGACTCAAACTCAACCAATGCATTCCGGATGTGTTTGATAGATGGAATCTCCCATTTGCAAAATATCATTAGATCATCAGCAAAGGAAAGATTAATCAACTAATTATCTTTACATCTCCAATGGAAGTGAAAATCCGGGAGATGAGATTTCTCCTTAAGCAAGTTTGTTAAAACTTCCATCACAATAACAAAGAGATATGAGGACAGAGGATCCCCCTGCCTCAGACCCTTCTTACCTTCAATATTACTAGTCACTTCTCCATTGATACAAAGTGAGTAATTTGCAGTGGTTACACATGCTTAAAGCCACTTGATCATAGTAGGATGAAAGTTCATTGCAGAAAGGACATCCCATAGAAACTCCCACCTGACATGATCATAATAAGCTTTCATTATGTCAACTTTCATGGCACACCTAGTAGAAGGTGATGACTTGTGATAACCTCTCACGAGTTCTTGAGTGAGGAATATGTTATCAGCTAACCTTTCACAAAGCCTGATTGGACAGAATCTATGAGTAGAGAAAGAACAGATTGCAATCTCTTGGCTAAAATCCTAGAGATGCATTTGTAAATGGTATTGCAGCATGGTATGGGCCTAAAGTCCCCCACCTTGGAAGGGTTTTGAACCTTAGGGACAAGTGTTACAATGGTGGAATTAGCTTTGGTGGGCAATTGTCCAGACCTAAAGAAATTCTGGACAGTTGAAGTGACCTCATTCCCAATGACAGGCCAAGCGAAAACCCTGCATTGTACCCATCAGGGCCCAAGGCCTTAGTGGGATTAAGGGACCAAAAGGTCTCTTTGATCTCCAAATCTGAGATAGGAGAGACCATAGATGACTTTGTTCAAGACTTAGTTTATTCCTGATTAATTGCCCAACTCTATTTGGACCCAAATAAGGTGTGGGGTGGGGAGTACCAAATAAAGTCGTGTAATAGTTAACAAACTTTGCCTTGATATCCTGAAGATCATGAGTGATAGAGCTGTCACTAAGCACTAAACTTGTTATTTTGCTTTTATTCCTCCTATTACTTACAGCTTTAAAGAAATAGGAAGTGCATTGATCTCCAAGTTTCAACCATTATATTCTTGACTTTTGTTTGGCTAGACTTTCCTTAGCCCTAAGCAAAGTGATATATTGCCTGTGCATCACCCTCTCCTGTGCTATGGCAGAACTATTGTTAGGATGAGATCCTATAATAGCTTGAATGTTTTCTAAATCCTGCCTAATGGCGCACACCCTCTTAGAGATGCCACTGAATTCAGCTTTATTAAGCTGCTTCAGCTCATGTTGAAGATGTTTGAGCTTCACACACAGAACATAGGATTACCAATAACAATTGACCTCCAAACCCTCTGAACAATTGCTAGGAATTGTGGATGATCGGCAAGGAAGTCAAAAAACCTGAAAGGCTTAACTGACTTCCTTGGATTAGGCTGAACATATACCATAGCAGGAGAATGGTCCGAGATACTAGGAACCAAAAAATGAGCGAAGGATTGAGTAAATGTTTTCATCCATGGTTTATTCACTAACACTCTATCAAGTTTAGAGGCCACAAAATGAGGAGGGACCTATTTATTTGACCAAGTAAATAAGCACCCGGTGAACCTAAGATCATCAAGTTTAGAGGCAAACAGACAATGATTGATGTCATCCATGTGTGGTGACCACTGAGGAATACCTCCAACTTTCTCTCTAGGATGTCTAATAGCATTAAAGTCACCCAGGACCACCCAAGGTGAAGAGGTCCTGAACTGAGTTAGATAATGCCATAGAGACTTACGATCCAAATTAGAATTTGCCCTATAGACCATAGTGACCAAAAAGAGAGCACTTCCATCTTTGGGTTGGACCTCACAGTGAATGCATTGGTCACACTATCCTAACACTGTAAGAGAAAATACTCCAAGGTCCCAACCCACAAAAATCCTCCCTAAAGCCGACTGGGAGTAATTATTCACAAAACTCCAATCAGGACAAATGTATTGAGTGATTCTGTCTGCCCAAATTGCCCTAATTTTATGCTCAATAAAGCCAACTAGATTAAGTTTATTAGAGCTCACAAAAGATTTAACTTCTTTCTGTTTGATGGGGCCATTCAAACCATGAATGTGCCAAAAACCTAGATTGAAAGCTTGTAGAGACATACAAAACAATATCAAACAGAAGCAAAAGATGCAGAGATTGAAAGTAGTATTGCATTTACTCAAAAGGATACCAAAAGGATATCAATTATTCCTGACTTGAAGGAATGATTAAATTCCGTCTATTGCTGAAGGAATTTATTGACTCCTCCTTAGCTTGCTTCTTCAAACGCTTTTTAGCAGACTTGAAAAGGAACTTGTTGAAGTCAGCACTTCCCTTGGAAACCAGATCAGCAGCTACCTTGCTGACTCCAGAATGTAACCGATCAGGTGGCTCAGTGGCTAATGAGGACTTGAGCTCAGATTGAACTTTAGCTAGGGAGGTTGCTGTCTCGATACTTTGATTCAATACCACTTCCTCTTGACTGCTACTCACTACCCCTTCTAAGACTTCTAGAAGCTCATCTTCGGAATCACTAAGCTCATCCCTAATGGAGTGAGTGTCCATAGGCGAACTACTGGATTCTTTGGGGTGATTACAGTCATCCCTATGTTTTTCTTTCCCAACAGGAGTCACAGTCAGTGCTTGAACTGAAGGGTGGGGAGGGATTGAAGATGTGGATGGTTTGCTAGCACATTTGATTGTGTGATGGCCAAAGACATGACAAATGTCACACTTGGGAGGCGGTACTTGGTATTCTACTGGAACAACTACGAATTCTCCAGCAACAATCACTGTGACCTCATCCGGGAGAGCTTGCTCAGCACTCACCTCAATACAAGTTCTAGCCTTGGTGGATTTAGTATGGAGAAGGCCAGGCTGCTTAGCAGTCTTGGGTGTGGCTTGATCAACATGAAGTGGCTTCCCAATTGTACTTTCTACCCGACTCAGGCACTCTTGATTCCAAAGCTCAAACGGAAGATTGTGCAACTTAACCCAAGCTGGTATTTTGGAAGGTTGATCCTGAGTAGGCTTCTTCATCCTATGCCAGTCCTTAAAGACAAGATACTTTTGGGAGAAGAAATACGGTCCTCCTTCCAGCACTTGCATTTTAGCTTGTTCATCTCTGAATTCAAACAAGTAGAACCCAGCTACATTAGGCTTGATAGCCATAAAGAGACCTTTCCACTGGTTCCGAGTGGTGGAGACCAAAAGGGGGTAAGGCATTTGACTATCAAGGAAATGCCCAATCAAATACTTGTTCCATTTCCCCACCTCAGTTAGTTCTATGTCTATTTCAACCAGAGCTTCTTTTCCTCTCTATAAATCAGGAAAATAGTCCAATTTCAAATCCATAGAGGGGCTCTGTGATTGGAGGAGAGAAGCCCAATTTCTAGGTTTGGGTTTATGCTGATTCTGTCCCAGCCTGGATTTGGGAATGAACTGTTGTGGGTTGGTGGAATTCTTGTGAACATCTTGTTGTTGTTGAGATGTTAAATTGTTTGATTGAATTTGGGTAGGATGAGAGTGATTACTGAATGTGGTTTCTATGGTATTTCCTTGAGGCATACTTCCGGAAGGTTTGTGAGTTGAAGAACTGAGTGGAGGCTTCGACTCAGGTTTGTTAGGAGAAGAACCAGAACCCTGACTGATATACTGAGGTCTGGTGTCCTCTATGTTATACCCCATATTAGGATCCTTCCACATATGGAGTATCTCTAGCGTTAAACACGATCGTAGGTTTAGTTTTAGGACTCCGTACGTGATCTTGTTCAAAAGTATCAATTAGTTGAGCCACTCGCTCCTCTGCTTCCTTCTGAAGAGCTTCCTCGAAGACTTTTTGAAGTTTCCGAGAAGGGCTCGTTTTCTTTAACGATTTTGGACTGAAATCGCCAAAATCAGCTGCTGACGGTGAAGGAGCAGCACCCCTAGGAACAGGTCCGAGGCCGGAATCAACAGTGATGTTCGACCTTAGGGCTTCCAAGTCCGATTGAAGTGGATGAAACTGAGAAGATGTCGATTAATCTTGGATGTGTTGTTTTCGCCGAAGTTCATTGGAGTCTAGGGCTTTGAAGCCCAAGCCATCAGCGAATGGGATCGTACCTTTTGGTTAGCAGACGAGAGAGCAGAGAACAGTTCGCCCCAAATCGCCATTGTATGCTTTTGGTGGATTATTGTTTCCATGAAGATGGGTTTACTTGTTTTTTATCATCTATTGATTTGTTTTCAAGGAATTTATGAGTTTGGAGGGTCTTGGATGCCTTTATAACAGAATTGTGGTCACAAATTTTGGATGGTCTTAATTACAGTCACTAAATCCTCTCGGCATGACAGAGTAAAGAATTTGCGAAATATCATGTTAGGTTTGCAGTTTTAAGACCTAATTGAAGTTGATTTGTTAAAGCTGCTAAATTGGTTGTAACTAGTACATCTTGCTTATTGGAACATAATGTATTAATTGTGAAAACTACTTGGTTTTCAATTAGATTACTCAGAAACTTGTAGTATTCTAATCAGTAAGACATCTCCTGGTCTCCAGTACTCTCTCTTTTTCCCTACGATTTCATCAAATCTGATTAGGACATTACTCTTTGGATAGTTCAATGATTCGGTTCATCCTTAATTTGGTGAATGTTTTTTGCGGTTGTTCTTCTAGGTGGAAATACAGGTCTCATAGGGTGAAGTGCGCATGTTTTTGATGAGGTATTATAGTTGTCCAGAGTGATAAATAACACATTTTCTCACCATGACAGTTGTGGTTACAAACTTGCACATATACTTTTTAAATTAGAAGTCATATTAATAACAGCTGGACATAGAAACAAACCAGAATACATTTTTTCTTACTCTTCACTTTCTGATAGTGCACTCACCAACCAACCAAGCAGACGGAATAGAGAATATTGTTCTATTTATGTTGCAAGTTCTATTGTGTGAAAGCAAATTATATACACATTGTCTTTCCAAGCCAAAGCAACTTTTGTTACATTCAGTGTTTTGTTCGTTCGGTATTGTGCTTTCTGGGTCGTTGGTCAAGGTGGTTTACTTTTTGTGTTGGATTCGTGGTTTTTAAATAGTTCAGGGATATTGTTTTTAGTTTTTGATGTTTTTAGCCCTTGTCGTTCGTGTTGCACGTTGGCTTTTGTCGCTATCGCGATGGCGAAGCTAGGTTCGTAGGATGTGCGGGGTTTCATGATTTCTTGTATTTTAACTATGCCAGTTGTAGATTAGAAAGTGTTTGTTCTGATTCATTTGGTTTATACTTATGAAGGAGTCATGGTGGACTTGAAGGAATCCATGGATTCTGAGGCCTTTGCTTCTCTGCTTAGAGCTTCAATAGTACTGTGGATCCAGAAGGTTTCTTTGTCCTTAAACTTGTTCTGTTTTTTTGCAAGAATTTTCTATTGTTTCATGCTGGAAGATCAATAGCTGAATTAAAAGATTATATTTGTTTCCAATTTGCTGATTTTCTTAAAACAAAAACAGAAATAATTCTGAGTGGGCCTTGTAGCTCTAACCATATGCTGATTCCTATCAAGTTCGAATAAGGATTCTGTGAATTTTGTAGGGAAAAGAAGGGCATTTGAATTAAACAGGCAATAGAAAGTGTAAATCTTGTTGAAGCTACAGTTAAGGTAGGAACCATAGGATTGACTTTGTACCCGCAATTTTCATGGTCTTTTGAGAAACTTTTCTTTTTTTTTTTTTCATCAGCGAAAGTCAGTATTATTATTTTTTGATTAGCAAAGAAAGGTTTCTCTATCATTAATAAAAATGATACAAAACAGAAACCCTATAGTGATACACTAGAGAGCATCATGCATAGATGGTAGTACCTCACCTATCACTGCACCACACCTCACATTTTTTTTAAAAAAGAAAAAAGAAAAAAGAAAACACCCAAAAGTTAGATAGGCACTAACAAACACCCAAAAAGAGCCCAGCCCAAACGCCCAAACCTAACAGCCAAAACAAAAACCTTCACCTACAAAGTCAATATTGTTATAATAGTTAGATTAGCACCTTGAAAGAGAAGTTGAAGTCCTGACCTCTTTTCTCCTGGCACTTAAGTGCATTCCTAATGCCGTTGGGCCAAAGGCCTCTCGGCCTGAGAAACTCACTTTGATGTTTTACTGTTTCTACGGTTAGCTGGAATTATAAACATAAAATTTATTTTTCCTGCTGTGTTGATTTGTCAGCAAGGGTTTAGGTATCATCATGCAGAACCATCATACTTGATGCTTGCGAAATGGATTGCTAAAACTTTTGATACTCTTCGAGCAAATGCATCGCATCGAGTTGGTTTTGGTGCTTTTGTGATGAATGACAAGAAATCAGTAAATAAGTTCGTGATCCCTTTTTCATATATCTTAGACAAGAAATCAATAATAAGTTCACCCTCTGAAGTTGCGAATTTTTTTGGTTTGTTAGGTTCTGGTAGTCCAAGAAAATAGTGGCAAATTCACAGGCACAGGTGTGGAAATTTTCTACTGGTGTCATTGGTGAGGTGAGTCCTTGCTTAATTTTTAGTATAAAACGAAAAAGCACGGCTTATATCTTTGTCACTTAACTACAGTCGAAATTGATATAAATGCCCATTGTTCAGGTTTTCAGGTATGGAATATATGTAGAGATTAAAGCAAAAGTATTGATTGGTATACCTGTGATTTTGTGATTGTTTTATTTTCGGCAAGACAGAGAGCCTTCTTTGGCCCCATTTTTTAGGTCATGTTTTTTATGTGTCTCAACTTTTGCGTTTTGGAAGAAGTGAAAACAACAGCAAGAAGTAATGACCTGCATACTACTTCTTGACTTGCATACTTGTGATCGAAACAATCTCCTTCCATATATGGCATACTTATCTATATCAAACTGTTCATCAAACTTATGCAGCCTACGCTTTCAAAAATATTCAACACCGTTCAATTCAATGGGCATGACGGATGTGCCTTGCATGTCATGATGTATCAAGTATGATACATCAGTCATGTAGCAGCAATCCGTATATTGGTTCGTGTTTTTTATGAGTTTGGCAAACATCAAGCTTTAAATTGACGCACCATTCATGCAATGGATGTACATCAAGGCATCAAGCCTAACATTTAAATTGATGCATCAATCATGGTTTGCACTAACTAGGCTATTAGCAGAATGAGTTTTATTTTTGTTTTTTTAATGTAAAAGTGCATCTTGGGTTAGTTTGTCATCAACATAAACTAAGGAGCTAGAGTTCCTTGTTAGAGTTATCTTCTCAGTAGCTTTTTCAGTTTGTGCTAGAATTTGGGTAGCAATTGACTCATCAATAAAGAAACCATGGTTAGGGTGATTATCGGAACAACACTTTTTGTAAAGGCTTGTCCCAGTATTGGTGGCATAGGCAATGCCTTTTTAATACTAGATGTATGGAATGCTTTGGTTAAGTTATGTGTTGTTATCATAGATCATACCCTACTTGCTATGGAGGGAGTATGGGTCGTGCAAGTCTATCCTTCTTGCTATTTCTTACTTCATTCTCTAAGAATACGAGTTGTACATGAAAAATACCTCAACGGTAGAGCAATTCCTGTTCTTGCAAATTCTTTGATTTGAACCTTTTGTAGATTCTAGAATAAGTATATTTGATTTCTTCTATATAACAATACAAGTAAGCTTTTTCAAAATACACACCCACATACTAACTTTTCGAGGCAATGGATGGCTGAGATTGGGGTTGTGTTTTGATCCAAGGGTTAGAAATTGGTTCCCACATCTCAATATTCCGTTCAAAGGCGTTGAAGCCCTTTTAACATTAGGAATAGATCTCAGTCGCTTGATCTCATTCCTAACGTGTGCTGAAGCATTTCAACCCCCCTTCTCTATGCCTCTCTTTCACTCTACAATTAATAGGCTCTCATCTATATCAGAGCTTTTTTCCTCCAGGGTCATGGAGAAGTCAGGGATTTTTCCTCCACCCTACTGTAGCGTTTCGTCCATTCTCAGTTGCATTCATATACGGTTACATTTCATATCTAGGGTTTGTTTCTCTTTTTCCTTGTTTGAACTCCGCCCATTGCTAGACTCAAATATCCCCTTTTGTTTCGATTGTATTGCGTTGTTTAAAGTGTGCTATTTTGATTTTATATTTCAGGTTTCCTATTTTCAGTGGTATTTAATTTTGATAATATGACTCGATATTTAGTTACACTTCTTCCTTTCTCGAATTTAAATGCAGAAATTGTAGGGTCCTAAGCTAAATAAATACACGAAAATAGGTGTTTCTTTAGGTTATGTTTAAGCGCTTTTTGTTTTAATGTTGGTGTTTATGACTTTTTTTTCTTTGTTTTCCCTTTAATAAGATGGACAAATGGATGTAATGTATATTGATTTTTGTAAGTTTTGGGTAGTGAGAATTATGTGTTTAATGCTAAACCATGGTCTCCCCTCTCTATGTGTGTATATATGTGCAGTACTTGGGTAGTGTTGTAGTGTTTTTCTTTAAAAGTTCTAGATGGAATTGATAATCTAGGGACTAACTCTTTTTTTTTGGGGGGGGGGGGGGGGGGGGTGTAAATTAACCCTTTTATAGAGCAAAGAAATAGAATATACAGAATTTTTCAATACAGACTCTGAAGTGGCTACCAACAAGGAGCCTAAACAAGTAAATCAACGAGAAACAAAGCCTAAAAACCTGCTAACAGAAAACAACGGAACTAGACAAAACAGCCAGCTAGGTACGGAAAATCCTAGAGTTTAAGCCCCAGATATCAACCAGCAAATGGTTCCCATCAGTCCACTTGAGGCCTCTCCAAGAGCATAGGCATGCCCGAACTTCATTAATAATATGAGAGCCTAATAGAGGTGCGGGGAGAGCTTTATTGTGGTATACTTTGGTATTCCTTTCACGCCAAATCCACTTGATAGAAGCTGCCAACGAGAAATCTAGGGACAATTTAGGAGTGGGTAAACATATATGAGCACCTGTTTATATTTCTCAATAGCGACAATGATGATTGGTAGCATTTTGGATATGGTATTGCTTCTTTGACAAAGAAACCATGGGTCTTATGACTGTTGCCCTGTTATGATCTGCACTTATGTATGACGAGATAGTCTTAAGTTTTGAGTTTTGGTTAAATATATGGTAGCCTAATGAATTAAGTTATCCTGATTTGTTATGGCTTAAAAATTCATGGTTGTGTTGGTCTGAGCAGCAAGTGTATCTCATTGTTGGCACTTGACACTCAATGATTAATTAGACTAGAACACATTTTTGCTTGGACTCCAAAATGCATGGCATCATTCTCCTCCTCCATATCCTCAAAAGTTTCTGCATGCTATTGGTTTGGAATACAAGCACTATTCATATAGTTCAGCGTACTAATTTCAATCCAAACCCTAGGAGTTCAACAAGGCGCAAACTCTGGTTGAAACTTGCACTCCAAAAGTTTATGCATGCTGTTAGTTTGGAAGTTTCTGCATGCTAGGGTTTTGTAACATGCAAACTTGGGTTGAATAAAAAACATAAGTCAAAATTTCAAGGTTCCTATCTCTTACCTTAAACGACCGATCAACTTCAACACTCTTTGGTTTATAAATTCCTCATTTTTGTAAGCGTAGTTTGCTTATTCTTGCCCGTGCATTTGTACATTGCTCTGTGCATTGCTGGGTATTGGGATG
This sequence comes from Rhododendron kiyosumense, assembly GCA_019656275.1. Taxonomy (NCBI): domain Eukaryota; kingdom Viridiplantae; phylum Streptophyta; class Magnoliopsida; order Ericales; family Ericaceae; genus Rhododendron; species Rhododendron kiyosumense. The sequence goes on along the minus strand of BPLS01000202.1, from coordinate 1,485,975 downwards.
TAATTGTGAACAATCATGATGCAAACATTGAATTTGGTTTTTGGTTTTTGCACTTCAGAAGCAGAAATCCTGTCATCGCTAGCCATTTCGATCGACGTCCATAGAAATCCTGTCATCGCTAGCCATTTCGATCAACATCCATAGGTCAAGTAAGTCATCTCTCTTTGATTCTCTCATCCTTGGATAACCCTCTCTTTGTTTTTATTTTGCTGGCTGTTCATCATCTCATACCATTTGATAGTTGTTGCCTTGGATTTGTAGGTCTCTTGGTTTTGAAAGATATGATTGAACATTTTTGGGATAAAAAATCATAAATCAAATGGGCTATGAAGTTCTCTTCCTCCCGTGCATCATAATTTTGATCACAGGAGCACCTTCAACATCTCATACAAAAGGGTTTCTTATATGTGGAAAATGGGTTCTACAATCTACTCTTATCATTGTTAAGTTCTTGATTCCTTTTATTTTGAGCTAAAGAGTTTTTAACAATGTCTATTGTCCTTATTTTATGAGGGTTAATTAGTTTGTTCTTTGACAGGTGTTTCTCAAATAAAAGAAATGAATTGGTCCTTTAAGACACTTGTAATCACTTCGATGTTGTGATGTGTTGCTTGTTGAAGGTATCTTTCTATTCCTTTGATAGTTCATTTGATAACAAGTTCGTCTTCTCTTGCATTATTGGAATAGCCCTTGCATTTGTAATAATATGACGAGTCTCATTTCGTGAATAAATACAGCAAATTATTTTATGCTATATTATGTCGAATCTCATTTCGTGAATACATATAGCAAATTATTCTATGATATTTTGAACCTTGCTTCTTTTATCTAATGGAAAACCCATTAAATAGATTGCTGTTCATCTAATCTTCTTACAGTTATATTTTTCTTTAATTGTAGTTGAGTCTTGAGAACAAACCTATGAAGTATTGATACCTCTAGAGGTCAACATATTGCAGTGTTGGACACGGGAACACACCACATGGCCTGTCTCGTAATTTAATTTAAATTTAAATTTTTGAGAGGGACATGGCTGGGGACACGGGGTCAGTGTAATTTTTTAAAATTTTGGGGGTCAAACTGTAATTTTTAATAGGATTGTATTAAACTTATGGATGTCTTGTTTTGTTTGAATGGTATTTGAACTATGGATTTTTTGTTTTGTCCACATTTTACCATTTAAATTTGAAAAAAAATTGAAAAGAAATATAAACAAACAAATAAATATACACATGGCGTGTCCTCCGCTGTGTCTATAACCCCATTTTTTTAGAATTTCTATTTTCGTGTCTGTATCAGTGCATCATAAGAACAAACCATATTGTTCGATTAGTGTCTACTAACAATTTAGATCAGTAAAAAATGTTGCAATTGCAATTACAAAAGCCTCTCTCTCTAGAACCTTTTCGACTCCCCCTCCCTCTTTCTAAACCTGTCTTACAGATCTGCCGACGTCCGGGGGGGGGGGGGAGGAGGCGTCACCTCCCTTCCCTCCTCCCTGGGCTATCACTTTTCCCTATCCTTTCCCTTCTGTGATCACCTCTGGCCGAAGCTACTTCTGCTTTCCTTCTCGCCGCCCTTTGGCTTTGGGCTTTGGCTTTCGATCCACCATCGGTTTACACACTTGGTGTAACTAGTTAGGCTTAATGACAAGGTGTGGTTGTGGGGCCAGGGGTGGATTGCGTGGTCTCCAACCTACTCATTCTTGAATGAGTCCGGTTCGGCCTAACGACGTTGGAGGTTCACGTTTGGTGGTGGATCGGCATAGATCTGGGCTTTGCTCGCATGCTCTTTGGGTGCTCCGCGACGGTGATGTTCGACGGCGTTGGGCTTTGGTTCTATTGATGTACCAGTCCATTTGTTAGGGTTGTTTCTACGACTTCTTGGCGGGTTAAACGGGTTTTCGGCGACAATAGCTGATTGTGACGACGCTCTGTGCTCGGTTTTGGTGGCTTTGGTTCTGCGGTCCTATGGGTTTCTGGTGGTGGTGGATGCCGGAGTTTGGGTGGACGGCGGCTGTTTTGGTGGAAGCGAGGGTTTGATTTGTAGTGGGCTAGGGTTTTAAGAAGTGGTGTTTGGGCTGGGTCTGCTCCTTTTGGTCTAGACTTGGTGTATTCTGCTGTATTTTTTTCTATTTGAGCTTTTAGTCTTTGAATGTGCTGAATCTGTCATGGTTTGGGTTTTAGACCCACAAAAGGTGTTTAGCCTTCAATCTTTGTAGATGGGTTTGTCCTATATGGGTGCCTTTCGATTGTTTTCTTTCCTATTGTAGGTATTGGGTCTCAGATTGGCCAGAAGTGTTCTTTGAACATACATGTTTACTTGCTCCTATTAGTCTTGTAACAATTTCAAGATTAATGAAATTTTTTTTACCTTTCAAAAAAAAAAAAACAAATTAAATCTATAATGCAATGAGCCACATATTCTATTTGTGTTTGAGTGTAATATTCCATAGGGGTGTTCAAGAAAACCATCCGATCCGATCCGGACCAAACCATACTATTTGGTCCGATTCTGCGGTTCTACGGTCAGGTTATGGTTCAAAAAAAATAAGAACATTTAATTTTGATTCGGTTACTGGTTCTTAATTAATGAACTGTGGTTAGAACCGAACTGGACCGTTTAAAACTAAGATAAATATAGAAATACATATGTGTGGGTAATTAAATATATTAATTGAATTTGGTAGGTTAATCTTTTCCTTGCTAAACTTAATTTTTTTAGAAATGAAATCTCATTTGGCAGGAAAGCTTTTATTTTCTTTCTCCATTTCCTATTCCAGTAGATTATCTTTCTATTTCTTCAATTTTATGAGTTTAAATTTTGTGAATAAGTGTTTGGATGCTTATTCGATAGAATCAGAACCAAACCAAAACTAGACTGATTTTGCGGTTTGGTTCTGGTTAGGTTCCATGAATATATTGGTTAAGTTCTCATTCTCAATTTTCTAGAACCGTTTGAAATGGTTTGGTTACTGGTTTTTCTAGAGAACCGGACCAATCTGAACCGTGTACACCCCTAATATTCTACATATTCTATTGTTGTTTAATTGAAATGTTCATATTCAAAGTACAATAAAAGCAGTGGCTTAGAACAAAACAAATGCATAGCTAAAGCATAGAAAGAACAATTGACATGTAGACCTGCAAAAGCAATGGCTTTTTGTATGTATATGTAGATCTGCAATATTCAGTGCTACTACATAAGAGTACCATAATTGTAATACAAATAAGATGGGTCAAAACAATCGATCCCTTGTATTTGAAAATCTCTAATTCAAAAAACCTCTTGCTATTTCTCTTCTATCTTTGCAACGAAAACAAAAAAAAACACTTCTCGACTTCAAATTCATCCAATGAGCACGCGGAAACGTGTGAAGCATGGACATTAAACTAGTATATAAAGAAAGAAGGTGCCTTGGATAGCCATGTGATGAATTTACCAATTTAACCTTGTAGTTTGTTATTTGTAGCTTAACTAGCTAAGGTTTTTTTTTTAGCTTTGTATTTTGTTGAAGGGCAAAAGGGGAAATAGTGCCATATGATGAAAAGATATTTTTGTCCTTTTTCATTGCGTACAGTTTGAAGTTGTTCTTATCACTATAGAGAAGTCCTTTTACCGAAATTTCCGGCGCCTTTTCTAGACAATTTTCTGGCCATTGTACCTTACATTTTCCCCTTTTCCTGTTGCTTTGTCGGGAAGGGAGAAGAACAGAAAAAGAAAACTTATTGTTTCATTTCGATGTCTCTTTCTCTCTCTCTCAAACAAGTCTCAACAAATCTCAGAGGAAGTGCATTTCATTGATGATAGAATCAGGTAGCCAGTTTTAAAATATCTTGTCTTTTACTCGTCTCTCTCTCTCTCTCTCTCTCTATCTGTTTTCATTTCATTTCAAATACTACTACTAGTATTAACTTTTAATAGGATAGAAGGTATATGGATACCAGGAGTATGTATCTTTTGTCTTTTACTCGTCTCTCTCTCTCTCTCTCTCTCTCTCTCTCTCTTCTCTTTATCTGTTTTCATTTCATTTCAAATGCTACTACTAATACTAACTATTAATAGGATAGAAGGTATATGGATACCGGGAGTATGAACCTGGTGTACATATTACTCATATTACTTTGAGGCCCGTCTTGGATTCCACAAGATTTGAGTTTCTATATTTGTTGGAATTTGTCCCACATTGGTTAATTATCTCCTCCAAAACTAGTATATGAGCCTGGACAGCCTCTCCACTCTTTGCCAATTGGTTTGGAGTTGGATGCTTTAACATGATATCAGAGCAGAGATCCTAACCCTAACGTGGGATTTCCGTTGCACCAATCTTGAACAGTGCCGCGTGAACAGTAACCCGTGAACAGTACGGTGAACAATTCGCGTGAATAGTAACTGATGAACAGTGTCGCATGAACAGTACCATCTGCTCTATCAACCAATTTTAGCCCTATTTGCCACTCAGATTTGAAACCTAGGGTTCACCGACAGTCTTCTGGCCCTATTCGGACCTCTGACCACTACTTTTAGGCGTTGCCTTCCCTCACCAGAGCTCGCTGGAGTTTTCCAGGTCGTTTCACGTTCAGGTCAGCATTTTTTAGTAGATTGTTACTACTATCTTTGGTTGTTGGTGGTTGATTGTTTGTGGATTGTTGAAGGTTGGGGCCCCAATTGATTGGGTATTGCTTATTTTGAGTTGATTCCCTTGATTGGAGTTGTTTTTGGGAATTGTTATTGTCTGGTACTTGTTCACTACCTTCTGTTGATATGGTGGGTAATCCCAACCATATTCCAGCTGGCCCTCTTTCTCAGGAGGAGATACAAGCTCTTAGGTGCTTACTGGTCAGGCTTGATACTCCATCTACTATAGCTCCTACCTCCACTGCTGCTTTCTCTACAGGTATTTCAGCTAATGCATCCTCTTTTCCGTGGATCATAGATTCTAGTGCCACAGATCATATGACAGGTTGTTCTTCATTTTTTGACTCATACTCTACATGTTCTGGTAAGGATAAGATTCGAGTGGCAGATGGATTCCTATCTGGTGTTATTTCAGGGAAAGGTTCCATTCACTGCTCTCCAACCCTTCCCCTTTCTTCAGTTCTTCACGTGCCAAATTTTCCTACTAATCTTCTCTCCGTTAGTAATCTTACACAATCCTTAAATTGCTCAGTGACTTTTTTTCCTACACATTGTGTCTTTCAGGAACTGGGTACAAGGAAGGTGATTGGCAGTGGTAGATCATGTGATGGCCTTTATTATCTGGAGTCTTCTCCTCGTCCGTCTCCTTCGCCCATGCCAAGTGGTCTGGCTCTGCAGGTAGATACGAGTCCAAGTCTCTCTATGTTACATCAGTGGCACCGTAGATTGGGTCATCCATCTTACAGGATTTTAGAAAAACTTTTTCCTGTCCTAACTAAACATTGTCCTTGGAGTCAGTTTTTTTGTGAAGCCTGTGAGTTTGGAAAACACAAGCGTTCTTTTTATGCACCTATTAACAAAAGAAGTGAGTCCCCGTTTATGATTATTCACACTGATGTCTGGGGGCCCTCTCCTGTTACTTCTCTTAAGGGGTATCGTTGGTTTGTTACTTTTATCGACTGTTATTCTCGTGCTACTTGGGTGTTTTTACTTAAATCAAAGAGTGAAGTTTTTTCTTGTTTTCGATCTTTTCATGCGATGGTGAGTACTCAGTTTAATGCAAAATTAAAATTCTCCGTAGTGATAATGGCACTGAGTATATTGATAAAGGTTTTAGGGCTTTTCTTGATGAGCATGGTATTCTGTTTCAGACGACTTGTGTTGACACTCCACAACAAAATGGAGTTGCTGAACGCAAGAATCGTCATTTGACTGAGGTTGCTCGGTCTCTTTTGTTTACCATGAATGTTCCAAAATTCTTATGGGGAGAAGCCATTTTAACTGCCGCTTATCTTATCAATCGTATGCCATCCAGTGTTCTCAACTTCAAGGCTCCCATAGAGTGTCTTCCTAGCAGTTATCATGCTATCACTCTTCCCCCAACAGTTTTTGGTTGTGTGTGTTTTGTCCATGCACCCCACCCCTCCGGAGGTAAGTTGGGTCATAAAACCCATAAGTGTATTTTTGTTGGGTGCTCTCCTACCCAGAAGGGTTACAAGTGTTATGATTCACATTCTAGAAAGTTTTTAGTCTCCATGGATGTCACTTTTTGGGAAAAAGAGTCTTTTTATTCCCTCTCCAAGTCATCTCTTCAGGGGGAGTCTAATCAGGAGGAAGAGATGTTTACTATGTATGACCATGGTGAGGGGGAGCACCTATTTTATAATCATGTTGAGGGAGAGAAAGAAACAGTATCTGCTGAAGAGGCAACACATGGCATGAGCGATGACACTGATGAACTTCTAGCACAGTTGCCAGGTAACTTGAAGACATATGCTAGACAGAAAGATAGGAAGTCCTCCCATGTGATACCACTCCGTCAATCACCGTTGCCTACTCCAGTTCCAGACTCCTCAACTGACTCATCTGGTAATGATTCTCCTCTCTCAGCTGACTTATTTAGTAGTGATTCTTCTCTTATTGAACCTCCTGTTATTGATGATCGTCCTATTGCTATTCGAAAAGAGAAAAGATCATGTACTCTACATCCCATCTCCCAATTCGTGTCTTATGATCGTTTATCTCCTTCATATTATGCCTTTGTTTCGTCTCTTTCCTCTATATCTATTCCACAGAATTGGAAGGATGCGCTTGTCATACCCGGATGGAAAAGAGCTATGGTAGAGGAGATGACAGCTTTGAAAAAGAATGGCACTTGGGAGCTAGTACCACTTCCTGGAGGAAAGAAATCAGTGGGATGTAAGTGGATATTTACTGTTAAACAGAATGCAGATGGTACAGTTGACAGATACAAAGCTAGATTGGTCGCCAGAGGGTTCACTCAAACCTACGGTATTGACTATGAGGAGACATTTGCTCCAGTAGCAAAGATGAATTCCGTGCGAGCTCTACTTTCCTGTGCAGCTAACCTGAATTGGCCACTTCAACAGTTTGATGTAAAAAATGCATTCCTCCACGGTGATCTGGATGATGAAGTGTATATGGATATTCCACCAGGTTTTTCTTCTGCTGCAAGTGAGGGAAAGGTGTGCAAATTAAAGAAGGCACTGTATGGTTTGAAGCAGTCACCTAGGGCTTGGTTTGGCAGATTCTCAAAGGCCATGCTGAGTTTCGGCTACAAACAGAGCCATGCTGACCATACTCTATTCATTAAGAGGAGTGATGGTAAGATTGCTGTCCTTATTGTTTATGTTGATGATATAATAATGACAGGTGACGATGTGAATGAAATTCATAATTTGAAGTCTCGACTTGCCCAAGAATTCGAGATTAAAGACTTGGGAGCGATGAGATACTTCCTTGGAATGGAAGTGGCAAGATCTGATAGAGGTATTTTATCTCTCAACGAAAATATATTATTGATCTTTTGGAAGAAACAGGCATGTTGGGTTGTAAACCTGTAGACTCTCCTATTGAGCCAAATCATCACTTGAGTGGAGATATGGGCGAACGTACTGATAAGGAGAGGTATCAGCGACTTGTTGGGCGACTGATATATTTAGCTCACACCCGGCCGGATATTACCTATGCAGTGGGTGTAGTTAGCCAGTTTATGCACGATCCTCGTATTTCACACCTGGATGCAGTTTATCGTATTTTGAGGTATCTCAAATCAGCTCCAGGAAGAGGAATTCTGTTCTCTAATCATGGTCATTTGCGGTTGGAGGCTTTTACTGATGCTGACTGGGCTGGTTCTGTGAATGATAGACGCTCTACCACTGGCTATTGTACCTTTATTGGAGGGAATTTGGTTACTTGGCGAAGTAAAAAGCAATCGGTGGTTGCTAGATCTAGCGCAGAGGCAGAGTATAGAGCCATGGCTCATGGTGTTTGCGAGCTTTTGTGGCTCCAAACCTTATTACGTGATTTGGGTTTCATTGACAGTGGTCCTATGAAACTCTACTGTGATAATAAAGCTGCTATAAATATTGCTCATAATCCTGTTCAACATGATAGAACGAAGCATATTGAGATTGACAGGCACTTCATTAAGGAGAAACTGAGCGAGGGTTCGATATGTATGCCTTTTGTGAGATCTGGAGATCAGTTGGCTGATATATTCACAAAGGGACTTGGAAGCAAGAGTTTCCACCCTATTGTATTCAAGTTGGGCTTGATCAATATCTTCGCACCAACTTGAGGGGGAGTGTTAGATTAATGAATTAGTTCGTTGTATGGAGTTTCATTATTTATCCTTACTATGTAAATAGTTAATTAGTTAGGACCTCATTGTAATTGTTGTATCTTGCATTGTATATATACCCAGTTTAATGAAAGTTACCCTTATTTTGGGTTTTCCACAAATCGATACTGTCATCTCTCAACTTTACATGGTATCAGAGCTAGGCTTTCGGAGGCTTTTCCCCTTTGTTTGTGCCATAGTTGCACTTTATTTCATTGTGATCCGTGTGTTCCGGATCCTTTGTTTTCCTCTCCACGTGCGAGTCAGGGGTCGCACGTGCGGGGGAGTGTTGGGATTTGTCCCATATTGGTTAATTATCTCCTCCAAAACTAGTATATGAGCCTGGGCAGCCTCTCCACTCTTTGCCAATTGTTTTGGAGTTGGATGCTTCAAACAATATTTTATTTAGGGTTCAGATTAAAAATCAACGCTTTTTATGAAACATTTAATTTTGCTTCAGAACTTATCTCTGACAGAATTTGTTATTTTGTAAACCCCCTTAACGATATCTGACTAAGTTGATTTTTTTTAGGATCACTAGCAGAAACATTTAACACAAATCATCTTTGTGAAACCCGAGAAGGGCTCAAAGTGATCTGTACACATGGTTATAGATCCCAAATTTGTACTCGTAGCAGCGTTGTTACACAAAATGGACAAAACGAATTAGAATAGGGGCAAGAACCGTAACTTTTGCCACAAATCTCTAGCAAATCCCTCAAATCAGAAAATTTGAAGAGCAAGCATGAAATAAGTTTTCTAGTAGATCCCTCAAACACCAACTAATTAGAAGTCACCCCTTCAAATTTTCTCTCTCTCTCTCTCTCTCTCTCTCTAAAGTTGGGGAATGTCCCTCACCACCAAAATTTCAAGATATTACTATTTCATTACTTCTTATTACCATTGGAAGTCATTGGATCATTTTACTTTGAATTTGTTGTTCCAAATTTCAACCTTTAGTTCGTTAACCGTTTACCTTTCATTTGGAGTAGCAACTTTCAAAAGCCAATGTAACCGGTACCCAATTACTATGAAAAAAAGCATTTTTTATTCTACCCAACTTCCCTATTAATATGTAACTCATTTCTCATGCATTTCACAACAAACCACAATCTCATCCCTTGTGTACGTCTCCCTCTTTCTCACTGCAAAACCTCTCTCCTCCTCTACTTACACACATTTGACCAGAGCGTTAGGGTTTCCCCCCTTGTGTTTGATGATGAAGAACCAGCGCCCCTTCTAGTGTTAGGGTTGCCAATAGCTTTTCGTTGGCGAAGAAATGCACTGGGTACTCTCTCTCTACGCTCCAATCATCTTCCCCATGAAAGCATGGTGATGAGAGAGAAGGAATGAAGAGAGAGAAAGATGCACGACGATATCGGCGGTGAGGTGGCTTTTCTTTTGTCGTCGATTCTGTTCTACACCTCGGAACGGTGAAACCCTAAATCTTTTTAGTTTCATTTTTGTTTTGCCTTCAATAGTAAAAGAATGACTTCTGAATTCTGATGGGAATGGATAATTTTTTCCATAAATGTTTCCCTAATTTCTCTCTCTCTCTCTCTCTCTCTCTCTCTCTCCAATGTTGAACACTACTGTTCAGGCGTTCAACCATCGACCCTCGTTCCTGTTCAGCCATCACTGAAGCAATCCTCCATCTCCACCAACTACTAGTGCTTGTGGCTGCCTCCTCCATAAATACGGCTAAGGTACCCTAAATTTCTACTATCTCCCTTTTTCTAGCCCTTGCTCTAATCTTTTGTAGTCAAAACCTAAATTTGCTCGCTTCCTCATGTAATTTTTTGTTAAAATGAAAACTGAACCTTATCTATTTAATTTTTGTTTTGTACTGTTTTGGGATTGGTCTAATATTGTTGAGGTGTTCAACCATTCCTAACTGAAATCACTCGTGACCACCGCCTTGTGCCAGTCTGAAGCCGTTGTGTCCATTCTGACTACAATAAATTCCAAAAGGTTCTTAGCACTATCAGGTTAGTCCTCCCTACCTTTCTGTTCATAGAAATTTTCTAAACTAGCCAATTTTATAAGCCAGAATCCATTTGGTGGCTTGATGTTTTGTGTCCATTCATGGTAAGTTACGATTAATGCATTGTGGGGCAAAATCAGGATGCTATTTGAGATTCCTCCAAATGTTTTATATACTTGAGTTCAGAATTGTTTGCTGTAAGCCAGTACCCTTTAGATGTATATACTATTCTTCGCCCTTCCTATCTTTTCCCTTGATAAGTAGGGGCCTAGGTGTTTGCAAAAGAGAGTTTTTAAAGGGGAGTGCCTGTAGGGAAATTTTTTTCATGTTCGACTCAATCATCCAATGAACAAGAAAAAATGGGAAAAAAAGCTTCACAGATTCAAATCAACCTTTATCCACGACCAATTTGTCTTTTTAATTAAATGGTTTGATCCTGTGGCTATCCACGATACTTTCCCTTTGTAGGTGCAAAGAAGAAGTGATGTGGTTGTAGTGCCATGCCTTGTATTGTATTGAAAAGAGCACACAAGGCCAAGCGTTGAGGGAATGAGAATGGCTGCTCTAACCAATATTTAATCCCCCTTAAAATATTGATGAAGCTAGCTTAGGAGACTTGTAAGCACTAATCTATGGGATACATTTTTCATACTTTCCAATCTTTACATCTGTTTTGTGATGATATTTGGCTTTATAAGCAAAAGTAACCATAACTTTTTCCTTAATTCTAATGGGACTTCTTAGGCCATATGGGGATTCACACTCTTCTTTCTCTCAAAGGGCTAACATCTCTCAAAAGGTAAATCACTCACATCTCACTTCTCATTTGCATGTAAAATCAGTTTGGCACATTCATGAACGTTACTTTGTTTTAGGCATATAACTTTTTGTTGTATGTTTCTTTGTTGAAGGTGTTTTATTGTAAGTTTTGTAAATTGCCTTAATGCTTAGTGTAATGATAAGAAATTATGTCATATATTGGCTTATTAAACTTCTGGCCTTTCAAGATGCTTGGTGTCATGTAAATAAATTATGTTTTATATATGTCATATGAGAAATTGTGTGCGTTGTTAATTTGTATGCATTTTTTCAACATTGAATTGTTAGCGGGCAGCAACTGAATTGGGCTCTCATGGTTTGATTGTCACTTTTTCTATGCTTTAAAAGGATCAATCTTTGTTTTTTTCTGAAACGGTATGCGTAATCTTTGTTTTTACTTATTTGTTCGAGATTTGAAGTTCCAGAACACTAAAACATTGTTATAATTGGAATTGGTAGAAGGCTTAGGCAAGTTTGCCTCTTTCTCCGGTCGTTTTTTGTTAACTGCATGCATATTGATGCTTGGAGAGAATGTTATTATGAAATTAGTGAAATAGTTTGGGCTGCCTTTAGCATAAGATTGATAGTTGGAGTTGAAAAACTACTCTATTCAAAATCTGTTATGAACTTGTCCCAGATATGCTTGAATTGTGCTGGTGAATATTCCTCAATAACTGGTTGGTAGCCTCAATTTGATTATGGAGTTATTTAAGTCCTTACATTAAGGGTGCTTATATTGCTAACTGAATGACTAAAGAAGCAAGCATGTTTTTTTTTAGGTAAATAAGAAGCAAGAAGCAAGCAAGCATGTTATCGTTAGTATATCAGTATATGTATATATGCGTATAAATTGTTTGTTAAAATATTGATTCTTTATGATACATTTTTAGGGTAAATTTGTTATTTACCAAGATTTATTCAAATTTGGAACCAAAGTTTTTTTAGGCAATTTTGCTAATTAAGAGGGAGGTAGCCTTTTCACGCTTTTTGTTGTTAGGAGAAGTTAAATGCAAGTAAAATTTAGGGAACTACTTACACATTAGCTGTATTTGTTATTGATAAAGGGCTCTGTTTTAGGGGTTAGCTTCTTCTTTTTTTCCATCGTTTGGTTGGTTGGAATTATGTAACCTTACTGGCTTTGGGTTTTTGTTTTCTTTGTGTGTTCTCACAAGCTGTTTTAGTGTCTATATTATATCAATTGAGACTCCTTTGTTATTCAGAACCGAATATATATAGGATGTCTCCGTTTTTTTCTTTTCAAAAGAAATTTATTTATTTTTGTTAAATTAATTCATTAACCAAAAGAGCAAGTAGCAACACCACCATAGGAGAAAGCAGCTATTCTTCACAGAGCTTCCTATTTTAAATAGTGAACTTTATAGATGTCCAACTCGAACTACTTAGGTTAGTTCTTATCTCATCTAGAAGAGTGCTCTTGTCACAAACACCAACATCTACAGCCTTCTTTGGAAGATTCTCATGTTCTTTTCCCTCCATATGATATATGTAGATGCAACTGAAGTTTGTAAATGTCATTCTTAAACCCCTTTTCTTTTTTGTGCTAGCATCCCCATTTCCACTATTGATCAAACTGGATATGTCCTCCTGTAATTTGTTTTTTAAGAAGAACACTCTTCCATCTAGCTGTAGCCTGTAAGAGGAAGGACACTAACAAAGTGTGTTCTGCTTAGTCGTTCCTATTTCTTTCCATATACCAAAAACAGGCCGCTGAAATGGTCCTCAATTCTTGTTGACAATAGGGCCTTCAGACTCTACACTATTGCATAGATAGATAGGTCCATCCTAAATACCAAATGCGATTTGCTGTCATCATTATTAATAACTAAAATACCAAATGTGATTTGCTGTCTTCATTAATAACTAAATAGTTTCTTACTAGTTGTGAATCCTCTACAGTTCAATGCAATGTCATTTTCAATGAATCTTTGCTGATGACGTTTAGGTTCTTGGTATTAGCTGCAAATACTAAGCTCATCTTACTGAGCTCGTGTTAGATGGATCAAACACTTAAGACACATACCTCCACTTGACACCCCTTTCTGAGTACATGTGACATTGTGTTTGGGGCAGGTATTCTAATACATGGGTTGCTGTGTGTGATTTGATTGTTGCGCTGTTTCACACAATGCTAAAAAAATGACACATCTTCTTACTGTTCTTATAGGGGACTGCCATCATTCAGCTGGACAGGAAAACATGTGTGTTACTGGAGCAATTAATAAATATATTGTGCAACTTATGTCAGCGTATAATTGGGGAACTTATGTCAGCGTATAAGGACTCATACGAAAAGTAAATGTAAGTAATCTGTTTTACTAAGTTTTTGTTATGGCTATAATTGGGGAACTCATTTCTCTTTCTTCAACAAACAACTTGACAAAGGCACTTATGTTTTTATCATATTTCATTGGGGATATCCATTCTACTTCCTAGGTTCAATATATGGAAAATAAAATAAAATTTTCTTCAATCTACTTATCTTCCTTTTCTATCTTGTAATATCATCATGATTTTTTAGGACAAGACGGTATTTATCCTATAAATACTTATAGTGGGGTTTTCTCCATTTTGATCACTGACTTACTTTTGTGTTAATTGGGTGGTAATATGATGTCCTATTACCAGTTTATTTGAGAAGATTCTTTTTATCATTTGAAGCATTTTCAGTTTACTGCTTCTGATGCTGTCCCAACATTATGTGCAATGCTACATAGAAGCTTGTTAACTGTGTCAAAATGTCAATAATAACACTGTTTTATGGCTACGACGCTGTTTTTTGGCATCTATTTTTCAGGGGGCCTACTGCAAAATATTTTGTGGTAAAGTATGAAACCATTGATGTGCCAATCACCCATCGCCAATCAGTTAACATGATCATCCAATGTGCATGGTTCATATTGAACAATGGTGGGAAATGGATACAAATAAGCACTTGAAAACTTAGACCAAAGCCTATTTGGTGATGTGGAAATTTTGTTGTATTCTCTTTTTCCGTCGTTTTATTGCACAAAGTAAGAGCCAATAGTCAGCATCTGCTCCTTGGCTTACATACACTTAATGGTTTTTTTCCCGGTGAATTTGTAAGGCATCGTTACTAGGAGGCCATTAATGTTGCAGGCTTGCAGCTGCATAAGAAAGAAGGGGGAACTAAATACGTCGAGCTTCTACATGCACCAAAGTCTTTGCAATAATGAAATGTTAAAGGTGATTCTCATACCTTAAAGGCTTTTAAAATGACCAAAATTGCACATGTTCTTACAACTTTTAGTGGAAAAATATTCAGCATAAAATTTACAGTAAAAATGGAGGAAGATTTTTTTACAGATGGAACTAAAACATGAAATGAAGATTGCATGTTTTTTTTGGGGGGCAATTTAGCTTGAAATTAAAAATGAGGTTAACCGAATATATAGCCTATAAGGGGCATACCCCAGGAGGAGAAAAAGAAAAAAAAAAAAAGAAGAGTGAAAAAAGTGCGATAACCCATGCACAACCTCATGGATAGTAGGATAATGTAAGGAATGCAACTAACATGCATTGTGATTTGATATCATACCCCATTGCACTATAAACTGGAAAAGGCAGCTACAGGGCTAGGGACAAGTCCCCTAGCAAAGCATAAACTCTCCAAGGGACAACCCACCAAGGATAGGTAAAACTAGGTGGATACTTTTCTCAAACTACAATTGGTTGGATAGGATAAATGAAAGTTTACTAATATTTTGGTCACCGCTTATAGAACAAGAAGTAGTGATAAAATAGATGAGAGGATGTCCATTTGACAAATCCTTAAATAATATTTTTTGTGACTAGCTACTAGCTTTTTAACTCATGCCTAATTCCGAAGTCGGGTCTTACCATCTTAAACTTACCATCATACAATTTCAGACACTATAAAAAACAAAATTCATGAAGGTATGGGGATAGTATCCATGTCAAAATTATTTTTAGGGAAAATTTCAAAATGGCACCTGAACTTTGCACCAAATGTCATAGAGACACTTGAACTTAAATTTATTTCAATTAAACACCTGTACTAACAAAATCCCCAAATTTAGACACCTGAACTTAAGTTTATTTCAATTAAACACCTGTACTAACAAAATCCCCAAATTTAGACCCCCGCTGTTATATTTCGTCCCAAAAATTGTTGACATGGCATCTCCAACCTGTTTAAGTTGCCCTATTGCATTGTTTCCAACAGGGGACAATGAAGTTTGCCTACGGGTTTCGCTTGGGTGCATCGTCCCTTATTGGAAACATATGCAATGGAGCAACTTAAACTGGTTGGAGATGCCATGTCAGCAATTTTTGGGACGAAATATAACGGCGGGGGTCTAAATTTGGGAATTTTGTTAGTACAGGAGTTTAATTGAAATAAACTTAAGTTCAGGTGTCTAAATTTGGGGATTTTGTTAGTATAGGTGTTTAATTGAAATAAACTTAAGTTTAGATGTTTCTGTGACATTTGGTGCAAAGTTCAGGTGCCATTTTGAAAATTTCCCTTATTTTTAAGTTTTCCATGACTCTGTGTACCTGTGGTCTTGTAGCCCCATGTCATATCTGTATCTATTCCTCATATGTTGGCTAAGTTTGGACTAGCTTAACCTAACTCTTTAGTAATTGTCTAACATTGTGATTTCATGATTTTTTTTAAATTTTTTGGTCAATGTTTGTTTTATCTCAAATGAGAGGAATCCAAAGAAGAAATATATGGACTAATTTTTGGAAAAAGTTCGTATAGGACAAAACGTAAGAAAAACATATGACTTTTGTCTATTGTCATCTACAATTTTTAGCTTTTGAAGAAAATTATAACTCTTGGGATTCCTTGGACATATAATAGGCATTATGCATTAACTAAACTAATTTCCCATTTCTCATCCCTGATTTTCTTAAAATGTTTGAACTTCTGTGTATTGTGTTTATAGGTTTCTCATCACCTACCGGTATCTTCACTTCATGCAACTGATGACAAAAATGGAATCGAAATGATATGGTGCCATCATATTGTCACGAAATTCAATGGTACTCGAATTTCTATCTTTGCTCTCCATGATAAAATATTCTATCCTTTGTGTTCATATGAGTACTCATTTTCTGCAATGCTAGACCTTTTTTCAACTATTTTGGCATAGGAAATCTTTACAAGGGACCTGAATTTTTAGTTCTCGTGGGTTTATGCTCACTTACACAAGATCAAACATGCCTAGAGGCTCCTTGACATAATTGCTAAGAAGCGCAAAAACTTCCAAGAAGGTGTGATGTTCGACAGATGCTGACACTCGCTAGACACTTCATGTCAGACACACATCCCCAAACGTGTCCTCATCTCTTCCAAGAATTTATGTATCTAGGTCCTTCGGACATTCAAGAGGGACATTCCATCACTTAAAGACACGTTAGTTGAAGAAACTGTTGGTTTCAATACTAAAATTGAATTAATTTGCATTTGTATCTATCAAACTTCTGTCCTCCGAAACTATGAATATTTGGATTCCTTGAGCCTAAAACTTGCCAACTTTCTTTATAAAAATTTGTCTAAAACAGATGCTTGGTCTGTTTGCTTATTCTTCTTTCCCACTAGTTTGAAGCGTGAAAGATAGAAATTTGAATACCATTGAATTTTAAGGGCGAAAAATGATTTCCCACTATTTTGAAGCTTCAATATATAAATGCTTAAGCTTATATGGAATGTTCAAAGATGATGAAATATTGGTGTAAAGTTACATGTTGTCTTGTCCCTGCCGTGTGGCAGCATTTGTTGAAAATTAATGTGATGGCATGTCCTGCTTTTGAAGGCGGACAATTCAGTTTTCATCCATTAATCTTTAGTATGTTAGTTTTAGCTTTATTCCACTAAATATGTTGTTCTTTCAATTGTTTTTTGACCAACTTCCACTTAAAATCAGCCCCTTTCCACACGATTCCTTTTTCAGTGGACTAGAATGTGCATTTGTTTCAAGATCCACTGAAAACATACAGATTCAGGAGTTGATGGTACCATCAGACATTGTTGTCGATTCTCTTTCATTGCATTGAAACATATGAACATTTTGGTTCCATGCATATGTACATGTCAAACTATTTTGAGGGTTGCTAAGATCATTGGTTAACAAAGGGAATTAGGATTTAATACTTGCGTCTTCTACCTTGCAAATATATTTGTGAATGCAGTTGCTGGCACTTCATCGTTTTGTTAGAACACGATTCTATAGATTTGAATAGATCCCTATGATAAGGAACATGTGAATGGTCATGAATGAGGGTGAACGTTAGAAGTTACACAGATATATTTTCAATTGTTTTGTTCACCCTCACTCCTATTGGTTGTTTTTAACTTCTGGACCCTATCAAGTTTAACCACAGTTAACATTAAAAACCCACAATTAATGGAAGTGATTTGGTATCTTCCTATTGGGAAAATTATCCCATGCATTGTAAGAGAAAAAACGCTTGGGGAGTAGTCAAAGAAGAGGCACTACAACAAACATGAGTTTTAATAGCTTAATTTTATAGCATTCTTTTAAAAATGCTGTGGTAGAGTTGGATCTTCATGTTAAGATAGCGTGCATGCACTGTAGGGGAGTAGAAAATTTTCCACAGCGTCCCGTTAAATACAATTACAGCGTTCACCCCATTTAAGAAAAAGGCGCGAGTCTCAATGGGAAATTTTCAGCTGTGAAAATACTCAGTGCGTGGGAAATTCTTCTCTCTCTAATTTCGTACAAATATATTTCCAGTCCCATTCTAAACCCTAACATTCTCTCTCTCTCTAAACCAGATGGACAAGCCGATTCCCTTCAGTTTGGAAGATATGGCGCCTGGAGCTTAGTAACGTCATCCTTGCAAAACCCTTTTGTTGTCGCAACCACTACCGTCTCCTCCCTCTCCACCTCCACGTTGCTGTTGCCGGAAAATCTACATTGTGAATGGGCATCACGTTTTGCTAAGGTTTGGTCCTCCTCTATTTTTCCAACAATCTGATCTAAATGGGTTTGTTCCCCCCCCCCCCTCTCTCTCTGTCTCACGCGTGCGCGCACACACCCCATCGATCTGCCATCAACCATCAGATTCCATCGCATTAGGTCAGCCACTTCGAAATTAGAGTGATAAGCTTTCGGTAATGTACAATTAAGCAAACTTAGTTGTAGGGTTGGATTTTGGGGGTTTCAAACATGCACAAACCCAGCCACTTTGACAGCAATTATCTTAAATATTTAACAGGCATATATGTACGGTTAAGCAATTTTAGGGTTGGATTTTGGGGGTTTGTGATTCTGCACTGTATATTTGAAATTAGGTGGTTTTTTTTGGGTCGATGTGCTCTAAATGTTCTACCTTGTTTAAATCTCCATTTTATATACATAATTTGTAGAGAACAGAGCATAATTTATGTTAAATTATGTGAGCTCCTACCTTACCTTTTCTGAAATAACTATAAAGAAAAGCTTTGAAGTGGTCCACTAGTTGTGTTTTAATGTCCGGGTTCTAGTGTCCCTAAATTATCGGAGTTAATATAATATGCTTATTGGTGTCGATGCATAAATATTGGTGTATTATTATTGTCAGTGCATGGATTAACCTATGTTTCCTTATTAATATCCTGACCTTCGTCATTCTTCTATTTTGTCATGCCCTCGATTTTCAACATAAATATTAAAGGTTTTCGATAAATAAAAATCCTCACAATGATACAAATATTACCCAAAAGCCATTTCTATTTCCCTTGTTCGCAAATCATCTCCAAACTCCAAAGCATTTCCAAATTTACATCATTGGCCCAACGGCCTAAAACCACTAGATCATGTTAAAAGAAAGTTAAGAGTTTAAAGGAATCCTTCATTTAATAAAAAAAAAATAATAATAAGATTACAATTTCTTCATCCGGAGATAAAGTCTATAAGAGATACAAAATTAACTCTGTGAAGTCGCTTCCAAAATGTAGGATCACATGCAAGCATAGCAACCCATGGCATAGCCTCTGATTTGTACCTGAAAGGATAGGGTGAGCTACACTAGCCCGTAGAGATATCCTTACCTAAATTGTATGCATAAATGAAGACAAACATCAAGGAAAAACATTTTCCAAAAGCTTATTTGTTTTATCAAAAGTGAAACTCAAAATACCATACTCATGCTGGAGAATATCTAACTCCATTTCAAAGACCTAAAGATTAATCCAAGTTCTTTAATGAAAACCATCATTTTTCTTGTCTCAAATAACGAGCCAACCTCTCACCAAAATATACTCACTACGCATATAGAGTCAGAATATGAAATAACAATGACACATCGAACAATACCACACCTCGACAATAAGAAGACTCACCCATAAACCCCAAATCAAATTCCAAATCTCAAGTTAACTTCAAGCCAAAAACCCTTCACCTTAAGATTTCCTTTACAAGTCAAACGTGCAATTACCCTAATTGTAACTCTCACAATGCATCGCACCACAAGGTACCAAATATACACTCACGCAGAATAAGTTGCCCACCGCATATCAAGAGAACAAGCCACAATGATCTGGACGTCTAAAAGAAATATAAAACACGTATTGACATACTAGATGATCCAAGGTGACAACTCAAGTTCAAGTTCTGTGTTTCTCATACGCATATTCCACTCTGCCTCAAATTTACATCATCGATTTTCAAAAAAAAAAAACCAATGTCCCTTTCGTTTCTTTTTTTTTTTGAAAACATCAATAACCCAGCCATTAGAAACATACCACCAAAGAAGAACCATAATTTGCCTTCAGATACGAATTTGCAAATTGCCATACACATTAAAGCTTAACATCTTGATGCAGGAGGATTCATAGCATAACGTAACAAATAAACGACGAATTCCCAATCTCTTATGTCATGTGATTAATCTCATTCATTCACTTTCCGTGCGTTAAATCTTATAAGCATGTTTCTGGGTATGGGGACTCCGTTCACCCACTAGTCACCAAAACTACCGCATCATTCACATTATTAGTTCAACACAACTAACATCGCCCTTAGACTCACCGCGGCTTTCCCCGGGTCTTTTCTCTAAGTCAATCCGGAAAAGAGTCACCATGGCTTTACCCAGGTCTATTCTCAAATCCGCAGAGCAGTAGGTCACCACGACTTTCCCCTGGTTTATTCCCACTTTCACAAAGTAACAGGGTCACCACGGCTTTACCAGGGTCTATTCCCGCATTCACAGGGCACTTGGGTCACCACGGCTTGACCCGGGTCTATTCCCATAATCAATATACATTGATGATGTAAACTTGCCGATACGACTTCATAACAGGGTCTAATATACTAAAACCATTAAGAGGGCAACACCCACATACCAAAACAAGCATACTAAACCAACCCATGGATACAATACATAAAGAGGAAAAACTGTTTATTTTTCTCTAAGTATCAAACAACATCAATGTCAATACACCAACAATGCATATCCCTTTAATCCAACACCTAGTCATCTAGATCAATCCATTGTATCCCCACATATCAAATTGGCGAAGTTAATCATTTACATTAGCCTATATCCAATTAAACAACGTGAATTCAAGGACGAAACTTAAACCATTGAAAAGTACACTTCTTTTTTCTTTTTTTTCCATAGGTCATACATCAAACATGGAATTCGGTACGGCCATGCGATTATAGCTCAACGTAACAATGAAACTGGCGCAAAGGCAGAATTTGGGTCAACTTTGGATGCAAATCTGTTATTGCTCGGACCTATCCATGATGCATGGGATGTATCGTTGGAAAGCTCTATGTGTCTAGTTTCTAACAAAACAAACGGTGTGTCGTTTCGAGTCCCAAGCTAGGAGTTATGGCCATTTTACCAAAGTCCGCCGATGCTGTCAGATTCTACACGGGAATAAGTAAAAATTGATTGAAAAATCATAACTCTTCTATCTTAAACCCAAAAACATTGAAACCAACGCCAAAAGTTGCACCACTACAAGCCCTAAACTCAGTAAAAATTCTAGGTTCAGAAACGAGAGGAGGTTAACCCAACAATCAAAAGAAAAACCGATTCGCAACCATTTTCGCACCAGCCAACCAACCCTGCTTTAGAAATTCACCAAAAATTGTATACTTAACCAAATTACTTGATTCCAACGCCAATCTCTTCTTAACTTAAATATGCAGCTCCTGTAAAAGACCCAGAGTCACCCAAATTGTTCATCATGCCCAGAACGTTAAAAGAAGACAGCCACACACAGATTCGCACATCCAGCAAACAGCCAGTATTCTAAAATCCATAACTAATTGTGTGATTATCGGTTTTGTATGATCTTGGTACCAAAATCTTCGTATTGAAACGTACTTTAACAGTTATGAAGACACCAAAAATTGATTCCTAGCAGAAGGGCCCCAAAAAGACAGATTACCAGAACCTACGAAATTTTCAGCATACTCAAGATTTATTCAAGACTCAAAATAGATGAACAAACTTGATTCTTGCACATCAAACTAGCACTTAAACATGTAAAGAAGGCAGGAGATCCCTACCTCGAAGGTTAGAAGCAAGCCCGAACATGGAGGAAACTTCACAGTGCTCCGATCATGAATTTTCTTGGATGGATAGAAAGCTCTCGTCGCGTGGAACAACTTTTGTACTTGGGATTTTTCAAAACTCTCACTCGTAGTAGATGAAATCAAAGAGAGAAGGTGGGAGAGGAGAGTGCCGAGAGAGAGAAAGAGACACGCCGGTCAAAAAGAAAGAAAAGGGAAAGTGATTTCCTTTCCCAAATTTTTTTTTGACTTATATAGCACAAATAACACTTACACCCTTTCACTTCTATTGTGTTACGTCAACTCCCACAACTTACAAGTCATCTCACATTGACCCAACTCATATCTACCTCATATTTCACATTTCATAGTATAATCTCGCATTAAAATTATTAAAATAAATACGGGTCTCTACATATTTCTTGATTCTGCAGTCAGAGAAGAATACAGATTGCATTGGTAGAAGTAAACAGCTAGTTCAAAGAGTGCTCAACAGGTTTGATTTGGTTTTTGCTAGGATTGGCTGAGTATTTGATTTTTCGCACATGACTTACTTGCCTGCATTATCTTGACATAGTGCCCAAGAGTGGATAGGTTGGTTGTTCTACAATAGTGCAATTTTAGAAGTCCACTGGAGTTTATGTAGTGTGTTTTTGTTTGAAGTTAATTAATCATCTGATTTGTTGTTGGCTTTGTTACAAAAGGCTGCATAATTGTTCTTGTAGCAAGGACTTTGTTATAGACCAAAACTTAACTAAATAAGGATATCTAATCAACCCAAAATAGGGAAAAGCAATTCAAGCCGGTAAAATAGCTAATGACTCATCCTTGCTGCTGTCCTTAGTGGTGATTGATCACTTCCACCTTGTGTTTGTTGATGTCTTTGAATTTGGATTGTAATGGAGCTATTGAATGCAGTTGAATTTGATAGTTTAGTACTCCTTGTAATTTGGAGGAGTATTGGTTCATAGAAGCACAAAGTGCCGCCTGAGTCGGTTTCCACTTTTCATATGTAGCAGTTTGGTTATACGAGTGGTAAACACTAATTGAATGAGACGACACTTGATATAAGTATTGATATGGACTATTTGATTAATACTTTTTTTGCTGGTTATGTAGTTCACCAAAGGGTCAAAAAAGAAAAACCAAAAAACAGGTTTATTGCTGGAAACCCACGCTGGTTTCAGTGAGACCTATTCCATGTTTCCTTTTGTACTCTACTGGTTTAGTTGTAAGTATTTTCCTATTTGTAGTTTTAAGAGTTAGATTATTCTGGAGATCTCATGTCTTGCAGAATGTGTTGTAGCAGAAGATCATGAACTTATTTTTGTGAGTAGATATTTTGTCTTTGAAATTTTTAGCATTTTGGTGGAGGATATTGACAGGTCTAGGCAGCAATTACCAAACCAAGTTCCTAATAGCAGACCCATACTGCTATTTGGTAAGGATTGCAAAACACTAATGCTCCAATGTGCTAACTAAAGGGAAATTCTTTACATTAGAAAGATTCATCAATTAACCCATTTGTTCTCACATCAACACCAGTGACAATTCCCAATGACACATGAAGTTCAGAGGCCTAGAAATAAACCAAAACACACATGAAGTTCAAACACAACAAAACTACCAAAATGACAAGACATCCTACAACCAGCCTGTCTTTAAATGACTGTAGCATTTTATAGGATCAGAGTTGGGTCATGAAACCACCACCATTAGAGAATAGACTTCCGGTACACCAATATCGATATAAAGTTTGTCCCAAATAGATTTCGAATGACAAAGTTATGACTGTCTGAAGATGCACAATTAGAAACACAAATCTACAGTTTCTGCAGATCAGCCAACTTCGAACCAAAAGCTGTGTTTACCTACGAAATTTTAAGGTACAAACCCTACGTGTTGTGAAAGGTATAAGAGTCTAGTTTTCAAATCAAAAACCAGTTCTCAAATCCGATACACGTGCTAAGAGATATGCTTATTTTTCCAAGATATGTCGATGCAGCAAATATGATATTCAGCAGAACTGTCTGTGATCGAAAGGTCACTAAGAATTGTACACTTAATATTTTTCGATGATTCTTGTGCCAAAACATCACCAACTCAACAATCTTTAAAACCCATAAGGACCCATAACCAATTAACTTGTTTAACTATAATGAATTGGATGAAAAATGCAGCTCTGGATGCTGTCCAGATTTTCTAGATCACAGAACATCAAAGCAACTAAAGCCATATCAATTCACCTCCAAAGCAAGAGATATAAGCCCTAGAACATGGAATTTAAGACAAAGGCATGGAATCAAGTGCAAGAATATAAGAACTATCAAAATCAAACCTCAAATTAAGCAAAGAGATACAATCCCAAGCCTTTCCCTTATTCTCCTCTTCTTTCTCTTTCTTGCCGTCTCTCTCTCTCTGTGTATAGATGAGTTCTAGGAGAAGAACACGTACTAGTTCTCTGTTGATAACCTTAAAAGAAAAATTATCATGTGTATGCTAGCCGACAAGCTAGTATACTCTCATTCTCAAATCACGCAAAAGTCCCCACGCTTCTAATGTATGCAATTTAACCCTGATATGTATAATTCAATTAAATACGTGAATAAAAAAACTAAATATCCGAGACGGGTGCGACATAACTGTTCACACTTCACTCAATATTCATCAAGCACTAGCTAACATGGCATCGTTTTCTCAGCCTTCCACTCCATGGATCCTCTATTTCTTATGTCATGACCCATGGCAAACTTTTCTTCTCTTTTTTGCAGTAATCTTCTTGAAAGGTTGTTTTCAGCACATTGACAGGTATTTAGTTGCTTCTAAACTTCCCAAAGGACCAAACTGTCCCATAGTTTTATTTTTTTGGTTTGCCGTGCTTAATTTCCATGGTAACCTCTATCATGTCAACATGGACGATAGTATTACTCTATGCCAGTGGCTGCATCAACAGCAAAAGTGCATTAGGTTAGTGACGTTCTCCTTTTAGTTAGTGAGGTAGCATTCTCCATATTTACTAGGATGAAGAGAGGCTAATCACCATAATGCTACGGTCCAGATACCCCTCTTTTCTCTTTCAAATAATAATTATTCTTTTGAACATCTCTCCGGAGTACCCCAGGCTGTACCTGGACTTTTTCCTCCCAATGTTTTTGGGGTTTATTCTTATTTGAAGTGCAATGGTCAACTAGACCATGTATTCTTTTTACTAACTTGGACGTAAATAGGCATTACACTGACTAACCCCTTGACCTTTGGACTATGATTCTTAGTAGGTCAACTGTATTTTATTGACTCAAGCAATTAAGAATTTTAAGTAGAAACTATTTTAATTCTGATGCCACACTATCCTACACCAACTGGTGACCCCCTTTCATATTATCTCTTGTTGCTTATTTATTTTTTCCATTATCTCCATTCTGTGATTTATACACCCTCTTTTGTGTTTTGGACTTCAACATTTCTTGACGTTATCATGCCAAGAGGTTAAACTCTTTTATGTGCTGTGGAGTGATTCAATTTCTCAAGTATACACCCACAGAGGCCTTTGATCTCTATGTTGTGAAACCAATGATCAATTAATTCACCTGCTATTGTCTTTATAAAATTTTCCTTAGTCGTTGAATTAAATGACCGTAACTAGTTCCACATCCATCTTGTTCTGAACGAGGTTCTATTTTTTGCCTTCATATAGATAGACATGCTTGTACTAATGCATATATTGATAACGCACACACACATGCATTTGTTGTCTGTTTTAGGATTTAGGTTAAGTTGTATGCTACCATCTGAATCTGTGCACATGAAAATGCTCCACCACAGCGAAAATGCTCCACCAGTTCTCGTGTACTTCCTGCTATTCTTAACTATGTGTCCTGCTATTTTTTCTGTTTGCAAAATCCCACAAGAGAGAAGAGGAGCGAAGACTTCAAAACCCTATATTCAAGAAACTGCTCCTCCAATAACAAGCAAAAGTGATTATTTGTTAATCTATGTAGGCATGCTTTTGAGATTCCAACCAAAAGTGATAATCTTTTAATCTATATAGGCATGCTTTGGTTCATTAGATGTTTATGGCATAGTTAAATGTTATAGATCAGTTTAGATTATTGTATTAGATTGATCGTCTTTTGGTAGATTGTACGTCTTAGTAATAGGAGTAAACTTACCATGTTGTAGGATTAGATATTCCAACTTCTCCACATGTCTTATATAACTTATAAGCTGATCATTACCTCTGAGAGTATGTGCAACTAATGATATAGCTCTTAGTGTTACTTGGTTAATATATTACATGTACGATTGTGTGATATCAGGAAACGAGGTTGGTGTCGTTAAGATGATGGACAAAGATTGGGTGCATTTGAATAGGTAATAGAAATACATTTTAATCATACTGGAGATAAATTAGTGACACGTTCTTAAAACATTTAGCTTGTTCATTTGTAGATGGACTGATGAGTATATGAAAGTAGCATCGAACTTTGTGGAGATGGTTCATTTGTAGATGGACTGATGAGTATATGAAAGTAGCATCGAACTTTGTGGAGATGGCTAATTGAAATGTAGGAAATTTAGGAAAGATTTTATGTCCTTGTCAACATTGTCAGAATTTGAGTCACCATCATGTTACAGATGTTTGTGAACACTTAGTCATAAATGGAATGGATCATACGTACACAACTTGGTTTCATCATGGGGAGGAAGCAAGTGTTTCACAAAAACTTAAAGAAGCATAAATGTCAAATGCATATAACTTATACGGTGCATCATATGCACGAGATACAGAGCATGATGAATCCCTTGATGAACCTAGAGAAGAGAGCTTCGCAAAAGCATTCGAAGATGCAGAAATTCCATTGTACTCTGGTTGTGAAAAATATACAAAGTTGTCAGCAATAGTAACTTTGTACAAGATCAAAGCCGAGAATGGATGGACGGATGAGAGTTTCACTACGCTTTTGGACAAACTTCACGATATGTTCCCCATGGCTGCAATGCTATGCTCTGTTCGTGAAGTTAGAAAGTTCCTTAAATCATTTGAATTGGGTTATGAGAAAATTCATGCTTGTGTGAAGGATTGTTGCTTATTCTGGAAAGAGAACGCAGAATTGGAGAACTGTCCAAAATGTGGTCGTTCAAGATGGAAGGTAGATGTGCGCACAAAGAAAATTAGAAAAGGGGTTCCTGCCAAAGTTTTGAGATATATGCCTATAATTCCAAGGTTTCGGAACATGTATAGGTCATTGGAAGTAGCTAGAGATTTGACATGACATTCTACTCATAGAAGCAGTGATGGGAAGATGTGACACCCAGTAGATTCCCCCACTTAGAAAACAATCGATGATAAGTGGCCATCTTTCTCAGCAAACCCACGTAACCTAAGACTTGGTCTTGCTACTGATGGTTTCAATCCATTTCGAAATTTGAGTTCAACGTATAGTTGCTGGCCCGTTATGCTGGTTATGTACAACTTGCCACCTTGGTTGTGGATGAAAAGGGAAAATGTTTTCTTGGCACTATTGATACCAGGACCTAAGCAACCGGGTAATGATATTGATGTATATCTACAACCTCTTATCGAAGACGTAAAAATTTTGTGGACCATAGGAGCATCTGTTTATGCCAGGCTCACTAACTCCACATTCAATTTGAGGGCAATTTTAATGTGGACAATGCATGATTTCCCAGCATATGGAAATATTGCCGGGTGTTTGACGAAGGGTAAATTTGCATGTCCTATATGTGGAGAAAATACACATTCTCTATGGTTGAAATTCAGTAGGAAGACTGTATATATGTGCCATAGGTGCTTTCTTCCACCATCTCACCCCTTTCGGAAGAAAAAATCATGGTTCGATGGAAAGGAAGAAAAGGGGAAAAAACCAAGAATCATGACTGGCAAAGACGTTTTGCATGCTCTGGAAGATTTTAAGAACGATGATTGGGGGAAAGGTGGAAACGGAAAAGAAGGAAGCGAAAAACGAAAGCGGGACAATGAAGATAAACAAATGTGGAAAAAGAGGTCAATATTGTTTGATCTATCATATTGGAAGGTAAGTGTTATCAACCAACATTTTGATCAATCTACATCTTACAATTATATATATGGTCCTAGTGTAGTTTATGATTGTTTCTCTACTATTCTATGTAGGAATTGCCAGTACATCAAAATTTAGATGTCATGCATATCATTAATTGAGAGCATTATTGGCACGTTATTGGGTATCGATGGAAAATCCAAGGATGGTTTAAATGCTCGCAAGGATATGCAACATTTGGAAATAAGGCACGACTTGCAACCAGAAGATTGTGGGTCTATTACATATCTTCCTCTAGCTTCCTATACACTTTCAAAAGATGAGAAAGAAATATTTTGCAAGAGGTTATTTGACTTAAAAGTGCCTAATGGGTATAGTTCAAATATTGGGAATTGTGTATCAATGGACGATTTGAAGGTCACAGGTCTCAAATCTCATGATTGCCATGTGCTAATGCTTCAGTTGTTGCCTGTAGCCTTAAAGGGGTACTACCAACGGGACCAAGAAATGCGATACTTCGCCTTTGCGCATTCTTCAATAGATTGTGTCAAAGAGTAGTTGATGGAGAAGAAATTGCATCCCTTGAGGATGAGGTGGTTGAAACCTTATGCATGCTAGCGAGGTTCTTTCCGCCTTCGTTCTTTGATATCATGGTTCACTTAAAAATTCACTTAGGATGAGAAGCACGACTTTGCGGGCTAGTCCATTATCGTTGGATGTACCTTTTTGAGAGGTGAACACCTTTTGCTTTTTTGATGCATCATCATCTACTATTCTTTTCCAACATCTGTGGTTGTATAATGTCAATGTACTCTCTTCATGATTAGACATGAAGATATTCAAAGGAAATGTTGGAAATCATGCACGACCTGAACGTTGTATAGCAGAACGCTACCATGTAGAAGAGTGCATGACATTTTGTAGCCGGCACATGAAGAAATCTGTGGAAACAAACCATAGGGGACCTTGCAATCAAGATTTTGAGAACGATGTAATTCTCGAAGGTCGTCCAATAGCAGCTACCACATCCATCACGTTGACTGATGAAGTTTTAGAAAGTGCACATCGTTATGTGTTATTCAATACAGCCATAGTGGAACCTTATTTGGAGTAAGTTTGATGAAATTTTAGTTGCATAATTCATAAAATTTTGTACACAAATAAAAGTTTGTATAGCCATATGAATCACTTGTTTCTTTCATTTTCTATTAGGATTCATATGGACAAGTTAAAGAAATCGAATCCCAGTCTCGATCTTCCAAAAAATAAAAGTTTACTTTTGAAGAGGCAAGTTGACAACTTTTCAAAATGGTTGAAGGAAAAGGTTACCTCTTATTTTGTTTGAGGTTTATCAAGTTTAATATTGTAATCAATATAGTGTTAATTGGGTTGTGTATACTTGAACAAATTCAGGTAAAAGCATGCACAAATAAATGAATTGGAGAGACTACAATGGCTTGCTAATGGTCCTAGAAAGCATGCCTTGAGTTATACGGGCTATATCCTCAATGGCCAGCGGTTCCACACAAAGGAAGTTGAGAAATCAACCCAAAATAGTGGTGTTTCCATAGATGCGACAACTCTGTGTAGATCAAGTGTGAAGGACAATGCACAAGTTGTTGATGTAGTTTCCTACTACGGGGTGATAAAAGATATAATCTTGTTAGATTACCACACATTTCAACTGCCACTGTTCAAGTGTGATTGGGCAAACATTGGCCATGGTGTTAGGATGGAAGATGGTTTTACACTTGTTAACCTACACCAAGGTCAGACCCAATATGACAAAGAACCATTTATCCTTGCATCCCAAGCAAAGCAAGTTTTTTATTCAAGGGAAACTGATTCTTCGAATTGGTATGTTGTACTAAAGGCACCTCCTAAGGGATTTTATGACTTGGAAATGTACGAAGAAACCGTGGATACATCTTGTAGGCCGCAAGATGTTTCAGCACTTGGTATGGACGATGACGATGATGATGAATGGACAACTAACATTAGAGGAGATTGTGAGGGTACATTGATTGAGGATTTGTAGCCATTGCACCTTTGTAACTTTTGGTATGTTGTATTAAAGGCACTTGGTATGTTGGAATTTTTGGAACTCTTGCCATGATATTTTTGCTTTGGAACTTTTGCTATGTTGTATTAAAGGCGCCTTCCAGGATATTTTGGTTTGTCCTTTTTTTTTTATTCCTATCTTACCATCGTGCCATGGTAATGTTAATTTGTTATTCATAGTATTCATGGATATTTGTAACTTTAGTTTGTTATTCCTGCTACATTATTGAGCAGAGCTGATTTGTTTTCTTTTATGTATTCAGTACCATGTATATCTAGGCGGGGTACTTTTCCAAGAAGTTGGCAGGCTATGAGAGGGTAAGGCAAAGAAAAATGGAACAAAACTTATTAGAAATGAAAGCTGTTGGAATCAACGTGCCAAATTCATTGGTTGGTAACTTTGGTTTAAATCAAAGTCGTAGCGGTAATGGTAATGACAAGGAAAAGGACATTGGGCATGTAGTCAATGGTGATCCAGACTATGAACCATGTGATGGTGAAGGAAAGGTGGCTTCTGATAGTGACAATGATGATCCCTCGGGGTCTCTAGCAAATCAGGTAATGTTTCTATAGAATGTAGTATACTCTTTAACAAATTAATGTACTACTTGTTTTTGCATATACATGCTCTTTCTATTATTTACATGAGCATTACAATGTTGTCCGCTCTCTTTCATTCATGCATTACTTCTTTTATGTTTTCAGGTGAAAGATACAGGTCCAAGAAAGAAGAAGGGTTGTTCTAGTGCACAACTTTTGAAAAAATCACAAAGAACTCAAGAAGATAGTGGCAGCCCTCAGGGAGCGACCCAAGCTCAACAGCTGCCCACATCACCTACTGAACAAACTGACAAGTTTTGCAGCCACATACAGTTGTTAGCTGCGTGGGTGAGTAATAGTGTTATGAGATTATTTCTTCCTAGTACTCTTTTTATGTAATATTTCTAAAGTACAATCATATCCAATGCAAAATTCTACAGCAACTCCTGCAATCCCTTCAATAGTGTCACAAAATCTCAAACGCAAAAGAGGCCCTACCAAGCTGAAAACAATTGCTGTAGATGGAGGTAGTCGGATTGAAGTTAAGTTTGACAAGAATGGTCAACCAATCAGTGATGGATCAATCAAGTTGTCTTCCTTCTTAGGACCTCTAGTTCGAGAGATTGTACCATATACACTTTCAGATTGGCGAAAGCTTCCTACGGGAATGGCAGAAATCCTATGGCAATCCGTTGAGGTATGGTATAGTGCCCAAGTATAATGCTTTTACTTGCATAATTCCATCCAACCAAATGTGGTGTCATTATTTCAACTCTCTTTTTCACAAACTATTACTCTTCTAGATGTAAAAATTATAGAAAATCATGTAAGTTACATTCAAATTTTTAGGTAAGATTCAATCTTCATGAAGAATGGCATAGAAAAATGGTTTTTCGGAGAATGAATGAAGATTGGAGAGCCTCAAAGTCAACATTAGTCAGAAAAGTAAGAAATGCTTCAAATGAGGAAGAAAGGCTAAAGCTACAGCCTGATAACATCAAATCGCTACAAGATTGGAAGGATTTTGTGAAGGAAAAGACTAGTGAACAATTCAAGGAATGTGCACCCTGTCCATACTCCACTTTAATCCTGATTTTTTTTCTTTCATTCTCTCAAAAGAATAAAACATGTTAGGTTCATCTTGGTTTGTTGTGCCTGCTGTTACTGTTTGCTGTTATATGCTGCTGTATGTTAAAAGTTTTTATAGCATCTTTTGGGAGTTTTTAGTGTTGTTTGTGGGTGTGTTTTCTTGCTGTTTTTACTGCAGTTTTGATACTGGTTTCAGCTGGTTTTGATGCTGGTTTGTACTCTTTTTTCCACTAGTTCTTGCTCCTGTTTTATAGTTTTTACGATAGCTAAGTTGTCGTAGTCATAGCTAACCAAGATAGAAGGCTGGCCATTATAACCGTAGCCATAATTGAGTACCAACATAGTAGCCATTTGCCACCAATATAGCAGTCAACATCAACAAACATCATCTCACAATTGAGTACCAAAACAGCAGCAGCAGCTGGACTAACAGAACTATAGCAGCAACTGAAGTGTGCTCAGTTGGAAAGTAGCAGCAGCTAAGCATTTATAAAAGACATGGCTGTAAGGGGTAGTGACTGATAGGTATCCGAAGAGCAGCAACTAGCAGCAGCAGTAGCAGCAAGTAGAACAAAAGTAGCAGTAGCAGAACAGTAGCAGCATATTTTGGATAGTAAAAACTATAAGTGACTGATAGCACAACAGTAGGATACCTGCTTGCTGCAAACAGCAGCAGCTGGGCACACAGAGATCTATCATGGACATAGTTTGAAAATCAAAGTAGAATGAAGGAAACTAGGGACAAGCTCCCTAGGAAAGCTTAAACAGCCCGAAGGACAACCTAGTCACGGACTAGCTCACCTATGGTCTAAACAGGTGCATGCCCATGCTAGGCTATGACTAATTTGTGTGTGTTTTCTAGCTATTTTTGCTGCAATTTTGATACTGATTTCAGCTGGTTTTGATGCTAGTTTGTACTATTTTTTCTACTAGTTCCTACTCCTATTTTATAGCTTTTATGGTAGCTAAGTTGTCGTAGTCATAGCTAACCAAGATAGAAGTAAGGCTAGCCATTATAACTAGAATTCCAGTGGTTCCCTGCTGATTTATATCAAAAGAATGGTTGTGATTTTGGTTTATTCTTGAGTTTAGGTTAGAAGCAATAAATTCAAAGGTATGAGACAGAAACAGTTGGAGCTGCAACATACTATTAGTCGTAAGGGATATGCACGGTTGATTGCTGAGCTGGTAATACCTCTATTATTTTGTTCATTATCAAAGATCATTGTACTTCACATTTATAAACTATTACTTCAATTCTGACTAGATATTTGTTTTTACTATAGAAAAAGCAAAAAAATGTGTCCTCCATAACAGAGCCGCTGTTTGGGCTGATGGACATAAAAACAAGAAAGGTCAACCCGCAAACAAAAAATTGCTGAAAAGATTGTAAGGCCATGGCTCATTCTTTATATGTGTGTTTTATTGGTTATATATGTTCACAGTCTGGTCCTAGTCATTTACATTGGTTTATTGTTATGCCATTTTTAGAAAGATATGGAAAGAATTGAACGGGATAAAACAAACTCATCTTCAACTAATCTGAAAGAATATGCTCTTTCTCAAGTGCTTGGTCTCAAGAAGCGTGGCCGGTTAAGAACATTTGGAAAAGGAGTGACAGGTCTCAAGAAGCGTGGCCGGTTAAGAACATTTGGAAAAGGAGTGACACTAACAAGATTGACTATATTATCACAAATGAATGGTCAATTTGATGAACTACGTGAAGAAAATATTCAGTTGAAGTCTCAAATGGCAGATATGAAATATACATTCGACGAGTGAAAGAAAAGCCAAGTAAGTAGCTTATCATTTTCTTCATTGATGGTCATTTCGGATTACTTTGAGTAACGACGTTTTATTTGTTCCGTTTTTGAACATTCTAGGTTCAAAATTCGGCAACAACTGACGGAACACCAACTACACCCATTGTTTCTCCCTCGGTAAAAAAATGTTTACTTTAGCATTTGCAAAAATAGCATAATCTTACATTGTTGCATAAAAGATGCTAAAGGGTAAAAAATACCATAGATTACATTTTTGCATCGAATTATGAGGTATATTCTTTGACAATAGAAGTAAAAGCAGGTCTTTGATGTTTAATACTGGAGTTTTGTTTGTTGAAATATGTTGTTGTCATTGTTTAATTTTGTTATATCAATTTGTTGGTAAAGATTGTGAACATCAGTCAGAATACCAAGTGCAAGTTGCTAGATTGGATGGGGACGGGAGACGTAGTTGCTGAGGGGCATTGGTCTTCAAGTGATCCAAATGAAAGATGTCATAGTGTTCCGATCGGACCTAATGCAATGAAAGTTTGGGTGGATGTAGCAAAGAAACCTGAAGTTTTTCTTTGGAGGCCTACAAGTGATCTGACCTATATCATCGATGCTGTGGGAACTACCATTGTGTGGCCTGCTAGTCAAGTTATTGTGGACTCTTCGCCGAGGTAATGTTCATTCCCTCCTTCATATTGAATTAATTCTCTTAGATGATAAATGGATGTCTGATTGGTTGTGTTAATGATCTCCATGTTGGAGGACAGAAAAATATGTTTTGTTTATAGATAAACTGCTGGAATATGGTATCCTATTGCTGGAAATAGAGAGATTTTGTTGCTTCAATTTGCTGAAACTGTGAAGCACAGGTCTTAAGTGTTATATAAGGCGCTGATATATATATATATATATATATGTGTGTGTGTGTGTGTGTGTGTGTGTGTGTCCCATAATGTGTGGAAAAAATCATTTTTCAAACTTCAATTAGCTACTTTCAATTGATGAATGGAGCGTTTAGGAAACATATAGTATTAATTCCCACCAAAACAAATTAGAGAGAAAGAAGGTTGTCAACTGATGGTTGGAATAAAAGCTATCCAAAGGTTTGTCATTTTCCTTCTGTCATTATTTTAAGAATAGTTTCATACTGAACTACTGAACTGGAGAAGAAGTTGATTAAAATACTTAATCATGAAGTTGCGTTTTGATTAGGTGGGTTTAGTTCCCATCCACTAACTATATACTTGGACTTGCTTTGGCTGAATCAGTGAAGTGAATGTCTGATAGTCCCTTCTAGTATAAGGGAAATATACATAATTACTTATATGAAGATATAATGCCCCATAGTTATATAGTGTTTGTCATATGGAAGCTTCAGCACGACTTAAGTGTTAGATGGAAATTGTATTTCTATGGTTTATTGGTAGTAGAAACTAGAAAGTCCATTTGACCATCTACGAGTTTACTAGACGATGAAGAACTTTTGCCTCATCCATATTAGGTGCAAGAGGCAAACATCCATAGTACAAGCAGTCAATGTGTTGGCCCGTCTACTATAAGAGGTCTGTAGTAGCTTGAGATGCATGTTTTGGCCTCCACAACATTTGCTTAGCTTAATAAATGGTTTCCGATAATCAGAATTCTACCTTGAAAATTTTCATGCACATCAGAAGAGGAAAAAATTATTCTTTCCCATTAGTAACCGGATAGAGTCACTTGACATAAAAGATTCTAGTTTTATTCCAGCCGTCAGTTGACAAACCTATGGATAGCTTTTTCTTTTGTTAGACTTAGCAAGTGGATGTTATTATCCCGTCTTCATATACTCAATATGTTAGGTTTGTTGTTGGTTGCGTGTTCGATATATACAATTGATGATGGTTTCAGCATTTATTAATACAATGTTTAGCCCTTTTTGCCTTAAAAAAACTGAAAATTGAATTGCATTATCCTTCGCTGTCATACTTGTGAATTATTCTCTTTTATACTCGTGGGCATCTGGTTCGTTGTGCTTCACATTTCGGAACATTGATTGCTAGGTTCTGGTTCATAGTTCCCACGACTTAGTTTGGTGATGAATTGTTTCCTGATCTTTAAGTGTATTTTTCAAGACTACATTGCCTTGCATTACTGGTAGCAAATCTTTTAGTGAGTTGGGAGTTCAGATAGGTAATGACCAGTCTAGTTAGGTGGTTGTAGACAAACCAAAGGCATGTAAATAAGTGGGGATGATGGCATTGGCAAAAGATGTGGTAGCACCATAGCATCAGTATGAGGGCTAGCTAATAAACAAAGCTCGATGTGTCTGAAGCTCCTTTAACAAGTTTGGGCTCATGTTAGGTTTAGTTAAAAGTTCGCTTGAGATCTGTTGAAAAATAAACAAGTGAGATATCTTCAATCCATTTTAAAGCTTGCTAAGATTGAACAACTTGCAATTCATATATGCTCATTAGCTCGTTCATTGTTGTTAGGGTTGTGAAGTTATTTGTTTTACTTAGAGTTCGTTTGTTATAATATAGCATAGATTTTGCTCTTGTGGTCATGAGACTGTCACAGATTTTGGACACAAAATATATATTTGTATACGACCCTTCAACAAGTAACATTCTTGCAATCTTCTAAGTCTCTTTCTTGTATTGTATGTAGGTCGATTGGTTGAAAGAGAAGATCGATATTTCATCACTTTTTGCTTGAGATGGAGATTATGATCTTGCTAGTATTGGACGTTGGATCTCAACTAAAGTTTTTGCATTGATATCTCCATTTTTTTTTGTAGAGCCTCAATGCTCCTTTTTTGTATGAAGACATAGCTGGGATGCTCTTTTTTTGTATGAAGACCCCAGCTCCTTTTTGTATTGCTGGGATGCTCCTTTTTTGTATAGCTGTGATGCTCCTTTTTTGTATGAAGACCCCAGCTCCTTTTTGTATAGCTGGGATGCTCTTTTTTTGAATAGCGGCAACTTTCCTCCTTGCAAATGTTGTTAGCAAGATGAAGGCTTTAGCTAACTAGCTCCTTTTTTGTATGGAACAATTAATGTATGAATATATGGGAGCTTTTTTATGGCAATTAACTAAACTTAACGATTGGTTTTAATTGGTTCTTTTTAGAGCTTTGCATAGGATGCGATGAATGCTTACAATTGTATATATGAAGAAGTTGACAGGTTATAGCGAGCATAAATGCTATGGAATGCCCCTTTTTATAGTACTGTAGTTACTTATTTATAGCGGTCGTTAAATGCTATGGAAGGTCTCTTATTTGTAGCAGTCTTTGAATGCTATGGAATGTCTCTTATTTATAGCAATCTTTGAATGCTATGGAAGGTCTAGTATCTATGACAGCAGGGGCTGGTATAGCGTCCATCTAAACGCTATGGTTAACATTTTATAGCGTTCTTTGTTTGCTATGGAATATATTAACAATAGCGGACAATGAACGTTTTTGAAAGAAAGGACTTTTAATAGCATCGCCTAATAAGGCGTTCTCTAGAACACTATGCATATAATTCTATAGCGTTTTTGGCATGCTATGAAAGAGCTTATTTGTTGTAGTGAGGATTAATTAGGTAACGGATTTTGGTGGTAGTTTCTGACGACCCTAATTAAGAGCAAATCATTGCATGCTTTTGTTCAAGAGGATAAATCAATTGAGATTGGGGCAACTTTGAAGAGGATAAATCCATTGAGGACAAAGGGAGAAATCATTGTAATGGAGGAAATCTGTGACTTGGGCTTGGATAATAGATCCAGCAACTTTGTCGAAGTGGAGGAATCCAACGAGAGCTTGAGGCCTAACTCTACCAACGTAAATGATTTAGGTTTTGTTTCTCTTGTTTTTCCTCTCTTCTGGATAAGCTACTTCTTTAATTTATTAATTAGATGATTTAATTATCTTCTTCATCTATTGAAAATTGCATGCTTGTGTTTCTTACCAACTTAGCATTAAGGTTTTTAAGTCTATGGTGCGTGAACTTATCGCTAATCTTACGATCATATACGCAGAATTTATAGAACTTGAAGATACCATGAATCCGGAGTCAAGTTATAATGAGAAAATTGGTGAAATTAATGAAGGGTATAATGGGTGTGATGAACTAGAAAGATGATCTTAAAGTTTCCTTTTCTCAGTCCTCCGGTGTTTTGACTAGAATAGTTGTTTGTCATTTTGTTGGTATAAGGGCATACTCAACTTTCATTTCTATGATCCAACTATAGCACACATTTTAAACCCATAACTGAAGATTTTTGATGAAATTTTATGCTCAATGAAAAGTTACGAGGTAATTATGATTATGATTAGATGATATTCAAGTATGTCATTGACCAATGCTGGTTTAAGGATGTAATATCTTACAGTTTGTATCTAAGCTCTGAACTTATTGTAAGGAATATTTCATGTCCTATATAATTATGTACCATACTCCATTTTTATACTGTTCGTTTTCTACTTATCATCACTACAATAACAATTGCATTACCAAAAATAGAAACCAACATTATTAGACCAAACACCATACGTATATTAACTTCCTAACAACCAATTACACTGATGAATGCCTTATATTTCAAGAATTGAAACTTATTTGTGCTTCAATAAGCTATTTCTCTACTATCATCACTACAAAAACCAAAAACACTTCCCAATACCAATTCATTCGGTGAGCACGCGGAAATGTGCGAAGCATGGGCATTACACTTGTATAGTAGACAAATTGAGCTGGTATTGGTCATGGTGAAGAAATTGGATGTCCCAATAGGTGTTAAGTTCGTTCCCATAGCCCTATAGTTGAATGTTCTGATACTTGCTGCTCATTGTACAGTGGAGATATTCTATTCCCATGCTAATGGAATTCAAACGCAAAGTTGCGGTACAATATGTAGTGTTGGAACTTGAACTTGGGTGGTGTTCCCTCGACTGTTGGAACTAAGATTAGTTTAAGAGTTGGGGTGAACCATGGAAATTTTCAGCATCTTTCTCCTACATTTTTTATATTCAAGTCTTCATGCATTGTTGAGTCACTCTTGTGGGTTGGTGGAAACTTATATTGTGAAAAAGGGGTTAATGAGACGTTATGTTGGTACTCTTCTAGTTATTTAACTTATTTCTGTTCCTCTCTAACCTGCATCTTTACTTTGGTCCCGTGTGATTATACTTATAAGTTGACTTGCTCATCTTATTAAAATAAAGCTATTAATAGTGTTTGCTAGCAATACTTAATTTGTTTTTTAAAACAAGTGAGATTAGTTTGAGCTCTAATTTGTAGCATTTTCACTTATTTTAAGTTGACAAAGTTATGTATGGACAAAAAGCTCCATGATTTCAGAGTGCCTACAGAGAATCATCAAAGACAAATTAGACAGTCATTCGATAATAAACTATTCTACAACCTTTTTTTGATGTCTAATTAAATATATTAGAAACAAGGCGATAAGGGAATGCCGCCCATTTACAAAAGAAGGCCACACACAAAAAGCCCTATACACTACCAAGAGAATCGAAAAGACCAAGCCAATCTATGAATTGGTCAAAAGTAGGACTACATTCCCTCTTGTCCCAACTAAACAAGCTATTAACCAAAAATATTTTATTCTAAACAAAGGTTTCCCACCCCTTCAAAACATCTCATGTTCTTTTCCTGCCATATTATGCACAACAAACAAAGAGGGATCATGGCCTTTGAAGTTCTATTCAAGGTTATAAAAAGCCACACCAAACAAGTTTTCAACTTATATTAAAGTATTTTAGGCAAATAATCAAAAATCAACCTTATAATTGATAACAAAGTAACAAACAGGGCCTTTATCATTCAACTCGGGTTTTTTCAGCTGAGATGTGTTTACTTGGTACCAGCACATTGCCCCCGCAGAATTTCTGGTTTTCAATGATATGACATAGCCTTCTCTTAGCACCCCACTTTTAATTTCTTGTACAAATCACTTTGCTTTAGTTATTTAGGTGACACATGATTTTTAATCTTCCTCTTTAGAATTCATCAAGCCTTGACGAAAATAATATACCAGTGACCCATCCATGGTTTATCTTTTTTGTTGGGATGGTTCAAATTCCCAATGTCTAGCACATGGTTCACAGTTTCTGTTTTTCCTAAAGCGCTAGCTGTTGTGCTAGCTGGTTCCTATTTTGTCGTGTGTCCTTCCATCTTCTCATGGGAACCTGTATAATGATATTAATGCATGGGTTGATGGATGCTTATATAATGACATGGGGGAAGTTTTTTTTCGGCAGTGAGAGAGGTGAAAAGCAGCGTGTGTGCAAGTGTAAAAGTCAAGTCTTGTACTTGGTGTGAGAGTGGGTTCTTGGTGAGAGTGGGTGTATAAGAGGTTGGGTTGGGTTTTCAAACTCGGGTGTTCTCTTGTACTAATTCTTTCATAGTGAAAGAACAAGATCCTCTCCGTAGAGTAGGCGTGTTATTGCTGAACCACGTAATTCTTACATCTCTATTTTATTTTTCATCGTACTTCCATTGGTTGCGATTGTGGTTGTGTTTGAATCTCAGTTCTTTCTGCATTTAATCCCAAAATTTTGTTGGCCAATCTTCGATGTTTTGTTACTGTTTTAATGTTTCGAAAGTTATGTACATAATCTCAGGAGTTACAAAAGACAATTGTTATTTTGGAAGACTGAGTTCATGGTCAGCATATTTGAAAATTCCTTTCTTATGTTTACCTTAAAAAATTCTATCAAATCAATTAGCTATCAGAAATAATGAATGTATGAGGAAGTACTCCTTCGGAGTAACTCTTTTCTCCCGAAATTTATTGTTCAGAGATCATAGAATTACATATCAATTGGGAGATGTATAATTTTTACATTGGCTTTTTGCATTTCTTGTTAGGAAAGCCTTATTCTAGGGCATGACTGTCTAGTACTTCTTATTTCTGGAGAGGAGTTATAATAAGTTGCATGGTGTTACACTTTTCAGTCATATGGCTGGCATATTTCACAATCTTTCTTTCTTGGGACTGATTCAGCATGACAACATATGCTTTATTGGGCTTAATTCAATGTATGTGCTCTGATTTGTTAGGGAAAAAGAGAAGAGAAAGTAAGTTACATATCATATGGATGTTACAATGCACTTCATACCTTCTTAGGAAGGCCTTTTCTTGATCATATCTTGAATTCTGAGACAATTATGTCCTGTTTTGTTTATTATGTAAAGTTTTCGTAAATTGCTGAGTTCTATTTGTTGTTTTTTGTTGACTTCTTTGCTGCTTGGATAGATTGATCCATCAGAAAGATTGGATCATGAAGTAGAAGATATTCTTGTGGATATTGTTGATGACTTCGTCGAGTCTATAAGTTGATGATGCAAAGAATTCTCTCTTTTTTTTTTTTTTTGATCTGCGAAATTTTTTATTAGGGATCTTGTCAAAGGTACAACAAGAAAGGGGAGGGGGAGTCCAACCTTACAGCCAGGAGCAAAAGCCCAAAAGCCTAAGGCCTAAAATGCCAAAATCAAACAATGAAGCTCAAGAAAACCCCAAAGGCCAAAAAGCCCAGATATTACAATATAGCCCAACCTGATGGCCTAAAGCCCGAATATACAACAAAGCCCAATCCAGAATCCCAAAACTAAACCCTAAAGCATAACCACATCACCAACACTGACCACCCGCCGCACCACCAGGTCTTGACAGAACCACCACTAAACTGCCAGAATACTCCTCCATCCCACCACTCCACCAATTAGCAACCCATGGAGAAACACACCGGCCACCAGACACCACTACCGCGGAAGCACCAATTGCCGTTAAGATAGAATCATGAAAGCCCAAAGGACGGACACGGCGGGAGACCATAACGCGGCCTTCCATCGCCGCTCAGCTGCCACGCTGTTAGGCAAAATCCAGGAGAACCCAACAGTTACTCGGACTAGAAGCAAGAACAGGAGGCTAAAGGGCAAAGAACACAGGAAAAGGGGTGAACGGCCAGCTATGTTTTGTAGTAACAAGGGTTTGGGGGTAAAAAAACAAAGGGGAAAGAGAGAGACAGAGAGAACGAGTAAAACATACCACCGTCGATCCTACGTAGCGTGACTAAACCGATACCTGGTCGCTGAACAACAGCCCGAAAAAATGACCTCGAAGAAGCCAGGCGTCCAGATCCCTGACACCAACGCGCCCACCCGCTTCACCGCCACTGACCATCCAATTTTCGCCAATCAATTTTGATTAAACATAAAAAAGAGTTAAAAGGAACATGGAGGGGACAAGAGATAGAGAATACGGCATGAAGCAAGAGAAGAAGGGGAGAAATAAATTGACAGAGAGGGAGAGGAGAGGAGGAAGAGGGAGGGGGGTGGCGTCAAAGCGGCGCCACTCCCCCCTAACTGAAACCTAGGTGGCAAAAAGTTGGGGAGGGGGATTTCTAGAGAGAGATCCCCCTGTCTCTTCTTGTACATAATGTTGCATTTTTTAGGTATAGACTTCGTTTGATTCTTAAAACTGATTTTTGTAACAGATCATTATAGCACGGATATAGGATTGTTTTTAGGGCATTAGAGTTTAACCAACCTTGGCCCATTTATAGGATATGTCCTTGACAAAATGTTTCATGGTGAAAAAAACCATTACTAATGTCAATTACTTGGCATGAAATATAAGAGTTTATGCAGTCAAATCATGGTTATGTATTTTATGCGATCTTGGGTAAAAGAGGTATCACTCGGGGTGATATTTCTTGGAAGTATGTTATATTGACCGATGTAAGAAATAAATCAACGCTAAGTGGGCTGGAATCTTTAGACTACAGTGTATTTGTGGTTTAGTATGTTGTGGGTGGGTTTAAGGAGTCTAATGGACTTCATGCAATTTGGACTAAGAACCGCAGACAAGTCTACCGGCCTTTGTATACTTGTCAGGCATGAACACGGCACGACATTCTTCGGACACATGTTGGACACACCTATATGCATATCTGACTTTGTATCATAACTTTGTTTAGTCGGACATATTGCAATCACTATAGGAGTAGGACACGTTGCGGGTATTCTCGGGTATCATGAGAACACATTAGGAGCCTCAGTCCTCATTCACTTTTTCAGGTGATGTTCATGGCAGGACCACACAACTTATCTCAAATTATGGTTACAGGAAATCTGGTTCCTTATTAATGTTGGTGTCGGTACATAAGACCTCTGTGTGTTGATCACATATAAAGTGGGAGAGATGCAGCATTCTTTTTTCAAGCTGTGTCAAGATCTGTTGAATTTGAATCTCATGGAATTTTCTGCATAGATCATCTAGGTATGGTTTGTTGTGCCATCTTCAAGATAACCAACATATTTGAGTGAGCCTGACCGCATTATACGGACCCTCAATCCTAACAGCCAGTTCACAATTGCCTCCCTTTGGAATAAATTGAGAACTCCATTTCCAAAAGTTGTGTGGCATAAATTGGTGTGGTTTTCAGCCACATCCCAAAATGTAGCTTTATCACTTGGCTAGCCATTCAGAATAGGTTATCCACTACATATAGGCTAGCACTTTTTGGCCTTAATCACTATTCACAATGCAGCTTCTGCTATGGGAGTGAAAGCCATGACCACTTTTTCTTCAATTGTTCCTTCTCTCAACAAGTGTGGGACACTATCCTTTCCAAACTACATGTTTCCTGGCCCTCTAGAACTTGGACTGAGTGCGTCAATTTTCTCTCTAATATACGAGGCAAGTCTATTAAAGCTGTCATTACCAAATTGGTATTTACTGCCTTTGTTTATCATGCATGAATTGAGAGGAATATGAGGAAATTTCAAGGGAAATTTTGTTCTTGTGAGGTAGTTGTTCACAAAATCTATTCCATGGTTAGAGCAAGAATTTTATCATTATCCAATATACAATCATTACAAGCAAACTGGGTTATACATGAGTGGAACATTGGTCAATAATCTAATTGTTGGTGATTGGTGTTTGGTCTTGCAATTACCTCTTGCATCTCACTTCTTTACCTAGTTAGGCAAGGTGCAACAGGTCAACAATAGGGAGTCTGGCTACTAATACTTCAATTTATAAGGTATTTACCTTAATCTTATCTCATGGTTATTTACTGCAACTACTGAAGGTGTTTCCAACCCTGGAAACCTTAATTCTATGCCTCTTTCCTTTGGTTTGAGTGTGCCAGCATATGTGTGAACCGGTGAGCTATGTGCTTGAGCCTCAACTTCCTTGAGAGTGGAGGTAAAAGTTAATGGGAGTCATTTTGTGAGGGAGAGTAGAGGGAGTTGAGGACCTTCCTTTTGCTTTTAGAGTATCGGTGAGTTAGGTTTCGAGGGAGTTTGAAGGGGAGCAGATAAAGCATTTTCCTTTCTTTTCTGCTGCTGCTATGATCTTAAATTCTTCTCTTTGCTAGCTTTCTTTGCTGCTTATGTTATGTTGTTGGCTTGATGGAGTCAATCCTCCATTCCATACCTTGAGTTTGTTATTTGTTAGTTGTTCTGGCAGCTGACTGTTAGTTGTTCTAGCTTATCTTCATTCCCTACTTTTATGGGTCCATGGTTA
Organism: Rhododendron kiyosumense; assembly: GCA_019656275.1. Classification (NCBI taxonomy): domain Eukaryota; kingdom Viridiplantae; phylum Streptophyta; class Magnoliopsida; order Ericales; family Ericaceae; genus Rhododendron; species Rhododendron kiyosumense. Next base: position 1,442,329 of record BPLS01000202.1, on the reverse strand, counting down.
TGAAGGTTAATAGTAGATGCTAGCAGCTGTTTTGTCCCTACCTCTATTTTACTTCTTTTACAGCTATGTTCTGCTATCAGTTGCTGAGTTAGGACTGCCTGTAATGGCTCCGATTCTACATTTGTTTGTTTCGTACCTACCCTAGGGGGGTTGTCCCTTGGGCTGTTTATGCCTTTCTAGGGGGCTTGTCCCTAGCTTTCTTCTCTTTTCTTTTGGGTTTGTTTTGCTGTCTTTAGATCCTTGCTGCTGTGTAGTAGGCTGTTATAATGCTTCTACAACTATGTTGTGTTTTTTAGACAAGCTGCTGGAGCTGTTGTATTATTAGTTGTTGCTGTAGTTGTGCCGTTTGGAAGCTGCTAGAGCTGCTGTAGTTCTGCTCTAACTTAGTGGCTGTAGTAGTGCCGTTAGTGTACTGCAATTGATTTAGATTGCTAACTACTTGCTGCTCCCCAGCTGATGGTTCATCTAGTGTAATTGTGCCTTAAGGTAGCCTTGACAAAGCTACCTTGGCATCCTTGTATGTCATATACTTCATCACTACCTAGACTGCTACTAATTGTGATTTGGATTCCAGATTTTAGCCATAACATGGTGCTATGTTCCTTTTTGTGGATGTGTAGAACGCTAAGGAAACCAATGGTGTTCTAACCCATTTTGTCATCCTTTTAGCCTTGTACCAAACTCAATCTCGTATCTTTCGGTTCATCTGATCCCTTGTTTTCGAACCCTCTTCTTTAGATGGAATGGAAACAACTGGTATCCCCTATTTAGTATCTTGTAAACATTTGGCTTAAGAGTCACTTTTCTTTATTCTTTTTTCTTTTGTTTCTTCCTGGGATATGCCCCTTATAGGCTGTATATTCAGTTAGTCTTTTTTTCTATTTCAAGCTGATTTACCCAAAAAAAAAAAAAAAAACAACATATTTGGACAGTTTGTGCCATCTTCAAGACAAACAACATATTTGGACAGTTAATATAACCACAAAAAATTTATATGCTGTATTTCAGTCATAGGAATGCGGATTCTAGTCAAATTTTTTGCAGAGGTTTAGACAAGTTTTGGGTTTTGGTATTGGATCAACGTATTGTCTTGCACTCGCTTAAGCTCACTATTTATCGGCATTTCATATAGTTTTTCTTTCATGTAATAGCCAGCCTTGTTAAAAGATTGTCGGATTACTAATTTTTGTTTTCTGTTTTTCATGTGGCAGTGGAAGTAAAATACGTTTATGAGGAAATGCCATGTGATTCATGAGAATTCATGTGCTTCTACTCAAGGACATGTTACAAAACGCAGTCCTTGATAATATTCTTGCATTTTTTAGTAGGCTTACTGGCCTGTATAAGTAGAACGCATGTTTATTGCTTTCATTCCCTGATGAGGCATTTTATAACCTCGTGCAAAACATTTTTCATGAGTCTCTCCAGTTTAGGGTACGCAGTATTTGAATTGAGACATCTCCTATTAGATTGCCGAAGTACTACTATGTATCCATGGTTTGGATTTGGACAAGATGTTTGGTGATCTCAATCCTATTCAAAACACTAATCCGAGTCCGATTCACATGTTCATTTCAAAAAATTGATCCGTGGTTTGCATCATGTGCGGATAGACCTTGATTGTTCATTTATCACACTTTAACTTGTGTTTTGTGCACAAAGCACAGAGGAGTAGGGTTGGCTGTGAGCCTCTCAACTTTTAGTTTTTGTCATATCTCTCCAAAATAGCATTAGAATTCTTGACGCGAGCCTCTAATGTTTGCAAATTCCTTTTATTGGCTGTTGTCTTTCAAAAGCATCTCCTAGTCAAATGTGTTCCGATCAATTGGCCAAGACTATATGCCTGAAACTGAACCGTGAGAAGTACCCAGAACAAAAAGTTTACAGTATATATGTATCCTATGATAGGTTATGGGTTGCATCCAAATTGGACAATTTGTTTTTGGTTTGGGAAATTGGATATTATTTATACGATGTGAATTGTTTGCATTTTTTAAATCTTATTTTAAACATCTACTAGTAGTATTCATGATACACTACATGACAGTAACTTAACAACCTACGAAAGAAAATAATTATTTTCCTGCTGAGACTACTGTTTTTTTATTTATAATTATTTTCCTGCTGGGACAACTGTTTTTTTATTTGACGAATGAGTATTTTTGCCATTTGGAAATGTTAAAGAAAGTGAGTTAAGCTGGAGAAAAATATTACTATAGTAAAAGGTAAAAAAAAAGCTACTAGATGGATAAAGAGAATTATTCAATATTTCTGGAGCATTATTTTTTAACTCTCTGAACCATATACTTTCTTTGTCCCATAAAATTAGTCTCTGACAAAACTACATGCTATTTTTTAGCTTAAAAACAATGCAATTATTAATAATTTTTTATGCTATATGGATCTTATTTAATAGATTTTGATGAGATTTTAGAACGATGTAATATATATATATATATATATATATATATTATTTTAAGTCTAAAAATTACACGCAGTTTCGTAGGAGACTAATGCAGTAATGTTACAGTACCAATCGCACGTGTAAATCCCACCTAAAAAGTCTTGAGGAAGAAGGCCCTATGTCGTTATTTCAAAATTACGGAATGATTTTTTTCCTAAACAATAAGTACATAAATAATGACGGAAAATTTTCAAAATACTCCCAAACTTTGACCTCCATGTTTCATAAACACTCAAATTTTATTAAACTTCAATTAGACACCTAGACTTTTGAGGCATAATTCTATTAGACTCATGCCATCTAAATCCATAAAACTACTAACGGATTATATTGAGTTGGACTTAGGCTGCGTTTTTTAGCACTTAACTTAAAATGAGTTGGTTTGTCATTATTTGAAATTTTTTCAGATTTGTCAGTTTTGCGCCAAGCTTTTGTAGATTATTGATTCGTCTCGATGATAGGAATAGGAAAAGTAAAAAAATTTACTTTTACCTAAATATTTTGGAAAATAACCACTTATTTCACTTTTTCTGTTAAAAATTGATTATTTCTCAAAATACTTGGATAAAAATACAAAAATTTTACTTTTTTGATTCCTCTTGTCGAGACAAATCAATAATTCATAAAAGTTTGGTGCAATGAGAAAAAAAAATTCAAATAATAATGAACCCACTCATTTTTAAGTTAAGTGCAAAAGAACGCAGCCTTACACTATGCTTGTAAAACGCTACAGGGCTTCTTTTGAGATAAAACAGTTGCCAAATCACCTTCCCCTCCTTTGCCAAATCACAGGATTAGGGTTCTTCTTATAAACCCTTTACCATCCCATCATCCCCCTTCCTTCTTCTTGTCATCTTCTTCTCCCTCACAAATCCTACATCCACCTCAACCCCATACGCCCAAAACATCAACGGCATCATCCCCTTATTGATCATAATCGTTTCGAGGTTTAGAGATGATATAATCCGCCATTTCAAAACCCCAATTTTATCGGAAGTGAGCTGATTTTGGGCCCCCCATATTTCGTCTCTTTTCGGACCCAGTACACCAACAAGACCAAAATTGTTGGCCTTTTTGCGATTGATGAGATTTTGACATTTTGGAGTCCAATATTTGTGAGTTTTCCTTTGGGTAACTTGACCCATCGCCGAAAATTATTGCGCGCGGACGATCAATTGTTGGGCAACCTGCAGAGTCACGAGGCGTACATTAGGGCTTCCTTTAAATGGGTCTTGGTCCAGGTTGAAGGAAAGGTGTGTATGGTTTGGTTCAAGTATGAATTACCTTGATGTCTATTAATGTTGGTTTTTTGCTCTCATCAACTCTTGCAAAACTTCTATGATGCTCCCAAGTGGTATGGGAGCATCATACTCCCAATGAATATAAACCATTGGATTGAAAATCAGTAAATTATAGCTCTTGGATCAAAATCAAAATTCAAAAGTAGAGTGGTTTTGTTAAAATCGAGATGGTTTTGGAAACTTTTGACCAAAAAAACTGGAAGATTACTTACCACAGAACAGGTTATATATACCATTGAGTAAGGCAACACTTACCATTGAATAAGGCTAAACTTACTATAGATTATGAAGAAACTTACTACAACATTTCCTCAGGTAACAAGTTACCATTAACCAAAATAAAAAAAAAGTACCCTATTTTTTGGCGGGAAAATTTGGAGATTTTTGGGATTTATATGTTTACACCATTTTAAGCTATATGCACCATATTTTTTTTGTGCCTTGTTGCTAATAATTGGGTAGTGAAAAACCTAAACAACGGTGTTTGATTATAAATTTTGTTTAAAATTTTAATTTGGTCTTAAGATATAATTAGAAGAATTATTTGAAAATTAAAAATTGACAAAAATTTTCCGTAGTTTCTAAATAACATTATAAATGTATTTAATTAATTTATTTTTAAATAACCATATATTTAAGTAAATTACTTTTAAATATTATGGAGAAAACAAGGTGTTGATTTAATATTTTGAAAATTTACAAATTAAGTTAATATTATAGTATAAAATAACACTATAAGTTAATTGTTACAACGGAATTCAACAATAAATATATTTTTGCTTAATAGATATTGAATAATTTATTAGAATTCTCAATTGAATTTATGGTAGTATTTAATAAAATTAGGCTATTTAGTTTCATTCATATTGTTTATAGTGATCAATATGACATAATTTGAAAATCTAACAACTAATAGTATTGATAGTAATATACTTGATAGCAATCAGTCAACGAGGATGGATTCATTTGTAATTGATTGATTAAATTAAGTTCGACCAATTATCAGACGAATTGAGTTGATTAAGATCATATTTGTTAGTTGTGGAAATTAACAATGATATTTTGATTGACAGTGATTAGTGAAGATTAACACAATTGGCTAAACTAGGCTGGCTAATTTGTTTAATTGCTTAAGCACTGACTTGTCTATTTCAATCCTTCAAATTACACAATTAGCAAATTTCAAAAATGGTTATTTGGTGGTTCACATTGGTCACTTGGCAAATGTAGGAGTAACAGTCTTTATAGTTAACATTGATCACTTGGCAAAATGTAGGAGTAACCACTAATGAAACACTAAATTAAAATGTCTCATTCATTTTATTCTTTATTTTCATAAACTTTAAAGTAATTTCATTAAATAGAAAGATAATACACATTTGTTTAATTAATCATAAAAATAATACAAGTAGATCTTAAGTAATTTTAATTTGGTATGTACCATACCCTATAGAACTTTAATGTTGATACATAAATGTATACTTACTCGTCATTAATGTCTTACTTACCATAGAATAAGGCTACAAATACCACAAAAGCTGAATTTTTTACCGTAGGCTAACTAGAGTTCACAAACACTTACCACGTCTTGACTGTTTTTTACTTCGTTGGAAGGTAAGGATGACTATATACTGAAACCACATTTACCACAGGAAGTTAGCACGTTTTGGCATTACCTTCTTACCTACCACCAATTATGGCATTAATGGTACTAGATTTTCTCTATACCTACATTAAACTCTTCAAAGTTATCCACTCTAACTCCCATTCATCTATCTTATTCTCAAAAAAAAAAAAAAAAAAGGAGTATTGAAGAAAAAACTTCCTAACTTTCAAAAGCCAATAAGTTAAAGAAGCTAACCAAGTAAGTTTTTCTTAAGAACAAACTAAATTAAGTTGTGATTATTAGCTCTTACCATCTTACTCAAAGACCAAAAGTTGAAAAATCACAAATAAGTGTTTCACAATAATCTAATTAAGCTTTTTCACATTTTTACAATATTTTATGGTTACGCTTACCATTGTTTAGGGCAATACATACCACTTTATATGGTAGCACTTATTACGGATTGAAATCGTACTCAGTTGTGATTCTTAATTTTCAAAGCCAAGCTTTTAGTAAGTAAACCCTGTAATTGTGGCGAAAAATGGCAGCACACTCATGTCGAAATCCTTCCCTCTACATGGTCGCACACCCATGTCCAAATGTCTAGTTTTTAGTAAATAAACCCTGTATTTGTGGTAAGTATGGTTACAGGAATTGTAGGTACTCCTGATTCATGTCATACCCACTATAATGTACATACAATTATTTTCCCTTTTTTGGTGGTAAGTATGCCCAATTTTTAGTTAGCACACCCTGTTTATGAAGTAATTATGGTATTTGAAATGGTATGTACAATCTATTCATGGCATACCTAACAACACCACGAACATACCAAACAAGGTCACTATTTTATTTTATTTTATTTTTGATAAGTACCAAACAAGGTCACTATTGATCAAACAACAAGAGCCACCAAGGCACATCAACATTTGATTAAAAAAAAAGAGCCTTCTATCACATTCATCTTGGAGAGTATACGATATGAAGACTTGGAGAGTATACAAAAAGAGCCTTCTATCACATTCATATTGGAGAGTATACAATGTATTTGCTTCCAATCTCTAAATATATAACTATATATCAGTAGCATGACAAAATAGGATGATCCATCAAAAAACCCCAAAGCCAAAATGTCTTGAGTCGATAACGCGCCAAAAAATGGTTGTCCATTTTCGTATTACTGGCAAAAAAGGCATCACCTGATGCATTAAACAAGTGATACAAGAATTAGTATGATAGTATCCACTATCCATTAATCCATCAAAACAACTAAACAAAGGTCAAACAAATTTCACAGATACCATGGTCATGAAACAACCGGTCTGATACTAACTACATAGCATTTTCTAAAAGAACACACCACATCACTCCATTATGGTAGAATGAACTCCTTGTGAGATGGTTCTCTTCCCTATCAAAATAATTAAAAAAAATTAATCTCAATATATCCATAGGGACACCATACCATGTCCAAAGGGGATAATTTCCATTTTCTTGGCCACAATGTTAAAATGGTGAAAAGAACTGAGCAAGGCTTCCAAAAGTTACAGAGGAAATAAACTAGTTGCGTAAGCTTTTAGGCACTAGCAGGATTCCCCATATATGGCAAACTTTATTCTGTTACTTGAGCAAAAGCCATCCTCATGGTCAACAAAAGAAAAAGAGGACGAATACAGTATGGGGAGATTGGTGGTGATTGCTAAACCAACAAAAGTTTTAAAAGCAACAAGGGCGATGCTTGAGGAAGGCATATTTCAGTTCTCTTCTCAGAAATAGTAATTGTTTCGTTGCTTGGTGCTGGTCCTAAAAACCAAGGGTGATGGGAGTGGTTTACTCACAAAGTAAAATTCTCCCAAGGCAAATGTTGGTATCAACTTTCAGACACCAAATTGTTACCAACAATAACCCAGAAAAAATGAACAGAAACTTGGTTGATCATTTTCAAAATTCTGAAATGGTATAGGATCAAGTAATCCCTCCAATTTGATAATATGGATAACGAGTGCCATGTGCGACTGAAAATAAATAATGCATCTAAACTGCTACATCTCTTTCTCAGACAAAAATGCTGATGTCAAATGATTAGAGTAAATCTCTTCTGCAATCAAATTATATGCAATATCCCATAAGACCGTAGATGAACAACACCATTAACATTTCCTCAGATACTGGCAAAAGCAAGAAAGGGTGAATGATAACTTCTATGATGAATAATGGCAATAAGAACTTAAAATGGGACTGAAAAGTAGCACATCATAAAACATCTCCAAGCGATCATGTTTCAATGGATAGTTCATTAAGCTTCAGACTGAAAACAAAGTGAGAAGGTAGTACACTATACGTACACTGTCAACAAGAATTTGTCACCTCCTCATACCAATATAATTAGGCAGTATGCACTCGACAAACTAATCTGCAGATGGGAAGGTAATGTCAACAATCATCAGTGTCTTTCTCTCTTTATCTGGACAAAACTTAGGGATTGGGCACGCCGTGAAATTATTATCTAATTGACTGATTTCCCATTAAATTATTATCTAATTCTTAAAGACGACGATAGATTATTCCCACCTTAACAAGTCGTTGCCGGTTGGTCCATGAAACATGGAGGAATTTATTCAGATTTCACTTCCAAAGTATAGGGAACAAAAACGGTTTTCAATTCAATTTTGGGGAAAAAAATAAATCAAAAGCAAGAAACAAATTTTATCTTATAATTAGGGAAGTGAGGAACTTGTCGTGGTTGAGAATGGCAATGGCCGACATTTTGGAGCAAAACCCTAAGTTTTGGTACGAACTAAGCCCTATCTCACTCATTCTCGCCAATAACTCGCCCAATCTATGACATTTGGTGAGAAAGGGGAAGAGCCCACAAACCCAGTTCACAATGGCGTCAATACGCGTGGCATTGCAGAGGTGTTTGTGTTTTGTAGTGGTGGCTGTGTGTTCTAGAGAGTGAAAGAGAAATACCTAGCACAATGGAGAAGACGGCTTTTCGTTGTGATCATCTGTTAAGGACGAGAGAGGGCTTTTCGTCGTTTGCTTAGGGGCTGTGGAGGTGGAAGAGCTATGGAGGTTTCCGTCGTCCACTGTGCAGAGGAGAGAGATGTGGAGGTGAAGGAGGCGTGGACAGAGGAGAGCGGCGTGGAGAGCAGAGAGAGGCGGGAGGGAGGCGGGGCCAAAATACTTTCAGGGCTCTCAAATATTTCACGTTAACTGGTAATAGGAGGTAACGGGGAGAGAGAAGGATTTCTCAACCAATGGCTGGGATTAAAGAAATAAGATCCAACGGTTCACATGCAATGGGAGTATGATGCTCCCAAACCGCTTGGGAGCATCATAGCCGGAGCCCAACTCTTGACTTTTGTTTGATTACTAGGACGTTTGAATGTATGTTTGAATGTATGGTTGTTGTTGATAGTTCAAGCCTTTTTTAATACGATCGTGATATTGGGTTTATCACTAGATATTGATTAGAGAAAATAAATAAGAATGGAGGGTGGTGGAGGTATAGGGGAGAATTGTGGAACATGTAACGGAGAAGTGGAGGTGAATTTGGGATTGGTGTCGCAATGCTTGCTCTGTTTTCATAAAAGTGCAGAGAGAGAGCGCGCAAGTTTTTGTCTTCTTTTTTTTTAAGTTCGGACCTTTTGATGCATCCAAGCCGTTCAAAACACTTTTAAACGGCCTAAATGCATCATGCACCAAATGAACTGAATTGGTTAGAAGTTAAATGGACAGGATCTGAGTCCCTGATTGAATAATGCCTCAAAAGTTTAAATGTTTAATTGAAGTATAACAAACTTTTGAGTGTTTATCAGACATTAAACTCTAAGTTTGGGGGTATTTTGAAACCTTCCCTAATAATGACAAACTAAAGAAGGTTACGGATCCACTAATTGTTTAGCTGTTGTGTTAAAGGAAGGTGATCCAAATTAGATGACGTGTTCGCTTTAGACGCACACATCATTTTCCATTTCAGAAAACGACACACATCTACCTCCCTGATCAGAGTAATTATCCAGTGCTCTTGGTGCTCCAAGACCTTCTCTGTTACGAATACATTTTATTTTTTTTTATAATCAGTGTCTGAATCAATTTACGCGCATATTATTTAATTTTAAGGGATCATAACTCCACCGTCTACTAATGAGAGCCTTCTCTACTATACATTACTGTAAGGATCACACTGCTTGACGGTGAAATCTACACATATATATTTTGGCAAGAAAAGCTCTTGTAATATCATACAGAAATAAACAATTTTTTCCCCTAATCAACATTGGAATCGACGTGTTGCGATAATTCTTTTGAGTCAGCAAATTTTCATAACCTCATTATTAGTAGTTTATTACAGTACTATATAAGTCGTTTATCTTGTAAAGACTAGATTGTGCACAAGACCACAAGTATAAAAGTGAGAAGATGGAGGACTAAAATCGACGTGTCCGTTCCTAATTGGTCCCATGCCACCAAACAGCAACCTTTTCCGTCGTATCTAAACTGCAAAACGACGGTCCAGAACGTGTTTTGATAATTAATATCCGCCTAGAACATGCTAAGAACATTTGTTAATGCTGAATGTCTTTGACAGATATTAATTATCAAAACACATCATGGGCCGTCATTTTCCCTATCTAAACACTACCTACCAAGGCCCTAGTAGTATATTCTATTTTTTCTTTATTTCATTTGGTACATTATTCTACGTCTCCATTATTACTGTAAATTTATTCTTCTTCATTTTGTGTATTTTAATTGTTATTTTTAAATTTCTGTAGATTTGCGTCATAACTTTTGGATTAATCATCCGTCTTGAGTCCTCAACAAGAAGAGTCTAAATAGTACAAAATTATGACAGAAAGCACAAAAGAATTCACTAAAGACAGAAAAAGTATCAAACAACCGTCTTACGTTTGTTTGAAGTCCCATCTTATCTAAATTTTTTTAACATCGGTCCATATTTTTATACTTTTTCAATTCGTCTTGTCGAGACAAACGATTAACTTCAAAAATTATAATAATAAATAAAAAAATATCAAAATAAGTTTCAACTTATAAATTTATACTACTATATTATTTCTCCTATCAACAAAGTTGGTTCTCGCTCCTCTGCCTCATCACCTTCTCATTCATCTTTTCGAGCAATTGTTGATCGTAACTTTCATGGTCCACCCTTTTTCTGTCTTGTGTTGGAAATTTACGGAATTTCAGGTGAATGAAACCGGGATTTTGGAGGGTCTCCCGAGGCAACCGGTCTTGGGTTCGTTGAATCTGGACGCAATCAATAGACGTATTGATTGAGGGATTCTGTAACTCCCGTAACCCTCCTCTTGATGGTGCATGAATTCTGTAACTTGCCTATTCATTGGCAGAATTCATTGCCATGATAATTGCTGCATTACTCCTCCTCTGCCTCCTTCATGCTATAAAAGGGAGGCTCACGTTTTGGAGCAGTACAAAAAACTCAGAGCACTCCAAAAACATTCTAAAAGTTCATTCCTAAGAGAGAAAGGCAGGCGGTAGTCAGTTCGCCAAGGCGGTCGACGGCGGTGTTCCGGCGGCTTGCAGTTTAGCCGAGCCAACCCAGGGAGAAAGGCGCCGACACAACCTACAACACTCACGGTAGGCGGCAAATATTTCTTAAGGAGACTGTGGTACCACACAGGACTCGGTTCAATTCTAAGTATTCTGTTCATATCTCGTTCTTGTAATTATGATTTGTAATTGTATTTGTTTCAATTATGTAATTGTTGCATTATGAATAAAACTGTTCTCTGAAATTTTGTATTATGCCGAGATTTTTCCCAACATCTTGTTCCGGCGGAAACATGTTTCTAAACCTTGAAATAATGCGTCGCCCAACTGAGAAGGCCAAACGTCCGGATCAAGACTGTAAAGACTGAATATGATGAGGCACGCTTCGATATTGCACAAGATCTTAATCTCGTTAGCCTTCTTCATCAGGCCACTTTGGCTTTTCCTAGGTGTGGCTCTTCTTGCTAAATCATTTGAAATGTAAACAAGCTTCAGTTAACCATGGTAGCGTTCTGTGGTAAGAAAGAACTATATTCCCTATATTTCTCTTCCAAGTATTGTTATTTACTTAATCTCATAGTTTGTATTAAGGTAAATGCAAAGGCAAAAGAAATTTGTATACACAATCTAATTATCTATGGCCATGTGAGTTGAACAATTTCATTTTATTCCATTAGACTTTAAATTTTGATCCATTTTCATTATGTATTACTTTAAAGGATATATGAAGGGCAAACAAAATTGCTCAGGCAAGGTCGAAAGAAGTCAAGTTATGTGGACAAGGGGAAAGAAATTCTCAAGTATGCTAAGGAAAAAGAGATTGCTTTGGTATTCCTGCACAATCTATCTCTCGGAGGAATACCTACGAGGCTGAGCATCGATATTATCGGTTCTGAGGTATCTATTTCGATCTTTTTCTCAGGCGACAAGACCGTTTTCTTTTTCTTGTTATTAATAGCTCAGGCAGCAGGACTATTCTTTTAACTTTGTTTTTTTTTTTTGGTAAATCAGCTTGAAATTAAAAGAGGTTAATCGAATGTACAGCCTACAAGGGGCATACCCCAGGAGGAAAAAAAAAAGTGAAAAAAATGGGATAAACCATGCACAACCCGCATGGAAAGTAAGGTAGATTAAAGTAAATAACAAAGTACAATGTGACTTGTTATCATACTTCGTTGTACTATCCATCAGGAAGAAAGCACAACGGGGCATGATACAAAAGCGAGACAAGAAGTAATAATGACATGAAAGCAAACAACTGCTTGGCACAGCCCACCCGGCTAGGCTATAGGATAAAGAAGTCATGGTCGAATAACGACCATTCGAAGAACCATCACTGAGGAATTGCAGCAACATAGCAACTCGGCTTGAGGGTAGGCTGAACTGCTACTACAGAGAAACTAAGTACAGAAAAGAGGTTCGATCCGGGGATGAGGGCATCCGACAGGAGGCCCAACCCTGCACACCACGCGTCCAACCAATCTAATACTCCTTCGACCCAATTTCCAAGGCTCGCCCGAAAACAACCCGCCCTCAGCCAAATACCAATCACCACAGTCGCTAGAGAAGAGATATAAAGACCAAGAATCTAAAACTTCAATCTAACCTAGTGAGACGAACACAATACCCACCTCTAAGAGAATAGCTACTACATAAGAACTAGGCTCCGAGAAGAGGCTCGAACTGGAGATGTTTGCATCCGACAAGGCTACGCCCTAAAGTACCCTACGCACCACGCCCAATCCTTCCAGACTGCTACTCCCTCTGTAGAGACTCGTATTTTTTAGACCGTATTTTTCTTTTGCAATCGTACAACTTGTCGAGATAGACGGTATGGATTTACGGTGTGGCGTGTTCGTTGAAGGATATAAGGGTAATTATGTGAGAGGTGCACGTGTGAGTGTGTGGCGCGAGAAGCAGGAGATTCCTCCCCCACCTTTATCTTTTCCTAGGGAGAATAATTCTCCTATTTCTCTTCCTCATTCTTCGGCTCACTCTCTTTCTCATCTCCTCCAAAATTTTCTCCTATCTCTTCTCTCTTCAATCTCACCTTAAAGCGTGATTCCGGACGAAGTCCAAGAATTAAAGTTGCTATTCGGAGCACGGGCTTCCTATCCATCCAAGAAAAATCATGATCTGACCTCGTGGAGCTACGGTTGACTTGGTCAAAAGCTCGGATTTTGCTCAAAACCCTTGAGGTAGAGAATTCTACCTCCTTATATGTTATTTGAGTGTTTCTATGCCTTGGTCGAGTTTGTATTACTCCCTCCGTTCCTTTTTAAATGTTCTGTTTCATAACTCCAACTTTTTAAAAAGACATCATTATTATACCTTTCACATCAATTTTTTCCTCCACTTTCCCTATTTACCCATCATCATTATACTTTTACTCACTAATTTTTCAAAATGGATTCTACTTTCAGGGACAAAATGGACAATGCACTAACTTTTACCCACAAATTTTACAAAATGGACACTTATTAAGGGACAGCCCAAAATAAAATACTGGACTCTAAAAAAGGGACGGAGGGAGGAGTTGTTATTGAGATTGGATCGAAACCTGACATTTTCTTTCAAAATCATCTGTAAGTTACTCTACCTACCGGTATGAGCTTCTCCCCTACTGGTAGGACGATTGAGAAATTCCCTCGTAACCAGCTCAAACGTATAGCAGCAGCTCAAAAGCTGCTCAACGTACTCAACTTCTACCGGTAGGAATCCTCCACCTACCGATAGGCCAAGTGCAAAAAAAATGTTCCGCCCAAAGGCTAGTAGGTCAAGTGCAAAAAAATGTTCCGTCCAAAGGCTAACATGGAATCTTTCACCTACCGGTAGGCTAAGTGCAAAAAAATGTTCCGTCCAAATGTTAGCCTTTCTATTTCCAGTTTGTACCGGTAGGACTGGTTCACCTACCGGTAGGCCAAGTTCTACCGGTAGGACTTGCTCGCCTACCAGTAGGAGATTGAGCTGCTGTAGTATCTTTCAGCTACTTTCCTGAGCTGCTGAAGTGTCTTTCAGCTACTTTCCTATATCTTCCAACTCACATTTTGAAGCTTTTCATCGACTCTAATGGGTTTGTTTACGCATTCTTTCAAGTGTTTTGGAGTAACTCATTTCTCACTTAGAGTGGTATCCAATGGACTAGAGTGAACTTGTTATGTTAAGAAATTAGAAATGGACATTATTGCACATTGAAATATGAACGATACACTTGAACATGTCTAGAGATCCGATGAGTAGTATTGTAATCTGTTTTCTCTCGACTCATAGAATTCTTAGATCCCTTTAGTATATGCTTTACGGGCTCCAAGTATAGAAACTAGAAGACCGGGCATTTCAGAATCTAGTCGTGAGTTGATATGTGGTATGTGAAGGTACAGGGGAATACTTAGAGGCACGGTGAGGACGTGTGCTATAGTGGTATGCTTAAAGAGAATGGTGTGTATTTGTTAATTAGTCGGAGTCTTGATATGGTTGACAGTTTGAAACGTTTTGAAATGAAATCAATGAGGTGGATTGGTAGAGTGTTTAAAACACTTGAAGTGAAATCGATGTTGTGAAAGAACTGTTTGAGAGGATATAATAACTTGTGTCCTCACAACTCGTCAAGTTTTTCAATCCTTTTGGCATCCTCCCTATGAGGTTCAAGTGTAGAAACTAATGGATAGAGTATTGTAGGACTATATATATGGGCTTAATGCGCTATGTCAGATGTGAATGGGTAAACTAATGAAAATGCATGAGCATGTATGTTTGGAAAGTTAGGCAATGGTTAATTGAAGTTGTGTGGTACAACTGATAGATTGATGATGAAATTGATTATGAAATGATGACGATTATGAAAAGTGTGAGAAGTGACCCAAGTGGTCGTTATTGAGGAAATAGACTCGGAGTGACCCTGCGTTCGAGGGAACTAGACCCGAGGTGACCCAATTGATTATTATTATTATTGAGGGAATAGACTCGTGGTGACCCTGCGCTCGAGGGAACTAGACCCGAGATGACCCAATTGATTATTATTATTGAGGGAATAGACTCGGGGTGACCCTACGCTCGAGAGAAATAGACTCGAGGTGACCCAATTGATTATTATTATTGAGAGAATAGACTCGGGGTGACCCTACGCTCAAGGGAACTAGACCCGAAGTGACCGAATTGATTATTATTATTGAGGGAATAGACTCGGGGTGACCCTACGCTCGAGGGAAATAGACCCGAGGTGACCCAAGTGATTGTCGATGGGAAACACCTGAATAAAAGAAAGGAAAGGTTTTGCAATAAAAGGTGGACACGAGAAAGATTGAAGTACCGTACGAAGGATAATAAGATGTTTTTGAATTGATTATAGACAAATGTGGAACGACGTGAATTTGTTAGTGTATTTAGTTAAAGAAGCAAATGGTTAGTGACATTATGTGTAATCTAGGACCCTTAGAATATAGCTTGCGATTTGTTGGTAGTCACTAGTGCATTGGGCGTATCTATCAATATTCACTCATTCATGGTGTATGACTCATCAAATTTACATATAGTTTGAGCATAGGATTCTCTACTGGGCTAGTGTAGCTCAACTTATCATTTTCAGGTGCATTATAGGGACACAGTCGTGGAGGGTGTGAAGTGCATGCAGACATTACAGCCTAAAGTTATTTTCTGAAGAACTTGTCTTTCCTTTGTAAATCAAACTGCATTGTACTATTTTCTCTAATTTGGAATACTGAATCAGTCGACAAAATTGTGAGATTTAAAACTGTATAATGTAATTACAGGTACCGTAAGTACTATTGTGAGGATTTGTATTTAAAATGGTATTGTTATTTATGTTAAAAATCGAGGGCGTGACACCCTCAACCTAATCCTATAGGCTCGCTAAAAACTAAAAGTGAGACAGTACAAAAGCCTCATAAAGGACAAACAAATACCGCAGGAGAACTAAAGCTGCCCTAATCAATCGAAGCACAGGTCAATCTAATCAATGACAGCCAAGGAAGCTACCCTTTTCAATCGACCCACACCACCAAACAGGCTAAGACAGCTCTGATGGCTACCCTTTTCAATCAAAGCCAAGCATCAAACTAGTCAATGACGGCCACGAAGGCCGCCCCTTTCAACCAGAGCAAGCTCCAATCTAATCAATGATAACCATGGTTACATCCATACTACGCACAACCACCGGGCTAATGAAGCCAAGCACAAGGAATTTAAAGAAGCTCAACAAGGAGCTAAAATCCAAACGATTAACCCGATCTCAGTCCAGCAGACGACTGCCCATCAAGGTTCTCAAGCTAAATTTAAATATCTACGGGTGCTGATGTACCTAGTATGAATCAGATCATCTAGCTCGTGAATAATTTTGAACACAAAGATTAATTTAACAATGGCGTTCCAACAACTAGTTAAGCTAATGCATTACCAGCCATTAAATCTAGTGTAAAACAGGATTCGAACCTGAAGCAAACCCAGAAGCAGAAGCAGGCCGAAACCCACTCCTGTTGATCGAGATTCCACCTAGAAATCTGAGATTTCTGGCGGTTGGAATTGTCCGACAGCCGTGTAGAGGTCCCACCAGTGGTTGAATAGCAAGCCATCGATCATATCTACATCCATTTCTGACCCAGTGCAAAACAAACCATTCCATGGCTTCCACGCACAGAACTTGAAATTAAAACCTAGAAATCTTCAGCCGCAGTCGTCGGTGTTTCGAGAACCCCGCAACCTAGCTACTAAGTTCGGCGCACACCACCGTACCTGATCTGTGTCCCACACCTCATTACTCGCAAGCCACCACCATCTCGGCAGGAAACTATGCGATTCATCAGTCGCAACCCACTTCAAGTGGCCGGCGTAGGTGAATAGCCGTGATAGATGAGTCCTGACGGCGACTCCTCGTGTTTCGTCTGAGATCTGCTCCTATTGAAGAAGCAAGGATTTATGCGTTGAGGTGGTTTTATGTGAAGAGAACCTGGTTTAAGGTGGGTTTGGAAAACCATAGCCGCACCAGAGCTTCCATTTTGTTGTATCACCATGACCGAACCCATCAAACTTAGTGCGTGAAGAGGTCAGTTTGCGGTGAAATTGTGGGTAGAAGATGAGAAGAGAAGTCAAGTCTAGATTACCACTACCGTAGTAGTGCATTACATGTTCCGATTAGAGCTTGGATTACCTCAGAATCGGATCTTTGGTGGATTCTTGATAGGAGGAGTGCATTCTCTCTCTAGATTGTAGAGAGAGAAGCTCTCAACTCCCCATGTTCTATTCTTTCTTTTTTTTAACTTCGTTGTTGTCTATAATTGTAATTCGGTTTGGTCCAGTCCAATTTACATTCTATATATCTATAACCCTATGTAATCCTGCTTTTTGAAGTGTGGAGCTCTTTCGTCTTTGTAAATGAAATCAATGTTTCTAATGGAAAAAGGAAGGCCCCTTTTTATTTTACTATGGTGTATATATTTTGTGTGATTGCCATCTCTTTCATTTTCTCTCATACACAGTTGTAGTAGTGTTTTGTTGTAGTGTTTCATCTTTGATACGATGTAGACTATATAGTCAATAGATTATTCAATTTTACAAATGTTCATCATTCTATCTCTCCACTCCTTACAAAAGGTTAGAATCATTTTTGCATGTGTTAGACTGTACATACTATCCTCATTAAAAAAATTGGTTACCATACAAATTGGAAGAGGTGAGACTAATAATACATGCACTAGGTTGCCCTTTCTTTTATGTGTTTAAAAATCGTGAAGCCCGTATTATAAAATTAAAATTTGGACGTCTGGAAACCTTGAAAGGAAAGTCTTTAATACATATCCTTTTAAGGTGTGTACCATATGCACCTATTGTGTGGTTAATATTGTGTCACCTCATAAAAAATTAATTGTAAGACCGGAAATTCATAACATTTTATTTCGTATCTTAACTTTAATGCTAAAAATTCGTAACTTTTCCTCAATATGATTCGTAAGTTTTCAAAATGACAAAGAAGAGAAGGATGAGAGGCATGTGTTGGAACAGAGAATTATATAAAGTGATCGGGGTTCTTACTTGAGGCCAGGGGCATTAGTACTTGCGCTTCAATCCTCTCTTCAATTGCTTCAACCAGTCCTCTATCAACCCCTTGATCATCTGATGTTTCATATCGTTAGGTTTTTATTCCATTACTTTTTCTTTATATTCCCGCTGTCCTTTTTAAATTGGGTATAATACTTCTCAAAAAATATCTTCTGTGCAAGTATACTTTGATCAAAACTAGCTAGCTCATAAATAGAGAAATCTACCATTTTATACTTTTATAAGAGGGGGTTCTTGCTCATTAATTATTTGTTTAGGTTATTTTCTTAATTGTGCTCTTTGGATGGAGTATGAATGCGTTGGTACAAAAACTTTTGGGAGGCAAATGGATTGAGAAACTTTAAGACTATAGAAGAGTAACTAAGACAGTTGAAGAAAACTTTTTGGATTGTGATCTTTTCGGATAATAGGACCTATGTTGAGCACCCTTTAATTTTTTTCCTACATTTGCGTATCACATTGACTCTATATATGAATGATTACTTTTAGGCGGCGATAATGCCACGAACTTATTTTTTGGTGCAATGAATTTTGATGTAGGTTGACGCCCTTAAGGGAGAAATGTTTGCCTCCTTGCTTCTCATCCTTTCCTCTCCCATTTACAGAGAAACCCAAATATTTCTCTCTCTCTCCAATCGTCATCACCCACACCAACACCGTAGTTTATCTCCTCCTCCCTTCTCTCTCCCTACTCCGCCACAAACCTAGTTTGAAACGAGCTACCGATCGACGACCCACCGCTCCTTTCATTTTCCTTCGATTTTGCCATCCTCCATAACCCATGCCAAATAGATCTCCAAAGCCAGAATTTGTCCATTAATCTAGATCATTGACAGAGCGCAATAATTATTTCAGTAATTAAAACAAAATGAAAACCTCCACCCAGTTTTTTCATTTTGTTTTCCTTCCAACTGATGGACCCCCCTCGTCATGTGTTAAAATAATGTAGATTAATTATGTAAAATTGAGTTATGGATATGGGCCTACTTGTTTTAAGATCAAACAACAACTATCACCGTCAACAATCTAGAGCTGTTGGGTCCTTGAAATGGACTGTCAATATCAAATACAGAGTTTTCTAAGATCTACGGTTCGATCTTTTTTAGTTTTTCTCAAAAAATGCTAAAGTAAATAGCTGGGAAGAACTGCCGATTGGGATATGAGAGAAGAAGAAGAAGAAGAAGAAGAAGACTAATAAGGAGGAGGAGAAATGTCGATGTCAGAGAGAAGGGAAAGAAAGTTTGACCAAAAAGAGACAAAAACAAAAGAAAAGTCAAGGGCATAAGTGTAATTCTTCGAGATCATAGGATCGCGGGACAAGCAAAATGACTCGTGGCCTTATCAACCACCTTATTTTTTTATGCATGTTAAAATTGGATCTTATGAATGCAACATGGTGGGGGTTTGAATTTTATAGTTTGGATTGATATAGTTCATTTTGTATCCTATCAATGCAATTAAATTGGTATTTATGAAATTGGGATCATCATTGATAGTGTTGTACACACGGCTTAGGGGAGTAATTTTTTTTGTTGCAGAGTACTATATAGTCACCTCTATCAATAGATATGTTGTATTATTATTTTTTCCATAGTTGAATTTGTTGGATAGGGTGTTGATATATAGCACAAGAGTTCAGTATTTGTTTGTGTATATTGATTATTCGAGCCGTGCTTTTAGGCACGGACAATCACTAGTATCATATCATATCATAATAATACGATATGATAACATTGGTTGATATATTGTAAATCATATAATTAATATCTTTTCCTTTTCTCTCCATTCCACCTCTTGTATAAATAGGTGGCTTGTTTATTTTTGTAATACACAATATTTCTCTATTTCAACATGTAGATTGTAACAGTACCATTTGTAGTAGTTATAGTTTGATCGAGCTCTTGTACACATAAGTTCAATTCAAAGAAAAAGAAGCATTTGGATGTAGTTATTCATTGAAATTTATATTGAAGGGAGACTTTTTTTATCCTTTAATCTTTTGTTTTAGTTATTTTTTCTATTTTTTAATCTTTATTCAATATTTAAGCAAAATCCTCTTCATTGAGGTAAGAGATAGAAACACAAACTGTGGGCACACGCCCCGAAAATTCGCACAGGTGCGCCCCTTTTAGAAAGCGTTGTGAAACACTTAATTCAGAGTCGCCACTTGGGTTTGAAGGTCCACCACCCAAGGAACCGAATTTGAAACGTTTGCTATGTTATTTGATTTAAAAAAGGCTTGTAGACCGGTCCATCGTCACCTTGATATCTGAGGTTCGGGAGCCAGGTTACAAGAGGGGAAAGATTTTAAGGCACCCCTCTCGCCCAATCCCAAGATCGGTCTCTACTCGAGCATTTGTAAAACGTTTGTGATTATAAAACGTTTGCGATTCTTTCTCATTAATCAGTTTTTTAGCCAATTAGGGCGGGAAACAGTTTAAGGGATTAAAACTGTAACAAGTTTGCAGGATGTGATAGATGTCATTCTCGCTTATTGAAACAGTTGAAGAGGATGAAAACAAACTCCTGTGAGAGTTTAAACAGACTGGAAGGCTACTCTTTTGGAGTGTTGTGCGTAGGAAGAAACCAGCATGTATTGATAAAAGTCACTAGATGTAGACCTGACCTACACGTGCTACAGCACTACCTGCGCGCGCCAATAGGTTCAAAACTACAACTCTTATTTCCAACCCTTTGGACTCTAGAAATGACCAGTGCACACCCAAGACAAATCATGTAGTTTATTGGCAGATAATATATAGTTTATAGGCAGTTTGAATGGGCTCAGAGACCACCAAAAGAATAGACACCCCATAAATAGTGTAGGGATAAAACAAAGGCCAAAGCCAATTACCCATGCAAAGGTCACTCACTGGTCAGGAGTGAACCAGCGTGCGCGGGTAGTCCACAATTGCAAGCGGGTTTGAGCCTATAAACCAGTGTTTGGTTCTGCATGTTTTTGGGTTCTGGGACATGTCCAAAAAGACCCCAGAGGTATTTCATTGCAGCAGGTATGAATACTGAACTAAAACTAGCAATTTCTAAGATAAAAAGCAGTGGAGAGTGATCTATATACAAAGGAGAGCAAAAAACAACAGGACCCCAGGCCCCGCGCAAGATCTACGCGCGCAGCCATAGAGTGGCGCGCGTGTGCTATGGACTGGTGCGCTCTGGTCCTTGCCACTAGGGTTTTTGAAACCATGCCAGCGTTAGAGCCAAGTCTGGTATTGATTACCAACCTCAACCCTGCTAATCCCCCCCAGAGATCAAATAGAATGTAGTACAAATGTGTTATACCTTTGGTTCTAGCGTTTGAATGTGATTGAGCTTGAATGGATGAGCTTGATGGATGGTGATGTTGCTGTTTAGAGAGTAGGTGTGTTGCTTGTTAATGTCTTTCTTTGGCAAGGAAGAGATGAACAAGAGGCTAGGGTTTGAACTTTGTGCTTGGAACTTGGTAACTTGGTCACTTTTTTTTGTAACCCTTTGGTAGTTGGATGGAGGGGGGGTATATGTAGAGAGAGAGGGGGGTGTAACAAGCCAAGTAATGGATGGCTTGGCTTGAAGGGAAAGTCTTCCCTCTCATAAAGGAGAGGGGAAAGGTTGATGGGAGAGGATGAGAGAGGGGGGACATCCCCTGCCCGTATCCTACTTCTCAGAGGAATAAGAAGGCTTTATGGGGTGTATAGGGGATCATGGCTTTTGCAGGCTATAGAAAGGTGATGGGACGGGGCTTTGACCAGCGCGCAAGTAATTGACTCGCGCACATGGGTCCAAGCACTCTGTGCTGGTCAATGGTCAAATGTTGACTGTTGAATCACGTGGCACTTTGACCAGTGCGCAATGGGTTTGGACCAACAAGTGCAGGTACGGTTTTGGCTTGAAACAAGGTACCAAACACTTGAGGCTCAATCACATTAACATTCCGGGTGTTCTTAATCCGTTTTATCATTGGGGAATTAAAAATCGAAAGTAAACTAATTTGGAAACTCAGATTGGGGTGTCTACACAAACACCTAAATATTTCTCTATTTTTTAAAATTTTGAAAGTGTGACTTTTGAATTCCAAATTTTAAAAGGATTATTACTAGTCTTTTATGATACGCTCGCATCGGATAATTATCCATAGGGGAAATAATAGCCAAACAATTGCAAAGAGCCGTTTGTGACATATTGTCCATCCAAAAGTATTTTCAATGTATTAGATTTGTAGAAAGAATCTTCTTGAAAAGAATAATTCTTCTCAAAAAAATTTAAAGAAAATTTGGACCAATAATTGTTGAGATGAACGGAGATAGGTCAAGTTTCCGAACATTATTTTTTATCATTTGTTTTTCTTTTCTTTTGATCATTTCATTGTTTAACATCAAAAGTCTTCACTCCTAACTCCGGAAAAAAAAGAAAGGAAAACAATTAATTTCTCAGAGAGGGAAATAACAAAAAGAAGAATTAAACATGATGAAATTTGCTCCAAACTCTCCTCAAAATTCTCTTTTCTTGTTCTTTCTTTTGCTCAAGAGGAGTTTCATGAGAAAAGAAAAAACATGGATATGATTTCTTAACAAATCACTCATTTGGATTGAGCATTTTGGTGAGAAATTGAGAGAAAAGTACGAAAATGAAAATTTTAATTTTTTTGTCAAACAGAAATTCTTATACGGAGTAATAATAATAATTGGCTCTTCCTCTTTCTCACCCATTCTCACCAAAAATGGTAAGGTTTAGTGAAAAATGACTTCACTTTCTTATCTCATCATTTCTCATCCAATGGGCCGCAAGTTTCAAGCTCCCCAAAGTTGATATCAAACGAAATTTGACGAGCATCAGCTCAGTACACAGAATTTTCGGAGCTTTGTTATACACGCTTCCGAGATACTGCTAAGACCCCAAATTGGCAAGCAATATCAGCAGTACGTGGTAGCAATGAAATGGAGCTACATCGGAACTAATTGCATTTCGCTGTTCTCCCTTTATCCCCTAGTTTCTTTGTCCAGCAATCTCATCAATACTTGTTTTTCGTTCTGGGTTTCGCAAGGGGCAATCCCTGTTTCGGTTGATTTGGAGTTGAGCGAGGACACACAATATAATAAGCAGTTTTTTGCCTGGTAATTGAGTTTTTGATTGTTATGACTAATGGTTTCCTCCTTTGACGACCTCAGAATAATTTGCTTTTCTGTGCATTCATTTTGCTTGTTTATATGGGCCAGTTAAGTCATAGTCTTGAGGTTGACAAAAATTTGACGTCTTGGGTGCAGAATTGCTTGTTAATATTGGCCTAAAATTCCTGGAATTTAGATGTACGGGTACTAGGCAGGAGCATATTGGGATCGAATCAGGGCTTCATTTTTTCAGGTTTTCAATTCGTTCTTCCTTGAGGGTGGAATGATCTATTCAGGTGCATGAGCGTGAAAAATTGCTCAGTGAGCCTCCTTAACTATGGCTGTATCCACTTCGTAACCTAACTTAAACTATTACAAGCTGACCATATTTCACAGATTACATACTCCATCCAATTTTCAGTCCAAACTCTCCCTAGAAGATATTGGACGACAAAATACTGTCCATCGAAATGAGCACATTAGCATACTTGGAGATCTTACACTACAAAAATGCATCAGAACATGCGTTTACTTCTCTGCCATGGCCGCCAAGCAGGATGAAACAAAACAGGACCGATCTGCTACACTGCAATTGTTAGCATCAAAAGCTACCTAAGCCATAGCCGCTTGGAGACAATCCATGCACCATCAATTACTACTTTAATCTGATCATGATCATTAGAGTAGGTAATAGAATGGTGATCTTCTTGATGGAGATCGCCTGGCTTAAACCCTTCCTTCTCAGTTTTCACAATCCACAGAATCGAACAACTTGGCTCGGCAGTAAGATTCATGAATCTGAGAACAAAAAGCCTCATACAAAGTGATAGTTTCCAACAGATGATAAATAACAATATCAAAAGAACATTCCTATGAAGCCACAAAACCCAAATACTAATACCGACTCATCACTTCCAGCATTTCTAAACCAGTCACAAAACCAGTCAGTAACTGAAACAGGAGTTCCACAAGTAAAGTCAATACCCAAATTTGACCCCTTCCAAACATGTTCAGATAGCTCACTTTCAAAAATAAAATGCTCCACGGTTTCCTCCACCAACCCACACCTAGGACAGAGAACATCAACATCCATGCCAGAGTCTTCGGATTCACTCTAACTGGAGTTATACGATGGGGACCAACTTCCAGAAAAACATTGCAACGTTGCAAGATTAGGAGGGATTCGAAACTGCCAGATTTTTTCCCCTAAAGGATGGAAGTCCTTTCACACAGAGAGAAAAGGATCCGAAGTTGATTACATTGGATAATTCATTGAGCAAGATCATTTGGAAACGTCATTTATCCTTGCAATAAATAATATTATCTGTAGAAATTTGGGCCAGAGAGAGCAATGAAATTGTGTTTCAAGAGTCTCGTAGACTCGTTCAAAAAGAAGATAAATTGAAATAGCCTTACACTCTCCGGGAACTTATATCATCTTGTCATGTTTTCCATGATATGTAGTATGCATACACTATACAATCATTCACATCTCCAACTAGTCTCTTAGTTAGGTAATAAAAAAGATGCCAACCCATTGCCATAAAAAAATTCAACCGTTAAACCTCTACAACAAATACGATGCTCACACCAACTTCCATGAGAAAACCAAAACATCTCTCAAGGATCAGACATCCGAAATTAAGCACTAGAAAGTTTTACTAACAGGGGTTTTATTCTGAACTTCAAGGATTTTATTGATCAGCAGCGTACTGAAACTGCGAACTTTGTGCACTAGGACAAATGTGAACGCAATGCAGTCATCTTTCATCTTGATTTGAAAACATGGCATGGAAGACAGATTAAAGTTAAAAAAAACTGTAACAGCTCTAGGAAAACATACAGATTTAGATTGGAGATCATGCTATCAGCTTGACTTGAATGCAAAAGTACATGGATACACACACATATCGGAAAACAAGGTCTATGTTACCAAAGAATGCTATAACCTTAGGAATTACATTTTGAAATGCATGATCCGATATATGGTACAACTACGTTTAGGAATGGTAAATTTAGCAATTCAGAAGTTGTTTTCTTAGGAACCAGAGAGAATAGACATTTAGCAAGACACATTATATGAACAAGGGTCATAATACTTCTACAACATGTTTTATATGTTTTACCTGAACAACCAGGCAATAACTATTATCCATGGGTTAGATGCTCTAGTATGACAATCCATAGAAGCCTACCCTAGTGTAATTTAATGCATGTTGGGTACCATGTTCCTGTTACCGTTCCTCGTACCGCAACGATCCACACTCCATGTAACATAGAACTAGGTTCTTTCATAAACATGAACATATGACTGAAAATTAACAAAAGAGAATGTTTTGTAAAGAAAAAGGACAAAGAACAACTACAAGCCTACAACATAGCAAGTAAGGAGCATATGAAGACAACCCAGTATTTTACAGTGGATCAATTCTTCATGGGAGAAGGCCCATCTACTCGATACTATAACTAGCAATCAAAAACGACATTAGCTAATTGTCACACTCCATTCTTCATTATATTCCAACCTGGGCAGGTAGTCATTGCGCCAATGCCCACTCCCCTGTCCGACAACAAACTTGAAAAACAACATTCCCCCTGCAAAGATTATGAAAATCAGACTTAGCTTGTTACCACTGCTACTTTCATGTCTCTGACCACAAAAACTGGATTGATCCTAATTCGTAATTAAGAACCCCAACAGGCCACCAGTTACAAAAGCAGCTGCAGACAGAAAATTCCTGTTGATGGCCCTTTCAAGTGTTTCTTCATCCACTTCCTCCTTCTGTCCCCCATGAGAATCTCCAAGTGCTTCAACAAGGCTACATTGCCCTTGAAAGTCCCCATTCCTACTGTCGAGCAAAACAAGGCTCTCCACATATCTCCCGGCATAAATTGAACCTTTGACGGCTTGTATCCCAAGTTTCTCAACGCACTTGCTCCCATGGTGATATGAAACAAAGTCTCCACCCCTCGTTGCCATCAGCAACTCACCGCACTGCCTAAAACCAAAAACATTCGCTATACCATCTGGCATATTAACAATGTACAGCTTCGTCCATGACTCCGCCACATCATCTTGCCTCATAACCCACGACGAGAAACGATTACAAGTTGCCATCTTGTCGACGAAATCAACAGTGATTGTATCGTGTACAACAGGTAGACCCAAACACAACAGAGACACAGAAGCAACTGCTTCCGGGAGACCATCTCCCCAAACACCTCATTCACCATACCAAACCACAAAATAACATTATGGGTTTTATCCTCCCCTAGGCTCTTATACCCAATCCAATGTGCAGCCCCATTCACAAAAGCTTGTCGCCAAAAAAACTCAACCATATTTCAAGAAGGAACACTACCAGTAATGGGTTTCCAAGAACTGGTTCTAAGTGAATAAACCTCAACCTTAGGAGGAGAAACTTTAGGATGAAACTCATCTAGGTTGTGAGGGTAAACAACACGGACTACCTTGTAGTCATTGGTGAGCGAATCGAACCCGAACCCTAGAAAAGACGGATAAGGACAACGAGCGTGGAAAGTAAAATTGGGCGTAGGCAGGGTTACGTACCTTTGAACCAAGGGGTTCCAGAGGATTACGCGGTGCTTGTCGCCGAACCAATCGTCAGAGAGACAAAGCAAGCCGTTGCAGGTACCCACAACCCTGAAGAAGTATTGGGAGTTGAATGGGGATTTTAAGTGGGTGTATTGGTTGAAGGTGTTATCGTCGAAACGCAAGGAGAAGTGTTCTTGGTTGGGGTTGAGAGAGAGGAGAGGGAGGAGGTGGGGGGTAGGTGGTGGAGTGAGTGAGGTGGGTGGCGATGAAGTTGGGGGTGGAGATGAGGGAGCGCCATGGTTGGTTTTGAGACGGAGAGGAATCGGAGCAGGGATTTGACTGGGAGTCTGGACAGTATTTGTACCAGCACTTCTTCGGTAAAGTAGTCGGACATTGTTGAGAAGGGAAGGGAGGGCGGGTTTTTGGCCGGAGTAGCCATAATCTGTATCGGAAGAATTCCCATCTTTCCAAAAGTATTGTAAAAATAGTTAATCGCTTCTTTTGAAAGGAGTTATATCAGTTAGGTGTCATGTGGCTACCGACGTAAGTAGCATCTTTTGAAGAATAGTTAATAATTTTAATCCTTTTTGCTCTTTTTCGGAAGGAGCTATATTTCTAACCGTAATAGCTCCTTTTTAGAAAGCGCTATATTTCTAACCCTAAACGCTCCCTTAAAACACATCCTACAAGAAAACACATCATACATTCTTGAAATACGTTGGGGTATAATTTTAACCCTAATAGCTCCTTTTGAAAAGGAGTTAATAATTTACCCAAAAGGAGCTATATTTCTAACCCTAATAAAGATATTAAATTGCCTGGCCATAAAGATATTAAAAATTTTCACGATTGTGTTAAAAAAATTAGAATTACTATTAATTTGGAGTTAATAATTTTAACCCAAAAGGAGCTATATTTCTAACCCTAATAAAAATATTTAATTGCCTGGTCATAAAAATATTAAAAATTTTCACGATTGTGTTAAAAAAAATTAGAATTACTATTAATTTGGAAATTTCTAAATTAACTTCCCCAAGAAACGAGAGAGGAAGAGCCCAAATTGGAGATTTGAATGTGGCACATACTTAGAGGGAGTAGTGGTTGATTATTAGTTGTTTGTTGATTATGTAATTTGTTTAGAAATATGTACTAGCTAGTCTGAGAGAGAAACCCTAGAGAGAGGGACAAGAGTTAGAGGGAGAAACTCACTACATGGGTTTGTTCTGCAAGAGTGACATTTTGTTGTAGTATGATTGTTTGTGAGTACTATTAGGCCCCGTTTGATAACGGAGATAAATAGATGGGATTCGTAAGGAGATGGGATTAGGATTGGGATTGGAAATGAGATGGGATTATTAATGAGAAGGGATTGATAATGAGTATGTTTGTTTGAGATGGGATTAGATGATGGGATTATTAATATCATGTTTGTTTGAGATGGGATTAGATTATGGGATTGGATTGATAGAAGAAATTGGTAATGAGAAGGGATTGATAAGGAGGGGAGGTCGGGATGGGATTATTAATACCATCTCCAAGATGGTATTAGCAATACCCCCAAATTGGGGTATTAGCAATCCGATGGGATTGTTAGTCCGGACCATTTTTTGAAACCAAACAAGGTATTGTTAATACCCCCACTCTAACAATCCAATCCCAACCCCTTGGAGGGTTTTCAAACGGGGCCTTAATTCTCTCTTCCACGATCACCAAGTGAATGAATTTACTTTCTATTAAACTTTACCTAAGTACTTACTTACTGAACAAATTCAACTAGTGAAACACATCCGAATAAATAATTGATTAACATAAAAGAATTGTTTAGTACGAACTTTTCATATAAAAACTTCATTTCACATGACATGTAATTTGAATTTCATTTTCTGCATCTTCTCTTGTTGTGACCTTGTTGACCACACTTTGAGCACGTCTGTGGCGGTTGGTGCTCAATCAAATCATCCATCTCAATTTAGATTCGATTCACTTTCGGGCGGCCTTTGCCTCGGAGACGTTCTTTGTCTGGAAGAATTCTTGGCCCATCGTACGGCGACCAGTAGGCTTGGTCAGGCAGTGACTTGAATGAGAGAGATCCATACATGGCAATTGTTGTGTCGACTGTCCAATATTTGTCGAAGTAATCAAGAGGGTCAATATGCATTTTGTTGCAAACCACAATAACGTACGAACAAGGTATTTTCCACAACTGAATCTTATTGCAAGTGCATGTCTTGTTAGTCAAGTCAACTGTGTGTTTGTTATTTCCTTTGTATGGGCTTATTTGATTGATTGGTGTATGTACCTCGAACAAGCCCGCGGCCCGGTTGAACACAATGACATCATGTCCCACTGCGTTTTCCTTCCAATGATCGTACTTTTTCTTTGCATATAAGTTGAAATGATTCCCTTTGGCTTTTGTATCCATTGACTTCATCAGCCTATCGTTAAAGTACTACACACACTTGTAAAAGGTAAACATAACAGTTGCCATGATCAGGAGCTGTCTGGCTTCTTTTATGACCCCATTGAAGCTCTCAGAGCAATTAGTAGTTTCGCTGCCGTACCGCCTACCTCCATCGTATGCAAACGTTCATTGTTTTTTGTTGAGCAGGTTAAGTTCTTCATAGATACATTCGTTGGCGAACCTTTTCAATCGGGTTGGTTTGGCCTTGAACTTTTTCTTTTGACATTCCATTGCGCAAACTTTGACTTCTTTCCCCACTAATTTCCCAAATCGACGATGATAGTTTGATCCCAAGTGACAAAGACAGTAACGATGGTAAGAATGTGGGGGCCTCTAATCATATGCTGAATCATCCTCCAGCCATGACATGAGGCCGGAGTGCCTGTCTGAAATGAGACACAAGCCTTGTCGTTTGGTTACGACGTGTCTTATGCAAGTGAGGAACCATCCCTAATTGTCCCTATCCTCCTGTTCGACTATGGCAAATGCAATCGGCATTATTTGGTTCTCAGCGTCTTGAGTGACTGCAACAAGTAACGTCCCTTTGTATCTTCCCGTGAGGAAGGTTCCATCAACAAAAATTACAGGCCGAGAATGCTTGAACCCTTCGATTGCCAATGCGAATGCCCAGAATAGTCTGTCAAATGTGGCACATCCTGGTAACCCTGAATCCTTGTATAACAACAGTGTGCACATACCCGGATTGGCTCGTTCGAGGATATTTAGGAATACTGGGAGTGTTGCGTGAGACTGGTCCCAATCCCCAT
>BPLS01000202.1:1393603-1407466 GCA_019656275.1 Rhododendron kiyosumense | reverse complement strand
AATATGAATTCATGTAGAAATCCAATTTGATTGTAATACATTCCCATCTTAAATGCATTCTAAATTTGTAGGTAGTGCTGTCGGCACGAGTAATTGGTTTGTTTTTTCTGGTGATAAAATTATGTTGGTATGTGTCTTTAGGCACAATCAGTTTGTTCACACATAACTAATGTCACTCAAATATGTTTCGTTTTTTTTTTTTGCATGTTTTTTGCGTAGTTGAATTTGTTGGGTAGTGAATGATATATTGCACTTGGGTTCAATGTTTATTTGCGTTTGTGCCCATCATTCGACCAGTGCCTTCAAGCACGGACATGCACTAGTATATGTACATGACATAATAGGTAGCATGTAAACCTAAATCTCTAATGACCCGAATCTCGGGCTAATTTTTTTTCTGAATAAAATTAAATATTTTATTAAAGTTTTTTTTTATAGATATAATTGATTTTAACTGATAAATCTAAACCTAGACTTTCTAGGAAATCCTAGCCCTACTTCATAATCTTAAAAAATTAGGATAGGATTAGGTTGGATTTTATTAGATATGATTAGGATAAGATTGGATAATATTTTATTATAGATTTTGTTAGCTATTATTAGATTATATAAGATAATGATTAGATTATATTAGATAATTCTAGAAGATATGTGAAAGATAATGTTAGATGTGGTTAGATTTTGTGAAAGATAATATTAGATTTCATCTTGATATCCCTAGATTTTGTGAGATTATTCTAGATATTCTTAGATATACTTGGATTTTCTCTAGATTTTATTAGATTATATAAGATTATCCTAGATATTAAAAGATATGGATAGATCTCATTGGATAATTCTAGATATTGTAGCTTACTAGTATAAATAGGCCATCCACTCCCCTACAACACCACACACCACCAAGTAAAATAGAGAAAGGAAAGAGGGAATAGAATGGGAGAAAGAGAAGAGGAAAAAAGCTTGAAAGTTTACAAATAGTTGGTGATGTTTTGAGGATATTGGCGGGCTAGTGGTGAATATTTTAAGGCATTGATTCATAGATGACGTAACGGCCGGGCATATTTGAGGTAATCCGGGGAGTATATGATATGCTTCCCACTTTTCGGAATCCTTTCTTCACTCTCACCTTTGTACTTCTTTTGATTATCTCGTGATATTTGTTTATTCTTGTGGACATCATTGGAAAGTGGAATAATTGGTATCGAATATGATGTTGAATGAGTACAGAACTGTTTAGTATAGGAATCGAGTGAACTCATGCACCAATAGCCTATCCAATAGCCAGAATGGGTCGAGGATGACTCGGTGAGGAAGGTAATGGGGGAGGGTCACTGGTCATGTACTAAGGAGGACAAGGTATGAGGTCCTTTGTGATTGTTGTTTCGACTTGGTGGTCGATTATCGCTTATTGATTCCACTTGAACATGAGCTTTGTTATTCTATTGTATCATATACTTCCTGGATAACTTCTTTTTCAGGTGTGGAGCCAGATTAGAGGAAATTGAATCAGAGCATATAAGGATTAATTTGGAGAGGTCTTGGAAGAGTTGATAATTTTGGAGTATCTAGAAGATTATTTAGAAGATGGCTTAAGTTTATTTTGGTGATGTAATTTATTTATGGAGAAAATAGGGGCCTAGAAGTGTTTGAAATACAGTGTATTTTTAGAAAATAGAGGGGCGTTACAAAATCATACACGAATAATATATCTAAGGGCTTGTTTGGCAACCAAAAAATGCAGGGGTATTAGGTTTCTCCTCTCTTCTCTTGTACCAGCTAATACCCTTTGCGGGGGGATTATTGATGGGTGGGTTTTGGGGTGATAAAGTTAATACCTTTGGATAAGGCCGAAACAATACCCCATCCTCCTCTATTTCAACTACAAAACAACCTTATCTCCCCATTTTATCCCTCAGTTTTAATACCTCATCCAAATCAGCTACTATTTAATCATCTCTCCATAAACATCACATCAATGTGGGTCATCCTTTATTAACCAATACCCATTATAAAATTCGAGGGTTTGAGAGCCTCTCTTTCTAGCAATAGAGAGAGAATGCACTCCCCTAGATTTATTCAGCTGATTTTTGTAAAATCACCAAACTATTGTTTGGATTCCTTTTTTAAATCAAGCAGGCACACATTTGGGTGCTCAACAGTCCAGACTGGAACCGATTGGTTCTCTCATCAGTTCATATCCAAGTGGGATTTCAAGATTTGTTCTTCAAATCGGCTGGGTTTCTCAGAAACCCAAAAAAGGTACGATTAAAGCTGTACACGGCGGAGGTATGATTGAAGCTTGTTGGTTGTACACGGCGGTGTCTCGGCTGGGTTTTCTTGATTCTAATCCTCACAAAGATGACCCAGAGCTCATAGCTCGTGGATCCTTTTCACCAAACGAAATCACCAATTCTGGTAGGACCCCCGGCTGGGTTTTCTTGTTTCTTGGTTGGGTTTTTCGCTCTGCAACAGTTTGGTCTCAATAGTCTTGGATTTTCGGCGACTGCGACTAAAGGTCAGGTTGGATTTTTCTTAGAATCATGTTTTATGCTAGATTTAATTGCTGGTAAAGCAGTAGCAGATCTGGTTGTTGTTCACATTGTTAAATCAACCTTTGTGTTCAAAATTTCTCGCGAGCTGGATGATCAAATTCCTCCTTGGAAGCTGGTAGTGTACATTGGCATTATTTGGTGGTGTATAGCTCCTATTGACAAGTCTAATCCCGTAGACATTTAGATTTAGATTGAGAATCTCGATGGGATGGGCAGTCATCTGTTGGACTCAGATTGGGTTAATCGTTTGGATTTTAGCTATTTGTTGAGCATCTTTAAATTCCAAGTTTCATTGCTTCACAAGCCTGGTGGTTATGCGTAGTATGGTTGTAACTGTGGCTATCTTTGATTAGATTGGGGCTTGCGTTGGTTGAAAGAGGCATCCTTTGTGGCTGTCATTGACTAGTTCAGTGCTTGAGTCCTGATTGAAAGGGGTAGCCTCCGAAGCTATCAATGTCTTATTGGTGGCGTGGGCCGATTGAAAGGGGTAGCCTCTTTGGTTGTCGTTGATTAGATTGTCCTGTGCTCTGATTGTTAAGGGCAGCTTTGGTTCTCCTGTGGGATTTTGTGTCCTTTTTTTGTTCCAGATGATTCGGTGGTTATGTATTGTTAATGGTTGAGGCTCTTGTTTTGTCTCACTTTTCGTTTATAGCAAGCCTAGGGGATTAGGTTGAGGGAGTAGTAGTCTGGTAGGATTGGGCGCGGTGTGTAGGGTACTTAAGGGGGTAGCCTTGTCTGATGCAGACATCTCTAGTTCGAGCCTCTTCTCAGAGCTTGTCCCTCTATAGTAGCTGTTCTCTTAGAGGTGGGTATTGCGTTCAACTCACTAGGTTAGTTTGAAGTTTTAGAATATTGGTCTTCATATCCCATCTTTGGCGACTGTGGTGCTTGGTATTTGGCTGAAGGCGGGTTATTTTCTAGCGAGCCTTGAGAATTGGGTCGAGGGAGTAGTAGATTGGTCGGATTGGGTGTGGTGTGTAGGGTTAGGCCTCCAGTTAGATGCCGTCATCCCCAGATTGAGTCTCTTATCTGTACGTAGTTTTTCCGCAGTCGCTATTTGGCCCCTTCAATGCCGAGTTGCTATGTTGCTGCAATTCTTCAATGATGGTTCATCAGATGGTTGTTATTCGACCACAACTACTTTATCTTATAGCCTAACCTGGCGAGCTGTGCTAGGCAGTAGTTAGCTTTCATTTCATTATTACTACATATTTTACTTATGTATTATGCCCATTGTGCTTTCTTCTTGATGGATAATACAACGGAGTATGATAATAAATCACATTGCATTTTGTTATTTACTTTAATCTACTTTACTCTCTATGCAGGTTGTGCATGGTTTATTGCACCTTTTTCACTTTTCTTTTTTTCCTTTTGTTTTCCTCCTGGGGTATGCCCCTTGTAGGCTGTACATTCGGTTAACCTATTTTAATTTCAAGCTTACCCAAAAAAAAAAAAAGTGCTATTATTTTATCTTCCTTCATAAATAATACCCCAAATTCTTATCCCGCATCCAAACGAGCCCTAAGCTTAGAGCATGTACACCAATATTAGGTAAAATACCTACTCAAAAGGTACAATTTCTATTTTACCGACCACTTTTTTACATCCACACCACAACAGCCTCTCTACACTTTCCACTCTATCTAGTATTAAATATTAAAAAACACGGAGTAATACAAATTGCTGTAGAAAGAAAGAAAGAAAGGAAGGAGGGAGAAGAGAGAGAAAGAAACATAAAAAAAAGATTTGCATGTGAATAATGTATCGCTAAAAGTGGAGAGGTTTTTTCACAAATGTATTTTACCTTTTTTGGTGCATGCCTATTTTTATTCTTTTCCTCTCCAAACCAGGAAAAAAGCCTTTTTACCTCATCTCATATACATGCTCTTATAATGATAGCCTCACTCACTCGCTTAAGCTTATGGCAGGTCTCTAATTACTTCACTATAATAGGTTTCTTTTCCAGCCCCATTATACATTAATTTCAAATTCTAGTGCTTATGTCCTTTGTTCTCAAGTGATATGAACTTTCTTTTTTCCCTTTTCGTCAACTCCCATAATGAAGTAGATGCCCCAATTGACTACTTGGGTAACGTTCTCAAGCCCGAATACAACAAACCACAAAGCGAAGTAGATTCCTTTTGGTGAGGACTTTTCCTTGAAGTTGACTCACATTTTTGTCATCCACCACACACGCAACAAGAAATTACAGTCACTCTGCTTTGTTACCATTTTTTAAAGTAACTTTAAAAAACAATGGTCACATACCCACGTACATATTTTTTCAGTTACCAAACTCTGGATCAGTTCCGATACTCCAAACCAATGTTCCGGACGTCGTCCATGCCTGCCAAAGCCCTTCGTACGTACACTTGTTCACTCTGTTTTTGTCCCGTCCAGTGCTGTTTCGGTTGTTCAATTGCAAAAGCTTCTGAGATCTATTTCGATTGTTCAATTGCAAAAACTACTTTTTGGTATTAAAAAAAGGTACTTGCCCCTCTCTCTCCATTTGAATAGTAGGGGGTGTTCTTCCACTTTTGTGTGGAAAAGTAACTTTTTTTAAATAAAAAAAAGGCAATTTTAAGTTTAAAAATTATGTGTTTATCAAAATAATTTTCTTACCAATATAGATATTGTTTGATAGATATCATTAAGATCTTTTAAACGGTGAAAAAAAAATTAAAAAAATATTTTTATTTTCATTATATTTAAGTTTGAAATTAACTTTTTTTTTTTCAAAAAGTTCTTTTTGAAGAAAGTGAAATACCACCGTAGTCAACTCCAGAGGTATTTCCCCAAAGTTATTTGCCCCACGGTCAATTCTAGAGGGTTTTTTTTTTGTTTTCTATATTTTCTTTGTACAATCCACTTTGAAAGAAAGAGAAAAGTCCGGTATAATTCTTCCCTTTTTTTTGTATTAAATCGATATTTTTTTTGTGTGTAAATAATATTAAATCGATATTAAACAGGAGGTGAGGGACTTTGGTCTCGATGTCTTTATCCACGTAGAGTTCTTTCTTTGGGGGGATTTTTGTCCAAAGGATTATAAACCACTTTTTGGTTGGACAAATTCATTTTACTTTGTGGATGATTACAGTAGTTTAAATATATTAGTTACAGTTTTTCTCTCTCCGTTCGGCTAAAATAAGTCAACTCACTTATCTTTTTATTTTTATTCAAAAAAAAATTTATTTGTTAGTATTTTGTCAATTTGTTGGGGTTTATTGCATCGTCATGACAAGAGAAATCTAAAAAGTAAAAAATTACGATCGAAACCTAAATTTTTTAATAAAGACGAAAAAATTGGGCTTATTGAATTATTTTTGTCTTTATTCAAAAAAATTAGATTTCAATCATAATTTTTTACTTTTTAGATTCCTTTCGTCAAGACGATACAATAATTCCTAAAAAATAAACGAAAAACTAACAAATACAAAAAAAAATTAAATAAGAATAAAAAAAATAAGCAAGTTGGCTTATTTAGCCGAACAGATAGTAGTTTCTATTTGGGTCAGAAAATAGTTTTTCCCACAAGAGTAGGAATTTGATTCAATTGTCTGAAGTGAAAAGCCATGAAAACGTTATTGGACTCCTACTGAGAGAAAAAAAACAAAAAACGCAAACTCTGAAAGAAAACAAATGAGAAATTATCCTTAGATGGGCGGATCAAAAAAAGAAAAAAAATCTTTGATGGGTAGTTTACCAAGTACAGTTAGATGCTGTATAGCAGCTGTGCACAGATCATTTTTGTGCCCATCTCGGATCCCGCAAAAATGATCGGAGCCACTCATTTTGTTCAAAATACTTCCTTTATGGTTCCTGTATAAAATCAACTCAATCCGATATCGGGAAGGGTGTTTACTAATCATCCAACTTTGCATGATTCGTAAACACCCTTCTCGATATCGAATTGAGGTGATTTTTTACAGAAACCATAAATGAAATATTTTGAACAAAATGAGCGGCTCCGATCATCTTTGCAGGATCCGAAATAGGCACAAAAATAATCTGTGCGCGGTTGCTATACAGCATCTGCTGTACCTGTAGCTTTACTGTTAAAGAAAGCAACAATGCTACTTGCACATACTTTTGTGCACATACATTTTTTGGGTCCCATAAAATGATCCGAACTCTTATCTTTTTAAAAATATTTTTGGAAGGGTTCCTGTAAAAAATCAGCTCCAACGGATATCGGTAAGAGCTTTCTCAGAAATCGTAGGACAAAACAAAATGATTCGCTTTACAATTTCTGATAAAACCCTTACCGATATCCGTTGGAGCTTATTTTTTACAAGAACCCTCCAAAAATATTTTAAAAAAGATGAGCGATTTGGATAATTTTATGGGATCCCCATATGAACCCCATAAAAATGTATGTACATGATATGTGCACAAAAGTATGTGCGGGAATCATTATTGTAAAGCAACTGGGTAGTGCCGCATAGAGGGGGAGGAATCTATTTTTAAGGATTTTTTTTTTTTTTTTTTGACCGGAAGCTATTTTTAAGGATGATTCGAAAACATCGCGGCCATCCGAGCGGAGAAATTGGCAACGAGGCAGAGAGGTTCTTCTGGCTGTGTGGAGAAACTCTCTCTCTCTCTCTCTCTCTCTCTCTCTCTCTCTCTCTCTCTCATGCACTTTTTCAACGAAATTCGGTGCCCCCTGCCGACGTCGAACGGGGGCTGAAACCCTGTGACCCATTTTGACTATTTCAGAAATCACACGAAAGGGAAAGATTTATTACGTATCAGCATCAGCACCCAGCACCAGGGAAAGAGAGAAAGAAATATGCCAAGAAAACATTAGGGTTTTCTCTCTTCTCTTTCTCCGTATGTTTCTGCTGCTTAAATCAATCCAATTCGAAATCCTTGCTTTCAATTCTCTACCCCTATTCACATGAGCATTTGCATTTGCATTTTATTTAATAAAAAATAAAAAACCTTTATATGCAAAGCCCCTATTGTATAAGAGGACGTATGCTTTATCTCAATGCAGATGTTTGAGAATCCGCATTGTTCACATTGTCCTCTTGGACCAACTTTTTGTTATTCTTATTATTATCAGCATAGTAATTGGATAATAAACCTCTGTCAATTCCTTAACGAAACATTCGTGATTGATCGCTGATCCGAATTTTTATGTGCCATGTTCATGTATTGCCTCAACAGATCACTTTGTCTAACGGGTGGTGTGGGAGAGGGTACCAAACCGCATTAATCAATCTGGGCATCAAAATAAACCCATCTTATTTGTTGAATTGGGTTTGAAGGGAAAGGATGTGCGAGGGTGGTCCCCCGCCTCCTCACTTCTCCAAATCCAATAGCCGAATCTTCATCGAAACCACCTATGGCCCCGCTCCCCGACTCTATCAAGTCTGGAAAGGAAGCAATGTATGCCACCCCATCTTTTCCCCTTTCTTAATTTTCTCCGTGTTTTGATTATACTAACTCTGTTTGCCTGTTTTGTTAGATGTAACTTCTTTACCAACCTACTACATCTTATCGCCATTTTGTACGTCATTTTGTTCTTTCGCTCTGTAATACCCCAATGTTGGTCCGATGTTGTTGGGTTAGAAGAAGTTTCAACAGAATAAGACGACCATCCTTTACTACCAACTAACTTAGGTTTCGGCATTTTGGGCTATGTTCTTAGGCTTCAAGAAGTTATTGAATCAGTAAAGGGTGAGTCGTTGCAAATGGCATCAGAGCACAATTCCGTTCTAAGTTGTGTGAGCTAGGTGCTACACCATGGCCATAGGGAGAAGGTTGACAAGCCATGGCGCAGTGAGGATGTTGCACATTGAAGTAGGAGAGAAAGTAGCACCTCAATGTTTGTCGCACGTTAGTGGGGGTTGGAATAAGTTTCAACGGAATACAACAACCACTCCTTAAAACCAAATAACTTGGGTTTAAGCCTTTTGAGCCCTGTTGTTAGGGTCCAACAAGTTGTTAGGCCAGTAAAGGGTGGAAGCAATGACCACCACCGTTTGGCTACCTAGAAAGTTTAAGCTCCAATTGCTCTTTTAGTATGTAAAGGACCTTACAATTACACCATTTTCTGTATTGTTTTGGCCTGTGTATTCACTGTAATGTGAATTTATATTTTCCTAAATGAAGACCAAACCACTCATCACTGTTCTGTATTTCCTGCAGAGATTCTTCATTGGAGGCCGGCTTATATTTGGTCCGGATTTCAGATCACTATTCCTTACAATGGGTTTAATTGTGGCTCCAGTAATATTGTTTTGTGCTTTTGTTTCTCAAGGGCTTGTTAATGAATTCCCACACCACCTGGGCCGTCTTATTGTAGTTTTATCTGCTGTATTCACGACTTGTGTAAGATTCTCTTTTTAATGTTTCTTGTATATTCCATCTTGACTAATTGGTTGGCTGATTATTAGGTATAGCCAGTTTAGATTATTTTTCTTCCTCTTCTTGATTCTACGTATAAATCCATGAAATGATATAATCTAAGTCAAGGTAAACAATATAGCGTTTACATCGAATGTGATGAAAGAATACAATGGTTCTTTTTGAGCTGATGGGCCTTGTCCTATCATCCCAATAGAATGGGCTATTGTTTATCTCTAGATGTGGGAGTTGGGGGTCGCTTGTGCAAGGGAGGGGGAGTGCTAGAGACTTAAAGCTTGTCACACATCAATTAATTAGTACCTCTGAAACTAGCAAATGACCTTTCCTTTTCACTCATCTTTGGTTAGTTTTGTCTTGGATGATTTGACATCTTTGAATGGAGTTGGTTTTTAGTTGGATTGTTTACATCTTTGAATAGTAATGGAGTGATACTATTTCTTTTTTCTTGACACACAAAACTTGGCTTTACTAAACCAATTTTGTGGTTTCACTTCAACATCGGTCTTGTTTGATAGATTTTTTTTTTAATGGCGAAGCAAAAATTTTATTAATGGAAAATTGTTTGATAGATCTTAATGCAGGGATTATAGAAGATATTTATTTTAAGAATAGACATCAAGTCAAAAGTTGTCATAACTTAAGAATTGAAAACCAAAGCCAAACATTAAGGCAATTCTTGTAATAAGATGGTTAGTTGTTGAGTGTGTGAACTAGTTACCATATACTTGTTCTATGGGACCTCCCGTTGCTAAATTCTTGTAGTAAGATGGTTAGTTGTTTGTGTGTTTGATGATGTCCTGTCTTTCTTAAGTTTTTAATTTAAGTTGATATGGAAATATGATTTTCGGATCAAAAGCAGGATTTTAATCTTTTTAAGCTTGCGGAAGCAATTCATAATTCATACCTCACACACGCATGAAGGGCGGCCTAGGGGAACAGTACGATTACCCTGATCTGACCTGGTGGTCACGGGTATCGGGAGCCTCATGCACCGGGTGGCCCTTTTTACAACTTAGGCACCCATCCTAGTAATGGTCATTTGAAATAGATGATTGCAATGTTCTCTACACCTTGGTTCTGACAAAACATGCAGTTGACTCTATTAGTTGTTATTTATTGCAGATTGTTATTCTTCTCTTCCTCATCTCTGGACGAGATCCTGGTATTCTTCCTCGAAATCCACATCCTCCAGAAGCAGATGATGATGTGTCTAGCATCTCCACGGACTGGGCTGGAAGTCAGAGTGGTGGTCCTGCTTTACCCCCTACCAAAGAAGTAACTGTAAATGGGATGGTTGTTAGGGTTAAATATTGCCAAACATGCATGCTATATCGGCCACCACGCTGCTCCCACTGCTCAATATGCAATAATTGTGTTGAGCGCTTTGATCATCATTGCCCGTGGGTGGGACAATGTATCGGGAAGGTAATAACAAGTCAGAATTATCTTTCCGTTTTGAACGTCTTTTTTTTTTTTTGGTTTTGTATTTTTCTCTGAATAATTTTTTAAAATATTGGAATGCTTAAGATAAAATTCTAAAATGAAGACAACTGTTAATACAATATCGACGATTAAATAGATAATTGAACAGGAGTTATCGGAATATACGAAGCTCATTGACAAAAAGTTTGGAGAACTAGTACGGGAAGGGGGTTTTCCATTGCAAGAAAAAAAAACATTTTAACATACAAAGTTATAGTAGTATGCTTTAGTGAAAAAAAGTTGTGGTTGCTATCTTCCAATAAAAAAACATAAAAGTATCAAGGACAATAGAACTGACCACTGTTGAATGTTCCAAATACTGCCGAAAAACCCGAAACAATCACTGCTTTGGTTTGTTTCTGTGTGTTTTGTTGGAAACAATGAAATTTCTGCATCATACTTGTTTTGCTTTGGTTTCTTAAAATAAATTTTTTTTTTCTGTTGGTGGAAAAGTACGAAATTTGGTTTCTTGATCATGATTAGGTGGGGTTCCTGCCCACCATTTTATAGACATCTATACACTTGGTGCCGGACGCATGATCCCAGTAAGTTACTTCCATTGGAAAATATTAATTGGTCATCCTATTTTGTGGCCTTGCGAAAATCATTGCTTTGACCTAAAGCCTGTTGAGGACCTTTATTCTTTTTCCACTACTTTTCTTTCCCTGTTATCCTCAAGCTAAGAGGTTAATTGTTTCCATTTGCAGAGGAATTATCGGTTCTTTTTCACATTTGTATTCTCAACAACTGTCCTCTGCCTATATGTTTTTGCCTTCTGTTGGGTCAATATCAGCATTATAATGGAAGCATACCATTGCAGCCTCGGAAAGGCATTTGCGAAGTCACCTGTTTCAGGAATTCTTATACTGTATACATTCATAGCTTCTTGGTTTGTTGGAGGTCTCACTGCATTTCACCTTCATTTAATTTTCACTAACCAGGTTGCTATTATCTCTTTGTCCGTTACGGCGCTTAATTGAATCTTAGTTCCTTTGCACCTTTACATTGTCAATTGTTAGTGCAGACAACATACGAAAATTTCCGTTATCACTATGATGGGAAGAGGAATCCTTATAACGTTGGATGTGGCCGAAATTTTAAGGAGGTTTTTTGCTCTAAGATACCCAGATCCAAGAATAACTTCCGTGGAAAGGTGAAGGGTGACTCATCTTTTATTGTCAGTGCTTCAATGTCTCTGGGCCAACCCATGAGCCCACAGATGCCCAAGACGAGCTTTGATATGGAGAGAGTGAAACCGCAAGTCATCGATGCAGAAGAGCTTGAAGATATAGAAAGCCAAATTGAGATTGTTGGAAAATTAGAAAAACTTGGGACTCAAGCAAGACAACCCAGCTGGGATCACAGAAGCCACTGGGAGATCACCCGTGACGTGCACATGCTTGTTGCTGAGTTTGGAGAGGAACATAAGGCAGGAGGGCAGAGCTGATTCATGGAGGCCATTGAATTTGGTCTTGAAGGCTACGAATCTGAGAGGGGATAGGTTATAATTTCGATTTTGACAGAAACGTAATCGCATGTGCTGGAAATTGAAGTAGATTCTACAAATGAAGAATTGTGTCCAATTTACTTCCTTCTTAGAAAAGGAACGGTTAGATTTCAGATAAGAGACCGAGATTAACTATACCACCAGCGCCGACATGGACCATTGATAAGGCAGTGCACAATTCCAATCTTTCGTTTCTGTCACGCTCTCAATTTTCGACATAGATAAATAAACAATTTCAATAAAAGATTCTCGCATATCATATATAATATCCAAAAGAATTTCCCACTTGTTCTATTTACGAATTCAGTCCTCAAGTTTAGAGAATTACAACATTGCACAACGGCCCAAATTAGCTTAGACACCAGAACGAACATGTTTAGAATATTACAGACCTTAGTCAAAAGATAATTCAAGAGTAATTAGTTATAAAGTCATTTTTATCAAAAGAAAGTCAATTACAAAAGACGATTAAGTAACTAATATTGATAGCTTCCAAAAAGTCTCACTTCCAAGCACACAAAGCATGCGAGTTATTGACCAGTATTTGAACTTGAAAAAAAAGATTAGGTTAAGCTACACTAGCCTAGTAGGAGAAATCTTTACCAATTCTATGTCCTAATATGATGATAAGTGCAAGGGGATGAAGATAAGAGATACAGCTCAATCAATGGATGATGATTGATTCATGAGTATACCAACGTTTCAAAATAATCATTCCAAGACATGCCAATTATCACAATATACCACCAAGTTCACTAGACATTGACAACTCCAGTAACCTCGACACGACTCACTATCGCCAATCTCCACCATCGGTATTTCCACCCCTTGCGTTACCGTATAACACCACAAGGATTACCGTATTGCCACCCCTTGCATTACAATGAACCCTAACAACTTGGGACACTATATTACCACCCATTGCGTTACGAAACTCCCTATCCCAATTTCGACACAAACCCCTGCTTTCTTATTCGAAATGCAAGCCAAGGCTCCCCCATGTTCACATTCACACATGAGACATCATACAATATACCAACATTGCCACAAATGCACAATAAGCATTCACAAGTAACCAACTATCAACAAGATGCTATCAAACGAAGTCTTAACTAAGTAAACTCTTATTTGATCCTTACTAACGGAAGATCAACGGAACAAGGATATCATCAATAATTTAAAAGAAGTCAATAGGACGCAAGTAATCATGTTTGAGGGTGACTTAAACATGTTCTAATTATATAGGGAGTCATAACACGGAATGAGAACAATCTTAGGAATAGCCACAGACATTGGCAGACTGACATACCTCTACTCAAATGATCATAACCTTCTGTGTACTCAGAGTCTTAAGGTGATTCTGGTGGCAAATAAAAGCTAACTTCAAGACCTTCGAATCGATATAATGTTTGCATGAATCGGACATTGGACGAGAAAGTTATGGCCGTTTGAAGTTGGGCTGAAACCCAGAAAGCGAACAGAACTTCCAGAGAGGGGAGGGATCGATCCCCCCTCTCTTGGGGATCGATCCCCAAGGTGAAAAAGTCCAGTTTTGAAGTGAGGGATTGATCCCTCATGCTTAGGGATCGGTCCCTAAGCGATTTTGGGCGATTTTTCTACAGATTTTGACAACTTTCAAAATGAACAAATGGAGACAATCAAGGCTCGATTCTTACATCAAATCAGCATATAAACACATAAAAGAGGTAAAGAAATCCCTACCTCACGACGAAAATCAAGATCTACGAGATTGGAGTAAGCCCTAGCCTCCTTGAACTTCAAATCTTCGATTCAAGCTTGACCCAAGGATTTTCGAGCTTAAGAACGCGAATGGAAGGTCGGAGGGAGGTTGATTCTTGAAGTTCTTGAGAGATTGGGTGGAGTTTTGAGTGAAAGGAGGAGAGAGAGAGAGAGAGAGAGAGAGAGAGAGAGAGAGAGAGAGAGAGG
>BPLS01000202.1:1294990-1378603 GCA_019656275.1 Rhododendron kiyosumense | reverse complement strand
GATCCTAATGGATCGGTGATCGATTTGGTGCGGAATAACAAGGAAGCCAGAGGAGGAGTTAATCATGAGGATTTCAAGCTGGACGACGAGATCAATCAGGTTGCTGACCTGTTCATATTGAAATTTCAAAAGCGTATGCGGTTGCAGAAGCTCGAATCATTCAAGAGGTACCAAGAAATGCTCCAGAGAGGCACTTAAACTCGACCGATCCGTTCACAACTCTAACTAAACATCATCTGCAGCCAGCCATGAATAATTAATTAAGCTACCTGTTTCATCTTCTCCTCTGCTTAATTATCCTCGAGCCCCACAATGTTTCCGTCTAATACCTTTAGAAAATTCCTTTCATGTCCTACTTGTCTATTTGGTTTGGAAGAGGTTTGAGGTAGGAATAACTGATGAGATTAATTACATGCATGCAGAATGTAAGATTTACTTTTCTTGTTGGAGCTAGTCAAGTCTTTTGCTTATCTTACACTTGCAATCTGCAGCATACAACATTAGCTATCGCAGTAGTCCTAGAAATAAAAGGGGTTTTTAGATTTCAACCCCCTTTTTAGCTTTGATTTTAAAATAGTCCTATACATATTATTTTTATCCAATCTTTTCAAAATAGTCTTGACCCATATTA
Organism: Rhododendron kiyosumense; assembly: GCA_019656275.1. Lineage (NCBI taxonomy): Eukaryota > Viridiplantae > Streptophyta > Magnoliopsida > Ericales > Ericaceae > Rhododendron > Rhododendron kiyosumense. The sequence goes on along the minus strand of BPLS01000202.1, from coordinate 1,377,972 downwards.
ATTCGGACAAAAATACTCTTGCCTATGAGAACTATTTCTATGAGAACTGTTTATAAAAACTGTCTCTATGAGAACTGTCTATAAGAACTGAAAAATACACAATTCACATAATTTACATAGCTTTACCACACACTAAACTACACAGTTCACATATTCCTAATACACAATTCATATGATTGTTTCATACACAGTTCACATAGCCTTACCACACATTAAAATACATAGTTCACATTGGTCTTACACATAGTTCACATAGCCCCAACATACACAAAAATATACTGTTCACATATACGGTTCACATAGATCACATACGGAGATGAATCTCATCTATCGAACAAATTCTTCTTTTTATCTCAATAAATCCAGATGAGAATGACGGTTGAAAGTAATTTTTCTGTTTACCTGGGCAGCTGTTATTCATCAATTTGCGGAGCTGGTCTCGTACTTCTTGGTCTTTGCAATTCCAATGGTCACCACTGTGCTTTCCGGAACTTCTTCTGTGGCAGCTACATTTGGCTACTTAATATAAACATACATGGATCTATTGTATATACGTATTGTTGGGAAACGGAATCCCCAAGACCCAGTAATGACGCGTACAGATTAGACAACAAAAATTGTAAAAACCCTACAAGGCGGAATTAGGGTTTTACCACAACTCCCTGCGACACGAACACTGGTTGAACTTATTATAGCATGCCTTGCTATAAACCACAAATGCTGCTCGACCGTACCTTACGATCTTCTATCGTATTCCCTGCACGTCTAGAACACGAATCGAGTGTGGACTCTTTCGCGATCTGTTTGCTCTCTCTAAGTCTGCCTCTATTTCGTGAATAATAGAAAAACGTTAATCTGACCTAGAGAGCATAACGTGTATATATAGGACTACGATAGAGACCTAAGGAGTAATAAGTTTGGGCTCCCAGTGTAAATAAGAAAACCTAATCCCACCAGGATTCTATTTCTTATTTCACTAATTATAATTCACCCCACTACAGAATTATAATTGCACTCCCGTCTTTATCTCAATTATATTACGAGCTCCATGATATTAAATACTTATTAATTTCCCCACGTTAAGATTACAGACACCCGTTGATTAAAATAAATTACTAACACGTACAAGTTGCAAAACTGGACCATATGATTGTGACCACGGCATTAGTGGTCGACGAACAACACCGACCCTGCTGTTCTTCCTCAGGTTGATGCGACATGCAGAAGAGAGAAAACGCAACGAAGAGGACCTGAGCGACGAGGATTTTGAGCTCAAACACTATGATTTGGTACTTTCTCACACTCGGAGCAGTAGGAGAATTTAGTTACGAGGAACGGGAGAGCAATTTCGATGATGTCGAAGGCAACCAAGAGAGGGAGGAGCCGAGCGGGGTAGTCTGGTTAAAGTAGAAGAATCAGAGGAGAAGGTCGAGCTTGTGGAGGTGGTTTTCGAGTTCGGTGTCTGATGTGGGTTGTGATGGAGGGAAGAGCTTTTGTGAAAGAGAGAGTGTAAAAGAAATGTCGATTTGGGGTAAAGAAGTCATTATGTACCATGACCAAGCCTCTCCAGGTTCGGGTACAATATACAGGGTTGGGATGAAACCGAACCTAAAAAAGGGGGCCGACCTCTAATTTTCTATAAATAAAACTTGAAAACTTGTATCCTATACTGATTCTCCAACACGGAATACTGATTTTGACTTTTCTAAGTTTGTAATTTCTTTCCGATCAAGGATTTCAAATTACTAGAGATCCTCGCACAAGAAATCACTAGAGATCACTAGAGATCCTCGTACAATCATATTTAGAAAATGTAGAATTGAACACAACAAACAAATGTACTTTTATTGATTACGAACACTTGTACACTAGACTTGTGTACACACAACAACATGAACTATCACTCTTAAAGGACAACTCACACACAATACACACAAGATTTTGAACACAATCTCGGAAGATACTTGGACACCTCACTTAATCTCTGACTTGGAATCTTGGTTGCACTCTTTGTTAGTACATCACTACAAATGACCTCATGCCTATTTATAGACATCATTCGAACTTTCTAGATAAACACATGACTACTTATTGAAGCTTTTAGAGAACCCCTAATCTTCCATCATCTTCCGAACTATTCTAATAGGATTTGGAAGCTTCTAGCACGTTCTAGTATACTCCATAATATTCTGGAAATCTTTGGAAGACTAGCATATTCTAGAAGTTTCCAGAGCACTCTAGAGAAGTACTCTAGATGTTTTCGGAAGTTTCTGGAGAGATCCGGAAAATCCCAAGAGAGTTGGTGATGATCTTTAACACTTCCCCTCAGCACCAACTCTATTAACTCTGACTTACTCATTATGCTAAGTTGCTTTCTGATTTTTTCGTGCTTAGCATTGCCGAATCCCTCAGTGAATATACGTGCAACTTTTTTTGGGGTAAATTAGCTTAAAATTAAAGAAGGGTTAACCGAATGTACAACCTACAAGGAGCATACCCCAAGAGGAAAAGAAAAGGAAAAAGAAGAACAATGAAAAAAGTGCGATAACCCATGCACAACCCGCATGTAGAGTAGGGTATAGTAAGCTAAATAGCAAAAGTGCAATGTGTTTTGTCATCATACCCCGTTGCACTATCCATCTATGAGGAAAGATAGCACAATGGTGTATGATACGAAGAGATGCGAGTAGTAAAAAAACATGAAACTAACTTCAACCTGGCACATCCCGCCAGGCCAGAATATAAGATAAATAGTCATGATCGAATAACAATCAGTTGATTAACCAACATTGAGAAATTGCAACAAGATAGCAATTTGGCAACGAGGGGAGGCTGATCAGCTAACATAGAGGAACTGGACATCGAGAATCGAATCGGAGATGACGGCATCTGACAGGGGGCCCAACCCTACACATCACGCCCACTACAACAAATTATGTTCTTTGTGACCAACTCTTTGCGACTAACAAAATCTGGGTCTCATTTGCTATGGTACTTGCGACTAAGAGCTTCTTTGGTTGCGAAAAGAAGAAAGTTGTTCCCATGAGCGATCCAATGTGTTGGTCAATAAAAACGAGTCACGTATTCTTTGGCGCCAAACTTTACTGCTGGCGGGAAAACTTTTAGCAACCGAACTCTAATTCATTTAACGACCAGAATGTATTTTGTCACGTAAAAGAGTTGAATGAATAAGTATTGCGACCAACATATGACAATTTTGCGACCAAGAAGAAGCTGGTTACATTATATCTTTGTATTAAATGTTTGAGCAACTAGGATGCTCTAGTCGCAAAATGTAGACACCTCCCAAACGAGGCATCGCTATACAGATTGATCGTCGTTTGTTTGTTTGCTTTTCACTTCATAAACCAAGATTGTGGACATTCTCATGGTTAGGAACATCGCCACACGATAATGATTATCATCAAAATAGAGTCGCCACCTAGTTTATAAAAATTAAGAAAAACAAATAGAGATTCCGGGTACGGGAGCCAAGAGTACAATAAGGAGAAGGTGTTAGGCACCCCTCTTTGCCCAGTCGTGAGGCCCATAATTGTTCGACATACGATTAATACATGTTTTGTCTTATTCTAAACAAGTAATCTGTTTTATTAGCCTTTAACAATAGATAAGGTGAGCCAAAACAGTAATCGAAGCATGCATAAAAATAGACAAAAGATAGACTATCCCACGAAATAGATCCCTCGGCCGGTGAATGGATGTCACGGCCGAGGGATCCCACTGGATCGATGTATCGGCCGAAAGATTGATTCCCCAACCGATGTTCTTCCTTACACCAGACTAAATGATTAACAGAAAATCAAAACGCTATAATTAATGTATAGAAGCATAAAAGAATCAAACCAATAGGCCCCTGGGCCTCACCGCATTGATCTCTCAATGCTTGATTGCTTCGGATTGAGTGTGATTGATTGATCTTCTTCTCGAAACCCTAAGATTAGGGTTTGTACTTTGGAGTTTGATTGCTCGGAGTGCAACTGTTCACAAAGGTTTAGGGCTTTTGTAGAAAGGATATGAAAGATGATTTCAACAGAGCTTGGAGGTATGAGAAGGAGGAAATTGAATGTTAATTTTGGAACCCCAAGGCCTCTTTATATAGGCATAAGATGACTCACTCCGGCCAATCAAATGGTGTGAATCAATAAGGTAATATAGGGTTAGAAGATCTCTGCTCGAATCTATTTTCGTAACCCTGAAGAATCAGAAAAAGCTACTAGGGTTTTGGTGCGACGATCAAACAATTGACAGAGCATTCCAGAATTCTGGAAAAAGACGATCTGACGATCGAGGAATGGATTTGGCAGCCGAGTAATGGATCTGGTGGCCGAAGAATGGATCTGGCGGCCGAGGAATGGATCTAGTGGCCGAAGAATCAATCTTACGACTGATAGATGTATTTTCCTAGGATGCTATATTTTTGTCTGAAAGACTATTTGGCTCTGAATTGGGTCCTCTAAGTGGCTAAAAGTATTCATCATAAGTCCATGGGTTCATGAGAAGTCAATCAGCAATCATTGTATCCATTCATCATCGGGATGGTCCCCAAAGGTGGAACTTGAAATAATCGTTAGGCCAAATTGGGGTGTCTACAGATGCCCTTCTTTGACTGAACTTAGATGGATCACGAGACATGTTTAAGTAAGAGTCAAAGCCGTAAAACAACCTCAATTTGGTCAAACCACTATTGCAAAGGTTTTTTCAAAAAGGTTTTTGTTATGGTCGGGTCGGGAGGCTGCCTACATATTCCACAAGGGAAATTCAGACCAACCGTAGTTCGAGGCAATAAAGAAAAATAAAAAAAGTTCAAAGGGTTAGGGACAAAAGACGTACCTTCGGGCTTTAAAAGCCGTAGTGCAACATACCTGGGTTATGCAAGGATTTTGGCCGAGAGTAGTTGAAGGAGCGTGGAGCTGTCGGGGAAGTATTAGTGGAGAGCATCCTTAGTATTTTGGGGTAGACCAGTACACGGCGGTGAATCGATTGCTTTTCATGATCATCCTTACTTTGACTGAGGGGAGCTCGGTTGGGTAGCCTATCCTTGCGAACGAGCTTGATGGAGTTGATGTAATTGGGTAGAATCCAAACCATCTTCTGGAGACAATCAGACGTCGGTTCTGAGATATGGTGGCACGAGGCCTGAGACTGGAGTGCGGAGCTTGAAGTGATAAAACCGAGGTGTAGAGCCGATTGTATGCAGGATCGACCTATTTCATGAGTGAGAGAGATGCAAAACATAGTATGTGCATGATGATGGTTAGATATGATAATGGTGATGCAGACTTGATGATGACAATGGTGATGCAATTGATACTTATGTGCACGGGCTCGTGCGTGTGTGTTTGTTTTAAACATAGAGCTTCTTTCAAGTTCCGGACTTGAGCATTCAGAGCGTAGAGCTCAAGCATTCCGAGGGTAGAGTCCGAGCATTCAAAGTACAGGTTATGAGCATCCAGTACACAGTGGTTGGGCATTCAGAGCGTAGAGCCTGAGCATTTAAGGTATAAACCTTAAGCATTCGAACATAGAGCTCGAGCATCCAGTACGCAATGGTTAGGCAGTCAAACATAGAACTTGAGTATTCAAGTGTGGAACTTGAGCATCCAGTACATAGTGGTTGGGCATTCGAAGAGCTTCGAGCATTCAAAGTTTTGAACTTTGAGCATTCAAGCATAGAACTTGAGAGCTGATGATATCTTGTTGCGACATGGAGTCGGCTGAGATAGCGAGCTTGAGAGTGCGAGCGTAGAGCTGTTGAGTATTCCATCATTCATCTTCCACAGGGTTTGATTTGTTCCTCATGCTTGGGATGCTTCCAAGGCTAGTTTCCACATGCTCGGGATGTTTCCAAGGCTAGTTCTGAATATATTCCATATGCTTGGGATTGTCCCCAAGGCTCCATATGCTCGGGGTTATCCCCAAGGCTAGATTCCATATGCTTGGGATTGTTCCCAAGGCTAGTTCTGGCCATATTCCACTTTGACTCCATCGACTTGTTGACCAAAATGCCATAAGATTTGTTAAATGCTTTGGCTATTATTGTCTTCAGAGGTTTCCATTGCCTCCTTCAACTTGGTGCCATGGAAAGTTCCATCGCCCCAACTGATGGGGTGATCCACACATACGCTCTAGGAGACTTCTATTGCCACATTTGGCAAATTCAACTCGTTTGGGAGATTTCCATCGTCTCTGCTAACGAGATGATTCTCATGCACGCCTAGGAGATTTCCTTCGCCTCCTAATTTCAACATTGTTAAGCAGATTTCCAACTCCTTTACTGACGGGATGCCTTCCGAAGTGTGCGCTAGGCTAGAACTGCATAAATGTTCATTAAGTGGGAGCCACAGGATTGCTTCTCTGGCCTGGGAGTGGTGAGGTTCCTTATCTTCAAGATGTGAGCTCGGGATAGCTACAGTAGGCGCTGTATTGTTGAGATTTGAACCTGCTGAGCGCGAGGCTGCCTGATTGTAGAATACTATTGAGATTGAACTTGCTGAGCGCGATGCTGCCTGAGTGTAGAGTTGCTCAGAGTTTCATGAAGCTAGACAAGGTCGTGAATATGACAAGGCATGTGCATGGTGCTACTGAAGAGCAAGTGTGAGGCTTCTGAGTTATGAAGGCAGAGCTAGTAACATGGAGATGAAAGCGCAAAGCAAGGAGCTACAAAGATGCGAAGTGCGAATCCACTTTAATGCTACTGACATGGTGCCAATTGTAGAGATTGCTCGGGACTAGTTACGAGGCTATCTTCCAGCTTCTTTGACTTGGCTCCGGCAGTCATAGACATAAAGCTTGATGTGGCTGGTCCTAATGACTTCAAGGACCGAAATCCAACCCAGTATTTCGATGCGGAGAGTCCTGAAATCCATATTTAAATAGTTTAGAAAACGACATGGATAAGAAAACAACATGCAATAAATTTGGAATCGACCACGGGCCAAAATCCTTTTATGCTAATTGCTAGGGGCAAGGCCACCACACTTTTAAGGACCCTAGTTCAAACATTGAACCATTGCGGGTGACATGGTTTGCAACGTGACATATATGCATATTCAACATTTAGGAAGGAATAAAAGCACCCTGTTTAGGCAATGAATGTCTAATTCCAATTCAACTATGCATAACTAATTGCCCCTAGCATGGAGACACGCAATGTATGAATGCAATTCTTCTCTTGCTGCTTAGCAGCAGTCTTTGGCATGCTTTCAACAGTGCCACATGACAGTCCTTCATGAAAAGGGTTAAAGCATTGGTGCTTCTTCCACGATAGGGCTTCTTCTAGACTGAGTTCTTCGAAGGTGTATCTCTTCATTGCCCCTTGCTTCCTACCTGCAAAATTGTTAACAAACCATGCATATCAACTAAGGGCAAGATAGTTTCACACTTGCTCCCCCTGATGATGGTCATGATGATCAAGTTTAAATACCCTTGCTGAGGATCGATGAATTTTGTTTGGAAACATTTTGCTGGTAACAACAATACTCTTGCTTGAAATAAAAGCTCCTCATGCTTGGAGTTAGTGATATGCAACCAAAGTGACTACTTCCTCTAGCCATTTTTAGGGTCAAGAGATGAGTGCATACGACAGCTTGACGATGACATGCGATGCATTTTGGGCATCTCAACTTTCGCGTATTCCAACCAATATCTTCTCTTTGAGCTAGGGAGACCAACAATGACTTTAAACTAGTCAAGTGACTATGACAAGACAGATTACAATACTCTAGCGACACCGTTGAAAATACTGTTTGACCCAGGGCCCATCTAGCTACACTCCTCATGAAATGAGAAACTCATTTTATCTCCTCAAAAGTTTGTAAAAGCAATTGTGTTTGTATTGCTGTGTCAAGAATGTTTAGGATAAAATTAACTTTGAAAACTTTTCCTCGAGGATTTCAAAATCATACCATTCCATCAATCATGCTCCATATCTATACCACTCAATTTGCTATGAGACCTAGCTTCACAAACCCATGCCCCTAGTCATTTTAGGTGAGGTCATTGTTTTGAGTCGATCATCATGAGTTGAATTGCTAAGCGGCTATCCTTATGGGAGGTTGGATACTTCTGAGAAGGGAATAGAGGAGGGCTTAGTCGTGCCCCTTTATCTCGTATGATTTTTCATGATGTGTACTTTGCCAAAGTGATACGTACCCCATGATGTTTGCTTATCACGTCACTTTTCCACACTGGTTATGCCCTTAGTGCCTAGGACCCTGCTGCTAAGTTGTGTTCCTCAATCTCAGAGGACTTTGTTATGGACCATAATGTAGGCTTAGGGTTTTGGCTTAGAAAAGAAACGGATGTAAAGACTCAAACCTAACTTCTACTTATGCTTAGGTTTTAAAAGCTAGCAGCCTTTTTAACATTCTTATCAACTATTGTCGCCTTTTGTGTGAAAGAGTTGTTTTTTTCAAAATGTCCTTCATATGGATTGGAAGGAATGTTTCCTTCAAAAAATGCCCCTTGTATGATGGGGTGCTCATTTTTTCATTGATTTTTCTTTTCTTTTGTTTTTCCTTGTATTTTTTTGTTTGCCCTAGCGTAGGGGATAACTGCCCAGCAGGCTTTTCAAAGGAATTATCCAGAGGCTCAACGTGGCTAGCAAGGGACAAGTGTTTGGATAGATGAAATGAATGCCTCTCTTCATTTTGAATCATACAACAAAGTTACAGGGATCCTAGCCAAGAGATTAAGAGCTTTGATGTTTAATCAAATGGATTTTTTAAGATTGAGCACCAGTCTTTGAGACACATAACAGATGTATGAAAACATGGTCGATTTTTCACTTCTCTTCTCTTTGTTCATGCTCTAATTTTGCCTAGACCGCCCTTGTAGATTTTCAATCTAGCGAGCTCATTTTTCTTCTTCTCTCTTTTTCCCTTTCTCTTTTCTCTTTTCTATTCTCCATCTTCAATAGTTGTCCCAGGAATCCTCAACTCAACAGAAATGACATGGGTTATAATTTTGAAAACTCATTCTTTGCTTTTGACAACTTGAGTTATTATGATGTGTTTCAAAAAGATATCATGAAATCACTTTAAAATCCCCAAGGATTGTTTTCAACATTTAACGTTATCATGAACATTCTATTGCAACAATTTACCACAAGAGAGAACATTTTCAAAATTGTGGCCGACCATAAGGTGCCTACATATCTCAAAAAGAGAATCAGACCATTCGTAGTTCAAGTCCGAGGAGACTTTCATTTTAGGTCCACATGGTGGTACTTGCAATACCCTCTGCCTTTTTGTATAAAGTTAGGAAATTTTGGCTATAACGGCTTCAATACCCCTTTTGCTTCTAAGATACAGAACACCTTTTTCTAAGTTCATTTGAAGAGGAACAAATTTTCTCTTTTACCTGCGGTTGAGATGAGATCCCACCAGTTTAACATTACTGTTGCTTATGTTCATCTTACAGCTGTTTTTCTCTTAGAGAGATTCCTAGTTTAGATTGACAGTATCGATAAGAAGTTGCTTCTCATGTTGCTGCTGCAGATCATCCACCACTGTTTCAATTTGGTTGTCCTTAGCGGGATGAGTTTCTATCTGAGCTGCCTTTTTCATCCATCTAGTAAGGGGAGGTGAAGCTTGTGGAGGACTCCTTTGAAAATCATGAACGATGGCGGAGAGGATAGCCAACGATTTGGCTAGCCCGTCAACTTCAGTGGTTAAAGCTTCAATTTTCTCATCAGCCATTACTGTCACGTCTTGAGACTAAAACCCAAATCTAGGAGAAGCAAAAACCTGATCACGCTCGAGCTGAGATATCCAAAATCAATTGTTTATGCAATGCACACATTAGACACACTTATTGCACTCCCCTTCCCAAAATCAATCACAATCCACCATAGATTTCGAGGTAGAGGTAATCCAAGCTCCAATCGGCGCTGTGTTGGCTAATAGCGGCTTGACCCACTCCCAGTTTTCATCTGCTATTGTACTGTGTTGGCTAATCTTGCCAGAGATGATGGTAGCGCAGCCGTGAAATATCAGATTTGTTCCAATCAACCGATTCTCTGGTGGTCCAAACGGATTCACTCTTGAACCTGTGTTTTTTATCCTAAATCCACCCATAAATTGATTCCCAGTTGGAGAGAGAAAGGGGATCGCATGACCACACCCACTCAGGCTGATACACTTCTTCTGTGGTGAATCAGCCAACATAAACCCACATGAGCTGATTTCTCCGAACATCCATGTCCAATCGGAGGTGTTGGGTACGGATGGCGTCGCGACTATCCTACCAGCAGTTTGTTGCTCTTTTCCGATGGAGGTATTCCAACTCATGGGTCCTTGGTGATGACCCTGAGTCCTTGCTCGTGGGTCCTTTCACGACAAAAGGAGTCTCCGGAAATCTTATCCCAGTTCCGACGTAATCAGTTGGGTGATGGTCAAATTTATTGGAACTTAACTCTGGGTTTACAATGGTAAATCTCAATTCTCAATCATTTTAGTCAAGTTCAGTTCATTCATGATTGTATTGTGACTCATGTCGAGCTCCATAGTTGCGTGCATCTGCTGTTGCTAGCCATGGCTCTATTCAGGCCTGCCCATCATTGGAAGTCTACATCTATCCCAACCATGGGAACACCTACATGGTTGTCAGATAAATATCTAGACAACTAGAATTTTCAGATCCCAAAAAATGGGTAAGGAGGTCATCAATGACCGAATTACTAATCTCTATCCAAATTAACTGGTTGTGGTTTTTGCTAACCCATTAGCTAGTTAGTTTATATGTTTAATGTTGAAGTTGTTGCTGGACTGTTGGGCCAGCGTACTATTAGTTTTGTGGCATCATAATTGATTCCATTGTTCAAGCTCCTTGTTGAACTTCTTTAAATCCCTAGTTTCTTTTGCTTCATTAACCCAGTGGTCGTGTGTAGTATGGTTGTGACCGTGACTATCATTGATTAGATTGGGGTCTTGCGCTGATTGAAAGGGGTAGCTTCGCGGCTACCAATGACTAGATCAGTGGATGGGTTCTGATTGAAAAAGGTAGCTTCCGGGGCTATCGTTGATTAGATTGATGGTCGTGCATTAATTGAAAGGGGTAGCTTCGCTGGCTGTCATTGATTAAATTGGTGGTAGTGCATTGATTGAAAGGGCAGTTTGGTTCACCTATGGTTTGAGTGGCCACATTTCGTGGCTCCTCTTTCTTCTCTTTTAGAGATTAGTGAGCCTAGGGGTTAGGTTGAGGGTGGTGCAGTTTGGATGGAATGGGCGTGGTGTGCAAGGTACTTGGGAGGGTAGCCTTGTCGGATGCCGTCATCTCCAGATCGAGCCTCTTTTCGGTCCTTGTCCCTCTGTAGTAGCTATTCTTTTAGAAGTGGTATTATGCTTGTTCTCTGGGTGGTTCGGAGTATTAGTAGCTTGGTTTGCTTATCCCAGCTCTGGAGTTATTGATGATTAATAGTGGGCGGAGAACGGGTTGTTTCTGGCGAGCCTTAGGCTTGGATGAGGGGAGTATTAGGCCGGATGAAATGGGCGTGGTGTGCAGGGTAGGGCCCCCTGTCGGATGCCATCATCTCTAGTTCGAGCCTCTCTTGGTGCCATGTTTCTCTGTAGTAGCTGTTCAGCTTCTCTTGATGCCTTATTGCTATGTTGCTACTAGTTCTCAATGTTGGTTAACTTTTGGTCATCTCTGGCCATTATCATTTATTTGATTTCCTAACCTGGCGGGATGTGGTAGGTAGTACTAGTTCATCTTCATGTTATTACTCATAGTATCACATCATATCATACCCCGTTGTACTATCCTTCCGCATAGATGGATAATGCAACAAGGGTATGATCTCATTACACATGACACTTTTGTCATGTTATTTACTCTACCTTACTCTCCATGCGGATTGTGCATGAATTATCGCACTTTTTTCAATCTTTTTTCCTTTTTGCCTTTCTTTTCCTCCTGGGGTATGCCCTTTATAAGCTGTACATTCGGTTAACCTCTTTTAATTTCAAGCTAATTTACCCCCCAAAAAAAGACACACTTAGCAAATCTAGTATGATGGGGTGGCTTAACCAAATGGTACTCGATGCTGACATACAATGTGCTATGAGAAGAAATGAAGGTGATGGACTCCTCTTTTGGTTCAGTCCCCTGCATGGTTAAAGAAAGGCGAACAAAATGATATAGATAGCACTGTAGCTACTTTCACAGATGATAGATGAGTCATGCATAGCAATTCGTATGCATGCATGAGTTTATCGAATACCATAGACAGTCAGCAATTTTTGATATGGATGATTCTTAAAATGCTTACAAATATTGCATGACACTTAAGACCCTACTTCCAAGCTAGTCCACACAATAAGATAGACCGAAAAAGCTGAGCGGATGACTATAACGGAGAGTAGACTCGGAGTTCACTGTTGTACTAGCGGTTATTTGTATGTTCCACCTTTCACAACTTTTAGTTTAAGAAAAACTTATTATTTGAGGATTATCATCAGGCATTCTAAAAAGTTTTGAAAGTTTTTCTCTCTTTTTTAATTCTTGGTTAGAGAAGATTCTTTTACTCCATACAATGCTACCATGATCTTCTACTAGCTTCAGATTATTCTTTCAGCAAATATTTTTCAAAACTCATTTTTACCAAAGTACAACGGGGTTGATCTATCAGAAACTCATCCAACAAGTTTTTTCCTTTTCTTTCTCTTTCTCAAAATATGATTGAGGTAATTGGGATCCACATGATTACCTGCCAGCACATGAACAAACTCCTAAATCTTACCGGCTCGTTGCAGTAAGCATGCTCAAAATTTTGAATTTTGAAAGATAGGTTGCGAGGCCGATTCGGAAATAGAATCAAAGTCGTACACATGTCATGTTGAATCATCTATCAAAAAATAAGTATTGTCAGTTCTATCCATAATATCCATGACTCATCATCCATAACCTACTCTACTACCTCACACTCCCTCTTTCCTTTAGCTTGCAAGGCTGAGATAGCTAGAGCAACCCCAATTCAATTGCTGACGAGGCGGCTTATATTTTTTCAGTGTTTGATTTTGTTCTAGAAATTCATGCTTTACTGTGCTTTAAGTAAAGTGAGAATGTTAAGTAAGCAGTGGTGCTTTCAACTTACCAAAAACATACCTTGCAGGCAATGCTATGCCTCAGTGCTCAACTATAAAGACTTAGAGTTAGGGCTCTTAGTTCAAGCCCCAACCTTTCTACATAGAAAGCGATGTTACAACAACATATGCAAGGTGTGAGGAAGAACTTCTAGAAAAGATGTAAGTAGATTCCTAACCTGCGGGATCCTGTCTTATTTTGATAGGTTCTATGGCTTTCTAACATATGTAAGGTTTGGGTAGTCTCAAGGGTGCTTCGTTGTTAAAGGGTGCCAGTCCTCTCGCCAGCCCATCATAGGCGGCGATCGGGTGATCCCCTTTTTGATATACCACTAGGTACAAGTGACTGTGGAGTTTGTTGGAACCCCTAATGTAGCCCGTGACATGCCGGGATATTAGGTGAACTTAACGAGGTAAGCCCGCTCGATGCATAAGATAAAACAAATATTAACCCTTTGTTGAACTTTCTAGTTATGGCTCTCAAGTCCCCAATAAAGTCACCAAAAACTGTAGACACCTCCCAAACGGGGCATCGCCATACAGATTGATCATCGTTTGTCTGTTTGCTTTCCACTTCATAAATCAAGATCGTGGACATTCCCATGGCTAGGTATATCGCCACACAATAACGGTTATCATCAAAATAGATTTGCCACCTAGTTTTTAAAAACTAGGAAAAACAAATAGAGATTCCGGGTACGGGAGCCAAGAGTATAATAAAGGGAAGGTGTTAGGCACCCCTCTTTGCCCAGTTATGAGACTGGCCCATAATCGTTCGACATACAATTAATACATGCTTTGTCTTATTCTAAACAAGTAATCGGTTTTATTAGCCTTTAACAGTAGATAAGGTAAGCCAGAACAGTAATCGAAGCATGCATAAAAATAGACAAGAAAGATAGACTGTCCCAGGAAATAGATCACTCGGCCGGTGAATGAATGTCACAGCCGAAGGATCCCACTGGATCGATGTATCGGCCAAAGGATTGATTTCTCAACCGATGTTCTTCCTCACACCAGACTAAATGATTAACAGAAAATCAAAACGCTATGATTAACGTACAGAAGCATAAAAGAATCAAACCAATAGGCCTCTGGGCCTCACCACCTTGATCCCTCAATGCTTGATTGCTTCGGATTGAGGGTGATTGACTGATCTTCTTCTCGAAACCATAGGATTAGGGTTTGTACTTTGGGGTTTGATCGCTCGGGGTGCGGCTGGTTTAGGGCTTTTGTAGAGAGGATATGAGAGATGATTTCTGCAGAGCTTGGAGGTATGAGATGGAGGAAATTGAATGTTAATTTCGGAACCCTAAGGCCTCTTTATGTAGGCATGAGATGACTCACTCCGGCCAATCAAATGGCGTGAATTAGTAAGGTAGTATAGGGTTGGAAGATCTCTGCTCGAATCTCTTTTCGCAGTCCTAAATAATCGGAAAAAAGGTTGCTAGGGTTTTGGTGCATTGATCAAACGATTGACAGAATATTTCAGAATTCTAGAAAAAGACGATATGACAGCCGAGGAATGGGGTGATTTGCCACTTTTTGTTCTTAACATATAGTATGATGTGCCCTTATAAATGGTTGTAAACTAGCCAAGCCGAGATTTGTCAAACTCGAGCTCGGTTCATTTACTAAACGAGTTAAAATTTGAGCTCGAGCCTTACCAAGCCGAGTCTCAAGTTGAGGCTGTTGCAGTCCTAAATTTGGACAAAGTATGTTAGTGTAGCACCAATTTTTCCAACAATATTGCTACGTACATTACAATTGGTCACAACTCTATAAGTTTGGACCAAGTCATTTAAGCTGACAGACCAAACAATTTCAGTACGTGGACCAAATCATAAGTGGTCAAAGAACATTGTCCCATTGGAATGACTTGGTTATTGGTGGAAGTGAGTGTGTGTGCAAGTGCAACTGCCTTTGCGTGTGCAAAGTTGCAGAATAATTCAGGTCATTAATCAATTGGTTAATTAGACATTCATATTTACACAGTTGAGACTTATTTATCTTACGGTCCGTTGTCAGAATTGTATTAACTACGATCTAGTGTCATGTAAGAATACGTGTAATGCGGTCATGGCTACTAATATTCAATCAATTTGAATTTTTGTACAAATTAGGAGCTCGGCGAACTCTTGAACGGTCAGATCGACCGTGACGATATCTCTAAGTGCCCTATCAAGGTGCACTACAATTCGTATTGCTTAGTACAGAAGAGGGCCCCAGTTTCCCTTCAAATATCATATGAATAGAGATTGTGCCGTTTAGATTTTGCCCATTTGTTGGTCTTTTGGGATTTACTTCCATAGTTTACTTTCTTCAATATATCTAAGAGCATCTTCAATTAGAAATTTGGTCATGGGAAAGAAAAAAGGGCTCAGAATATGGAATGGATCTGGCGGCCGAGGAATGGATCTGGTGGCCAAAGAATAGATCTGGTGGCTGAGGAATGGATCTGGTGGCCGAAGAATGGATTTGACGACTGAGGAATGGATCTGCTGGCCGAAGAACCAATCATAATGTTTTGCCGATTTCTCGCGGGGACCTTTAAAATCACATTCTGATCACAGTGAATGGACTGGATCATCAAAATTTGATCAAGATCTATGAGGTTCGTACTTATGCTAAGGAGGAGATTCCTTACAAGAAGCTGACTCTCTATGTGTGTATTATATATATACACCACGGATCCTAAAAGAGATCCCTTATTTTAATAAAATGTGGATCTCCTATTTCTCGATCAAATTTCGATGATCCAAAGTGTTCAATGTGTGCAAAACATGATTTTAAGGGTTTTCGCAAGAAATCAGCAAAAAAATATGACCGAAAAGTGCTTGTTTTGAGCAGTTTTTGATTGAACCGTTCAATGAAAATTACTCAAATCAAGCACTTCCCAGGCATATTTCTTGCTGATTTGTCTTAAGGACCCTTAAAATCACATTCTAATCACATTGAACGGTTCAGATTATCGAAATTTTGATCAAGATCATGAGGTTCATATTTTATTAAAATAAGGGATCTCTTATAGAAATCCTTAAGCTTATTGTAATAACCTTAAGTAAGGACTCATATGTCCCGATCAAATTTTGATAATTTGAACAATGCAATGTGTGCAAAGCGTGATTTTAAGAGGCCCCACGAGAAATCAACAAAAAATATGACCGAAAAGTGCTTGTTTTGAGCAGTTTTTAATTGAACTATTTAATGAAAACTGCTCAAATCAAGCACTTCCCTGTCATATTTTTTGTTGATTTCTAGCGGGGACCCTTTCTGATCACATTGAACAGTTCAAATCATTAAAATTCAATCGAGATCTATGAGGTCCTTATTTAAGCTATGTTTGGGGGTCTTTACAGGAATTTGACTATATATATATATATGAGGTCCTGATCAAGCTTTAGTCTCTCTCTCTCTCTTTTTTTTTTTTTTTGGAAACATGCATGTTAGTAAAATTTTCGTAAAAAAACACATCAAGTTCGGATATCGGTAAAGGTTAGCTTTTTTTTGAATAAATTGGTAAAGGCTAGCTTGATCGTATTTGTCCTTAAACTTGATAGGATATAAACTTAATGAATCGATCAAACCCTAACTAATTTTTGAATGAGATGTTTTTTTTTTACGGGAGCTCTTCAAAATAATTTTTAGACGAATTGAACGGTTCCAAGTATTAGCATGGGGCTTTGATTATTTTCGTGTTAAAATTTGTGTCCAAACTTGTTTTGGGAACCTCCCATATACACGTATATACTGTATACACCCACGTATATAGAGCTTTTGTTCAGTTGACAAGAGTGCAATTTTGACAGGATTTTTTTTGCCTCCACCACTTGGCGCGTCCAAGATTCACTTCCCGCTTCCCAATATTCACTTCCTGCTTTTCCTATTTTCTGACCCTATAACTTAAATTTTCTTTTGCAAAATCAACTCCAAATGTGAAGAGAGCCCTAATCTCTGAAAATCATTACAGGAAAGCTACAAGAGAATGGGTTGATTGGTTCCTTCAGTTATGTTTGTGCAGTGTCCTCTATGATTTCTTTGTCTAGCTGTTGATATTCCTGGGCTTAATTTCTCTCGTCACAGTACGTATTCCTCTTGTACGCATTAGGAGTAAGACTAGATTTTCAAAATTTGGGATTTATTGTGCGTGTTACAAATTTCTTTTGAAGTTTCTAAAATCACTAACGCCCCCTTAGATCAGTTTGTAGTCCTACAAGGAAAAGAACTCGTGTTTTGTGACTCTGCATTTGGGTGATTTGAAATCTCTGAAACAAGAGAAAGAACTTGGTTCCTCTATAAGCAACATCTTTTTGTTTGTTAAAAAAAGGATGGGTGTTCTGCTTTTGTTTGTAGTTTGGAAGGCCTAGTGGCTATGGTGTAGTTTGTGTGTACTTTTGGTTGATCTGCTAGTATATGATAGTAGCTTGATTATGTTTTGCATGTGTTCTGTTTCAGGGGATGTCCCAGTGGTTATGTCTCCTATTTGTTTCAATAAAATTTATCCGACAATAAAAAATAGAAAAAAAAAAAAGCAATCGGGGAAAAACTGTGAGGTGCTATTGCACTGTTTCATGCCATTATGCAGAGCACCGAGCGTGGGAAGGCATTAGGACCACTTAAGCTTTTATTCAAGCAAAAAAGGACAGTTTGTTTACTAGATTAACCCAAAAAAAATGTGCCCAATGACTGAATTTGCTTTAAGACACTCAGAACTCGTTGTTCGAATGAGACTAGTAGTAGGAACTTTGATGAAATAGAGCTGAATTGGACAAAGAACAGCATTTTTTTTTGAGTTACCTTACTGGAAGAATCTAAAATTGTGGCACAATTTGGATGTCATGCACATTGAAAAAAATATTCTTGAAAATATACTAGGAACTTTGATGAACCTTGATGGAAAGCCAAACGATGCAACCAAAAGTGGTATGGATTTAGAGTTGTTAGGGATAAGGAAGGAGTTACACCTGTGACGAGATGGTGATAGAATTGTTATCCAACCAGCATGCTACATGTTGTCCTTAAGTGAAAAGTGGAGCATATGTCAATGGTTAAAATCTGTAAAGTTTCCTGAGGGGTACGCATCGTATATTTCTCGATGTGCGAACATCACAGATGGTAAGATTTCAAGAATGAAGAGCCATGATTGCCATGTCATACTATAATTACAACCCATTACACTGCTTGGATTTCTGTCCAAGGATGTGTGTTCCACATTGACTGAATTGAGTTTAGTCTTCAAGGAGTTGTGCTCGGAGACTTTGCGATTGCAAGTATTAGAGCAACTTGAAAAAGATATTGCCTTATTATTGTGCAAGTTGGAGATGATTTTTCCGCCATCATTTTTTGATGGAATGGTTCATTTGGCAATTCACTTAGCGCGTGAGGCTATAATCACGGGGCCAATTCGATATCGATGGATGCATCCCATTGAAATATATTTCCATCTTATATTCTCATGATCAAAACTTTCACTAAGACTTTGAACATGTTAACCTTATTTGCCTCTCCTAAACATGTTAGGTTTTTGCGAACTTTGAAGGATTCTGTACGCAACAAAGCTCATCCAGAAGGCTCAATTGTTGAAGCCTGTATTGATAAAAAGTGTCTCACATTCTGTTCAATGTATCTTACTGATATTGAAACGAGGTTTAACCGTGAAGAAAGGAATCACAATGGGGTCAAGTTCAATTTTTTTTGGGTAAATCAGCTTGAAATTAAAAAAGGTTAACCGAATGAACAGCCTACAAGGGGCATACCCCAGGAAGAAAAGAAAATGAAAAAAAGATTGAAAAAAGTGCGATAACCCATGCGCAACCCGCATGGAGAATAGGGTAGTGTAAGTAAATAACAAAAGTGCAGTGCGTGTAAAGATCATACCCCCGTTGCCCTCTCTCTAAGGGGGCAACCCCTCGAGGGGGCTCTGCCTTCTCTCTAGATTTTCTAGAGAGAGAAAGGGTTAATCCAGTACCACAAATCCGGATCTGAGTTTCACAGCTCAAATTGGTGACATTTATCTCTCTAATTCCATGAATTCTTTGGAGTTCCTATCATTGGAACAAATTCCAGTCATCACCAACGGGAGAGAAAGGGGATCTCGGCTGAAGTCGTAGCTCGGCTAGGTTTTCTCACTTGGCATCAGAAATCAGATCATTTTAAACAAACCCCACCGATGGCTGGTGGTTCATATGGATCACTCATGAATTTGTGTTCCTTTTTAGTCCACCCAGTGGACAGATTTTCACAACAGGTTAGAGAGCTGGAAAGTCCATCAGAGGGCGACCAAACCCACCTCTGGACATCCGGTCATCGACAACCTGATCTTTTCAAGTCACTACACCAAAGCCGATGAGCCAGCTAGCCGGAATCTCACTGTTCCACTCGTTCAGGGAACAACCCACAAACTCCACTGATTACTCGGGGGTTTCAACTCTGATCAGTGGCACGGTGGTGGAGCTGCCAAACCACTCCAACGGCAGGTATCATTCTCGAGACCTGATGATTCATTTAAGAAACCCGTTGGGCAGTCACTGTTTGGACTGAGTTTGGGTTCATCTTTTGGATCTATTTAAGCCTAGGTGCGCACAGGACACCGGCAGAAATGCTTTGTTTCATTGTGCCCAGTTTTTGCTGCTAACAAATCTGATTTGCTGGGTCGCCATTGTTAATTTGAGCATTGAGCTCAAAACAGCTTATGGACTGGTTCTTGATAGACTAATTCATTTGGATTTTAGCTCTTCGTTGAGAGTCTTTACATTCCTAGTTTTTTTGCTTCTATAGCCCGGTGGTTGTGCGTAGTATGGATGTATCCGTGGCTATTGTTGATTAGATTGGGGGTTTGCACTGGATGAAAAGGGTAGCCTTCTTGGCTGTCATTGAGTACTTTGGTGCTTGGGCTCTGATTGAAAGGGGTAGCTTTGGTTCTCCTGCGGTGTTTTGTGTCCTCTTTTCGTGCCAAATGATTCGATGGTTATGCACTATTAATGGTTGAGCCAAATGATTCAGTGGTTTTGCACTGTTAATGGCGGTTTGGTTTAAGGCTTTTGTACTATCACGCTTTTAGTTTATAGCGAGCCTAGGGGATTAGGTTGAGGGAGTAGTAGTCTGGAAGGATTGGGCGTGGTGTGCAAGGTACTTGAGGGGTAGCCTTGTCGGATGCAGACATCTTCTGTTCGAGGCTCTTCTCAGAGCCTAGTTTCTTCTAGTAGCTGTTCTCTTAGAGGTGGGTATTACGTTCGTTTCACTAGGTTAGATTGGAGTTTTAGAATCTTGGTCTTCATATTCCATCTTTGGCATCTGTGGTGATTGGTATTTGGCTAAGGGCGGGTTGTTTTCGGGCGAGCCTTGGGAATTGGTCGAGGGAGTAGTAGATTGGTTGGATTGGGCGTGGTGTGCAGGGTTGGGCCCCCTATCAGATGCCATCATCCCCAGATCGAGCCTCTTATCTGTACCTAGTTTCTCTGTAGTAGCTGTTCAGCCTTCCTTCAATGTTGAGTTGCAATATTGCTCCAATTTCGTAGTGATGCTTCATCATATGGTCATTATTCGACCGCGACAACTTTATCTTTTAGTCTAGCCGGGCGGGCTGTGCCAGACAGTTATTAGCTTTCATATTATCATTACTTCTTGTATCACTTTTGTATCATACCCCGTTGTGCTTTCTTCCTGATGGATAGAACAACGGAGTATGATAACAAATCACATTGCACTTTGTTATTTACTTTAATCTACCTTACTCTCCATGCGGGTTGTGCATGGTTAATCACACTTTTTTCATTTTTCTTTTTTTCCTTTTATTTTTCTCCTGGGGTATGCCCCTTGTAGGGTGTACATTCGGTTAACCTCTTTTAATTTCAAGCTAATTTACCAAAAAAAAAAATCATACCCCGTTGCCCGATTCATCTAAGCGAAAGGATAGTATAACGACGTATTATATGTAGTCATACGAGTAGTAATAACATGAAAGCGAACTACTGCCTGGCACATCCTGCTAGGCTAGGAAAGAAAATCAATAGTCACGGTCAAAAATGTGTGGGTAGCGTGCCCTTTTCTCAGGGAAAAGGATTCCATTCCCTTCCCTAAAGAAAGTGCCGGTTCGATGGAGCGCTTTTAAAGCTGGACGACAAAGGCTCGCGAAAATACAGAGTCGCCACTCGGATTTTGAAGGTCCGACACCCAAGGAACCGTATTTCGAAGCACTTGCCGCGCTATTTGATTTGAAAAAGTTAGGGAACCAGTCCGTCATAACCATATCTGGGTTCAGGAGCCATGTTACGAGAGGAAAAGGGTTTTATGGCACCCTTGTCGCCCATTCCGGAGATCGATCTTTACTTAGGCATTTGCAAAAATGTTTGTTTGTGATTCTGTTTGAGTAATCAATTTTTAGCCAATTAGGGCGGAGGAATAGTTAATTGGGGATTAAAACTGTAACATGTTTGCAGGATGTGATAGATAGCATGGATAAGCAGTTAGTATAGGATGAGAACAGACTCCTGTGGGAGTTTAAACAAACTGGAAGGTCCCTGTTTTAGAGTGACGTGCGCAGGAAGAAACCAACATGCACTGAACAAGTCACTGCATGCTATTCACTCCTGCGCGCATAACTCCAAGACACATGCGTGCCGGTGAGTTCAAACCCACAGCTCTTATTCTCAAACCCTCTGGGCTCTGGAAGGACCAGTGCACACCCAAGACAAACCACGTAGTTCATATAGCAGCATAATATACAGTTTAAAGGCTGAAAAGCCCTATAAATTAATAAAACACCCCATAAACAGTGTGGGGACAAAATAATGGCCTAAGGCAGAGCTACCCGTGCAAAGCCATTCACTGGTCAAAGGCATACTGTCGCGCAATGGTGCGCCCTAGCACAACCAGACCAGTGCATGATTTACACATTTCTGGGTTCTGGGACAGGTCCAGAATGATCTCAGGGGTACTCCAAAATAACAGAAATGCAAATTAACTACAAACTAGCAGTTTCTAACAAAGGACAGCAGTAAACTAATTTTTAACATGCTTAAAAGTGATCTATATGTAAATAAATACAAAACAGTAGGACACCAATCCCCACGCAGTCCATCGCGCGCTGTACTGAGACAGTCGCGCGCAAGAGTGGGACCATCGCACGTTGGTTCCTACCATGAAGATTTTTGAAACCTTGACAGCTTTAGGACCAAGACTGGTATTGATTATTAGCCTTGACCATGCCAGCTCCCCTCAGGGATCAGAACAGAAAATAGAACAAAGGTAAGCTATACCTTTGGTTTTTGAGTTTGAAAGGTGTTGAGCTTTGATGTGTTTGAGGCTTGATTGAGATGTTTACGTATTTTGAGGAATGTGAATTTGGAAGAAAAGCACTAGAGCTTGTGCTTAACCTTTCAATTTTTTGGAACCATTTGAATGAAAGACCCATGGGGGTATATATAGGGAGAGGAGGTGAATCCGGTTGGTGCTAGGAGAGGAGTTCAGCCAGTCCACAAGGCCTGCTGAGAGGTGCATTGGTGGCCAACTGTCCTCCTCAAGAAAGGTTGGTGGCATGTTGGACTGTCACGCGATGGAGTCACTCTGTTGCGCGATGGTCAACGGTCAAATTTTGACCGTTGACCACCACCTGGCAGGTTGACCAGCGTGCGATGGAGTCACTATGTCGCAC
The DNA here is from genome assembly GCA_019656275.1 of Rhododendron kiyosumense. Lineage (NCBI taxonomy): Eukaryota > Viridiplantae > Streptophyta > Magnoliopsida > Ericales > Ericaceae > Rhododendron > Rhododendron kiyosumense. The sequence goes on along the minus strand of BPLS01000202.1, from coordinate 1,355,217 downwards.
AACATTAGGGTTTTTGGCCTTTTGAAGTGGCTTAGAATCAGGTTAGGTTCAAGGGTTTTGCAAACACTCAAAGCTCAAACACGCTATCATTCCCAGGGTGTTCTTGATCCATTTCATCATTGGGGAATCAAAAACCGTAAGTAAACTAATCTGGAAGCCCAGATTGGGGTGTCTACAAAATGATCAAATGATAACCATCACTGAGTACTAGTAGCAACATATCAAATAGGCAACAAGAGAGGCTAAGTAGCAATTACAGAAGAACAAGGCACCAAGAAGAGGCTCGAACTAGAGATGGCAGCATCCGATAGGGGGCCCCACCCTACACACCATGCTCATTCCATCTTGCTTAAGACTCTCTCATCCAAGCCTAAGACTCGCCAAAACAAACCACTCTCAGCCAACTACCAACGACACCCATAGCTACCTGTCTCCAGAGATGGGATAAGAAGACTAAGATTCCAATGCTTCAAACTAGCACAGGAGCATCAAGCCTAGCACCCACTTTTAAGGAACAGACTATTGGGGATCGGGCTCCGAGAGAGGATCAACCCGAAGAGGACGACATCTGACAAGGCACCTTCCCTAGTACCTTGCACACCACGCCCATTCCAACCGGTCTAATACTCCCTCGACCAAGTACACAATGCTAACTATAACATAAAAGAGGGACAGAACAAGGGCCTCGAATCCGACCGCCATTAACAGTGAACTACCACTGAATCATCTGGCAACCCATCGACAGTGCAAAACCACTGAATTATCTGGTCACAAACTGAGGCACACAAGACTACAAAAGGAACCAAACCATCCCTTTCAATTAGTGAATCGCCATTAATCTAATAAGGACAGGCACGGTCACAGCCTTACTACACTAGAACGGCCCAAAGAAGCAAAGAAACTTGGGATATAAAAGCCTAGCATCAACGCTAACACCTTAGCCCCAGAGTTGGGCAAACAACCTGTGATCCTACTGCAATTACCTAATAGCAGGCAACACACCGGGGTTCTCAATTAATTCTAAAAGATAACCCGATCTCGGTCTAACAAATATCTACCCATCGAGGTTCTCAATAATGATCTACAAGTCTAAGGAATGATACACAAAACTTGTTATGAAATCAGAACCTGTTAACTCAGATCCTAATACCAATGTCAACACATAGGTTTGCCAAAACCAGTAAAAACAGCCATAGATTCTAAAGAACACCTCCATCTTCCCCAAAGGAGGAATCTGATTATGTAGATAGTAGATATTGAATACTCCGGCAATATCACAAGAAATATCAAAGTGATCAAGATTATGAGCACAAACCGTTGGAATGGTCCGATGAGTTGTAGAATCGTACGCCCTGTTACTCAAAGCTTCGGCCATGGCCGACTTTGCCGTTGAGAGGTCCAGTACAATTGAGACATTGATTGCCCCTACCATCGATCGGAATTGTTATGACCCACCGATCAAACAATGGAGGTTATGAGTTCTTCTCTGGACTATCTAGAATGCACGATTTCAAGCCATATTTAGCTAGATCTTAGCTCCGATTGGACCCAGCTTCTATGATAGCCAACCTGTGAAACAATCGAGAATCAGAACCCTCTAGAACAGTGTTTCCCCTTAGCCGCTTCACCGCCTGATTCCAACCCCTCTGACTGGGTGTGGATCCACGGGAAGAGCATACGTTATGAGGTGGCGATGGACCGAATCTCCATGGATGAAAAGAAAATCGGCACCACTGGGTGTGAATGCTCCGCTCTAGTGTTTCTCTGGTGAACCCCTAGCTTGAAGAAATCAGTCCACGGATGGCTCTAATTTTGGATTGAACGGAGTTGATTGGCAAGACCCAATCAGTGTTAGATGAGCTCCAATCGCCAGACTTCTACACGAACGGTGTAATGGTTTGAACAGATCAGAGCTGGATAGATGGACGAAGATGTGATGTTGGAATCACCAGATTAACTTCTTGATGGCCAAACTCAGCTACCGATTTGAGCATAGTACCGGTGGATTTTGGACAAAGGGAGTGCTCTCTCTCTAGGTTTTGAGAGAAAAGCTCTCAACCTTGGTACAACATCCATTGGGAAGGCTGGTTTCACTGTTATTGGTGCTTGAACTGTCTCTCTTTTAGATTATAGCGAGCCTAGGGAATTAGGTTGAGGGCGTAGTAGTCTGGATGGAATGGGCGTGGTGTCAGATGCCGTCATCTTCAGTTCGAGCCTCTTCTCAATGCATTGTCCCTCTGTAGTAGCTGTTCTACTAGAAGTGAGTATTATGCTTGTTACTTTGGGTTTGGTTGGATTATTAGTATTTTTGTTCGCATATCCCATCTCTGGAGTTTGTGGTGTTTGGTAGTTGGTTGTGAGCGGGTTGTTTTTTGTCGAGCCTAAGGAATTTGGTTGAAGTAGTCCGGACAGATTGGAAGTGGTGTGCAGGGCAGGGCCCCCTGTTGGATGTCGACGTCTCTAGTTTGAGCCTCTTTTCAGTGCCATGTTCCTCTGTAGTAGCTGTTCAACCTTCCCTTGATGCCGAGTTGCTATGTACTGCTTTTCCTCCCTGATGGTTCATTATCTAGTCGTTTCAGACCGTGACTATTTATGTTATATCCTAGTCTGGAGGGATGTGCCAGGCAATAGGTTGCTATCACTATCTGTTATTATTTGCATTACGTTGCACAATTGTATCATCCTGTGTCCTACCCCCGTTACTCTTTCTGACTTCTCAAGCGGACAGTGCAACGGGGGTAGGATACCAAATCACATTGCATGTTGTTAGGTTACATTACTCCAATCTACTCTCTATGCAGGTTGTGCATGGACTATCGCACTTTTTTCATTCTTCTTTTCTTTCTTTCTTTTTTTCCTCCTGAGGTATGTCCATTGTAGGCTGTACATTCAATTAATCTTTTTTAATTTCAAGCTAAATTACCCCCAAAAAAAAACTTGACAGATGAGGATAAAGAGCCAATGTTTCTTCGTCTTGCTGTAAGTAATCATTCATACAAAAATATGGTACTTTTGTTTACCAAGAAAAAGAGAGAGGAGAAGAGAAAAGAGAAATGTTGCATTCAGCTATGTTATGCATTTTTTTGGGTAAATTAGCTTGAAATTAAAAAAGATTAACCGAATGTATAGCCTATAAGGGGCATACCCCAGGAGGAAAAAAAAAATTGAAAAAAATGCGATAACCCATGCACAACCCACATGGAGAATAGGATAGAGTAAGTGAAATAGCAAAAGTGCCATGTGTGTTAAAATCATACCCCCGTTGCACTATCTAAGTGGAAGGATAGTACAACAGGGTATGATATATATTGATACGAGAAGTAATAACAAGAAAGCGAACTATTACCTGGCACATCCCGCCAAGTTAGGAAATAAAATAAATAGTCACAGTCAGAATTGACCAAATGATAACAATCACTAAGGACCTGCAGCAACAAAGCAAATCGGCATCAAGGAAGGCTGAACAGCTACTACAGAGGAACACGACACCAAGAAGCGGCTCGAATAAGAGTTGATGGCATCCGACAGGGGGCCCCACCCTGCACACCACGCCCATTCCATCTGGCCTAATACTCCCTCATCCAAGCCTAAGGCTCGCCAGAAAACAACCCGCTCCAGCCATTTACCAGTGACCACAGACTCCAGAGATCGGATAAGCAATCCAAGATACTAAAACTCCAACCAAACCCAGAGAAATAAGCATTGAACCCACTTCTAAAGAATAGCTACTATAGATGGACAAGGCACTGAGAAGAGGCTCGAACTGGAGATGATAGCATCCGACAAAGTTACCCTCCGAAGTACACACCACGCCCATTCCATCCAGACTACTACACCCTCAACCTATTCTCTTAGGCTCGCTATAATCTAAAAGCGGGACAGATCAAGTACCAAAATAGCGCATGACCACCGAAATGTAGCCACTCGATCCGCAAGTGAAACCTGGCTGCCCTTTTCAATCAGAGCGCGGCCACTAATCTAATCAATGACAGCTAGCGAAGTTATCCCTTTCAATCAGAGCACGACCACCACTCTAATTGATGACAGCTTGCAAGCTACCCTTTTCGATCTAAGCACAACTACCAATCTAGTCAAAGATAACCCCAGCCTAACCACACTACGCTAAAGAACTAGGCCAGTGAAACAAAGAATCATGGAGTTAACGAAGTTCCACAACAAGGTGCAAAGCATTTGAGCCCCAAATTGAGCAATATGTGCCCAATAACTAAACTGAGCATGAAATTGGGCAGTGTATGCCAGTAACTATACTGGACACGAGTCACAATGTCGAACTACACTAAATCTGATAATGATGTGCAGCACATGAGTTGAAATCCCAAATACTAACAGTCCACTGACCCAAAAGTCCAGCAACAAACCCAGCATTTGACATTAAATAAGCAACTATAAAGATCCATATTTGAACAAAGAGATCAGTCCTGTTCTAGAATAACCACACCTGTTCTTGAAATCAAACCAAAGCTGGGATAAGCAAAATTCCAACGAGCTTGCTCCATTGGTGCAGTTCGAGCGAGCCCGAGCTGAAGGGACACCACCATAGCCGCGGCCGACTGTTGGTGATGTCCAGTTCCAATCTTAGATCTCCAGTGCTAATGTTGGGTAATCTTGAAGACCTCCAACGACCGAAGAACCATCTCGAAGCAATAGATTTGGATTGCGAGTTGGTGTTTGCTGATTCACCATGGATGTAGATGAAGACCAGCTGGCGACGAACTACCGACCTGGCCTTTGCAACACTAATTTTACAGCCACAGTCATCGGAATTCTGAGAGTGAGCAGTGTTGATACCCAAGACTGATATAACTCCAAATTGAACTAATTCAGAGCAATAACTGAGGTTGGTGGTGGGCCGATTCATCCGTCAGCTGGAACCGGTACCCACAGTGACGAACTGAGACGGACCCAGATTGAAGATGATCGGAACCCTCGAGGTGAGACGAACCCAGATTGAAAACGAGCTGAGACGGACCCAAAGTGAGCTGGAACCGATTCCTCCCGTCGCCGTACCTCCGGTCACGACTGAACTGCCATCATCTCCAACGAGTTCACCCAAACCAACAACGAGGACTTGCTTGGACGCGTAGATCTTGTCACCGTCGGCAATCTCTGCCTTATCAAACCGAAGAAAACTTCCTCCGTGAAACACATCAGGCTTGGAGCAAGTAGGGATCAGGTTGTGGTGGGATTGTGGGTAAATGAAGAAAAAAGGATCTAGATTACCACTAAAGTAACCTTTGTAATTTCTTCAGAACTCTCAAGCATGTCTAACCTTAAATAGCTCGCATTGTAATTTTGATTATTAATTTATTTGTAAATAGGAGGAGTTTGATGTAGACTTCAGCCACCCACACGTCAAAGCCGTTACTGATTACATGCTGAATGGACGTTACTTTGACTACCGTCATGAACTATATCGTCACATCAAGACATTTCCCACAATAGAAGAGGCTCGTGAGCACCCAGATGTTGAAATAGATCCCAACTATTGGAATCACATATGTGATTATATGAAGACAAAAGCATATATTGTAAGACATACCCTATGAGCTTACATTAATTAGAAAGAAACCTACCTAGGTGAATATTTGTTCTCATTTTTGAATGTTCAATGCAGGAGAAGAGTGAAGCAAATACAACCAAACGATCTAACGTGAAAGTTCTTCACTGTTGTGGATCAAAGTCTTTTGTACGACGTTGAGAAGAATTGGTAGGATATTTTTATACAAACTGCAGACAAGATATCTAAAATTTGCTTTTGTTAGAAAGATATTATACCCATATTTATTTTACTTGCATATGCCGCGCAGAAAGAAAGTGAGATGGGTAGGATTGAGTTTTATAAAGCGACTCATTGCAAGAATGGGTTTTGGACTTCTGATGGTGCTGAAAAGAATTATGTATGTCCGTTTTTCTTCTAGTGGACTAATTCCAATATTTGCTTATGCTAAAATGCAGATTAACTATAGTTATGTCTTTTTCATAATGAAATGATAAAACTAAAGAATCAACTTGTGCCAGAAGGTGAGACACCTATGACAGAGGATCAGATATGTGACAAAGTCCTTGGTCGTGCAATAGGATATGTATGTGGTCTTGGCTACGGAGTGAAACCCGACACATCAATCAAGGTAGCACATGCCATGCGTGGACAACTACAAAAATGTACAAAGAGGGCAAACGAGGCTGAACGAAGAGCAGAGGTGGCTGAACGAAGGGCAGAGGTAGCTAAAAGAAGGGTAGAAGAATTAACTAAGGAGGTCATCTCTCAACAGTCTACCATCGACTCTTTATTCTTTTTTCTTTCGTTTCCTCCTGGGGTATGCCCCTCGTATGTTGTATATTCAGTTAGTCTTTTTTTCTATTTCAAGCTGATTTACCCAAAACAAAAAACAAAAAAAAAAATCGCCTAGAGTCATTATACAAAAAATTTGCCTCGAGAATGGACTTGGGGAGTTCACCTACATCAACTTGGTAATGTCTTCTTCACATTGCATTACTTAGCAAAGCCTAATGATATGTTTTTCCTCATCATGAGGTATGTTCCCTCTCTTGATATTTAAATAGGTGTCTAAGTGAACTTAATCACCCTAATCATAGCTTAAAGGATTAGTTAGGACTGTAAGCGCATTTTTCACCTGGTGCCATTATCCCAGCCCTACAAAATGTCCTGATTCAAATTTTGTAAAGGTTGAGTTAGCAAGAGATGAGACAAGTGTCTCCACTTTTTCTTTTTTTTTTTTGATCGGCGAAAAAATTGATTAAAACTCGATAAAAGGTACATCGAGAGTTTTTAGAAGTCATATCCAAGCCTCATTAGGAAGATGAGAACAAGGAAAATAACAAAAAAAAGGAAATTACATCCAACAGAAAATTGAAACCAATACTCTCAACAGAGAATACACCTTGATGTTGAAGTGACAGGCAAGTTAATATTTTCAAATTCTTGTTTGTTCCACGATATGACCTTCTTCTATATCTCCTTGAGCTTCTTAGATATTTGGAAGCTTGCCCATCCATAGGTTAGTGAATTCTCCCAAGCTTCTTTGGTAATCTTCAAACATGTAGGGTGTGAGAGCCACTGACTTTGGGCCCCAATCCCAAATATTATAAGAGATTAGAACCGTAGGAGGTTGAATTAGTTGGTTGATCTGCCCCTTTGGAGTGGAGCAAATCTGTTCTTTTGGACTAGAGTGTATTCTTTGGCTTCAAGTTCAATCATCTTTCTCATTGGCAAAACATCAGTGTCCCCATATTCTATTCCCAATGTTGTCCCTGCTTCTATGGTATGCTAAAGTTCCTATTCAATCATGTATTGTTCCTGCCTTTGTGAGTTAGAAATGAACAAGTCTTCATGCACACTTTTACCTGAGCTCATTTATTCTTCATAGTTTTTGCTTCTTATAGTTTTCCTGATGGCATTTTGACTTGGGTTGAGATCTACTAGGAGTTCAATACCTTTCAGTTGAGATGGAAGAAAGTTGCAGTCAGATCTTATCACTGTTGGGAAGTTGTAACCAGTAATTTGTTGATCCAGTTGGTTACTAAAATGGGCTTCTTCATCTTTGGCTTTAGCACTAGAAATTTCACTGTCAGAAAATTCATTTGTTGATGGGTTGTTGGAGTCTTGAACAAAAGAGTCCAAGTCGTGGGAAGATGTAATTGAATTTGAAATAATATTGATTACACCTGCATCTGGGGCTAATACATCAATTGACTTTGGTAGAAGAGAATTTTGGATATTCTCAACTAATGTAATAATTGTTGCTGCTGCCATGCTTGTTTCTGTATTGGGAAGTGCTTTCCACAAGTGGCTTGCCTTTGGCCTTTGAATGTGATCATCATTAATTTCCACCCCATGTTCCACCTCATGCTCCACATCATATTCAGGATCTACCATATCCTCTTTTGGTCCTTGCTGGCATCCATGTCATTACCTCCTCTGTCCACATCATCGTCTTCCCTAACCTGTCTCGAACCAGAGCTATAGAATTGCTTGCTTGACCTCACTATTCTAGATGTCTCTTCTTCTTCCACCCTTACAACATAATTCTTTCCTTCTATAATTAGTTGAATCTTCCCTTCAATTCTTTTAGAGCTTTCAGTTGCAATTAGAAATCTCCCTTTTTTAAAAGATTTTTCTTTCAGCATACTCTCATCAACTTCTAAAACATGGTCCCATTTGCTACCAATAGCTCTAAAAGAGGGAACATTCCACGCATTGAGGGGCATTCCATAGCAAGCTACCCAAGCAAACAATCCTTTCCAAACAGAGGGTTGAGAGCTTCTCTCTCTAAGCATAGATAGAGAATGCACTCCCCTCCATATCCATCCCACAAATCACCGAATTAGAGGCAGTCAAGCTCTATTTGGTTCATTTTCTATCAGCTAATCTGTTCACCTACGAACAGATATTCCTATTTTCTTCTCCAGCTGCCAAAATCTGGAAGTGGGTTTCCTAACTTTGGGGTTTGGGTTTTATATTGTCTTATGGGACTGCCGTAGTTTCTCACGACTCGGTACCCATAGGGTCAGACGTCTTCCCGACGACGGCGGCCATCGAACTATGATGACCAATTGTTTTCATAGATCTCAGATTCAATCCGGCCAGAAGTGGGTTCTTAAAAGGGTTCTTAAACTCAGTAACCGGCAGAAGTGGGTTCTCAAAGTGGGTTCTTGAACTCACAAATCTCAAAGTCCTTTTTTTTGGGTAAATAAGATCTCAAAGACCTTGCATGGTCTGATTCAACCAAGGCCTACGGTCTCATTTACCGGCGGTGAGGCTGTCATCGGACCAATCAATGTTGTAATCGGCTTTACAAATCTCATTTAAGGGGCATCCATCTTGGATCGACCCTTATTCTTCCTCATTTACAAGACGGAGGTATTCCAGTTTGTGGGTTCTTTCACGGCAAAAGGAGCCTCCACAAATCATATCCCAGTTCCAACGTATTAGTTTAGCAGCCATTACATGACGGAGGTCAATTGATTGTTGACAGTGGTGGTGCTGGTCAGAGGTAAATCACGGTTCTCAAATCAATTCCGTTAAGTTCAGTTCATACACTTTCAGACTTTGATATGGGTTTGGAGGTAGTATAGGTATTCTCTCTGTGCGATTAATTGTGGTGTATTGAGATTCTTGCTGTGTTCCATAGCAGTGAGGTCACAATTACCATTTTTATTTGTGTGAAACTCTGGACCTCACCAGGATGAATTATATGCCAACCTGGTATTATATAGTAGACTAGTTGGGTTACATTGTGATCTTTAATCGGATTGTGATAGTTCTATGGCTGTGTTGGTTTCATAGCTCATGCACTTTGTTGAGCTTCTTTAAATTCCTTGTTTCTGTGCTCCTATAGCCTGGTTGTTTTGTGTAGTATGGTTGTGACTGTGGCTTTCATTGATTAGATTGGGGTCTTGCTCTGATTGAAAGTGGTAGCTATCATAGCTGTCTTTGACTAGATCGATGGTTGGGCTCTGATTGAAAAGGGTAGCCTCTGGGGCTGTCAGTGATTAGATTGGTGGTTGTGCGCTGATTGAAAGGGGCAGCTTCCGTGGCTGTCTTTGATTAGATTGGTGGTGATTTCTGATTGAAAGAGGCAGCTTTGGTTCTCCTGCAGCATCTAGAGTTCTCCTTTTGTGCTAGATGATTCAGTGGTTTGCACTGTTAATGGCGGTCAGATTTGAGGCTCTGGATCTGTCTCACTTACAGATTATAATGAGCATTAGGTTTTAAGTTAAGGGTGTGTAGTCTAGATGGAATGGGCGTGGTGTACATGGTACTTAGAGGGGTAACCTTGTCGGATGCCGACATCTCCAGTTCAATCCTCTTACCTTGTTCCTCTGTAGTAGCTGTTCTCTTAGAGGTGGGTATTCGTTTGGCTCACTAGGTTAGATTGGAGTTTTAGAATCTTGGTCTGCTTATCCCTTCTCTGGCGATTGTGGTGATTGGTTTTTGGCTGAGGGTGAGTTGTTTTCTGGAGAGCCTTGGAGCTTGGTCGAAGGAGTATTAGATTGTATGGAATGGGTGTGGTGTGCAGGGTTGGGCCCCCTGTCGGATGCCGACATACCCGGGTCGAGCCTCTTCTCTGTACCTAGTTTCTCTGTAGTAGCTGTTCAGCCTCCCCTTAAAGCCAATTTGCTATGTTGCTGCAATTCCTTAGTGATGGTTCATCAACTGGTTGTTATTCGACCGTAACTTATTTATCTTATAGCCTAGCCCTACGGGTTGGGCCAGGCCAAAGTCTGCTTTTTGTCATCATTACTTACTGTATTTTTTGTATCATTCCCCATTGTGCTTTCTTCATCATAGATGGATAGTGCAACGGGGAATGATAACAAATCACCTTGCACTTTGTTATTTACTTTATTCTACTGTACTCTCCATGCGTGTTGTGCATGGTTTATCGCACTTTCTTCACTTTTCTTCTTTTTTCTTTTCTTTCCTCCTGGGGTATGCTCCTTGTAGGCTGTATATTCAGTTAATATTTTTTAATTCCAAGCTAATTTACCCCTAAAAAATGAGGCTACCCAAGCAAATTGTTCATCCTTTGCTTGTTTCCCATTCCATGGTTTCAGTTCTTCGAACCAACTCGTTGGCCACTTCTTGCCAATTATTTTATCTCTTATCTCCTCGGACTAAAAAGTTAGTATCAAGAATCTACCACCCATGAGTTTGATTTGTACGTTGCTAACATTTTTTTTTTTGGGGGGGGTAAAATAGCTTGAAATAGAAAAAGAGACTAACCGAATATACAGCCTACAAGAGACATACTCCAGGAGGAAAGGAAAGAAGAAAATAAAAAAGTAAATAAAATTGACTACGCCAAATGGCTACATGGCTAGATGATATGCTATGCGATGTTTCCAATCCATCTAGTAAGAGGGAAGGAAAACAATGCGTTGCTAACATTCTCAGATTTCTTCCATTTCTGATGCCCAGCTCAGCCTTCTCATCTTCCCGACTACACTCCGAAACCTATGTAATACGGACACGGATACGGGTACGAGTACAGATACAGACACGAGACACGGCAATTCTAAAAAAATGAAGATACGAACATGGCGGGAGATACGAACATGGCGGGAGACACGCCATGTGTATAAATAAATATATATATATATATATATATAAATACGTATATGCATATTTTTTTCTTTTCTTCCATGTCTGTTGATGAAGACATGTCATATATAAATGTATAAGATTACCATGGTCCAAATAAAGGCATAATTACAGTTTAACCCAAATAGTTTTGAATAATTTCATATTAACCTCTCAAAATTAAATATATATATTACATTTTGACCCCCAGCCGTGTCCTTGGTGTGTCCCCCACGTGTCCCCTATCAAAAAATAATAAAAATTATTGGACACGCCATGTGGCATGCCCAATACGTATTTGGGCATGTCCCCGTGTCCCCATGTCCAATACGTGGACACGACGCCCTTTTGGAGTGTCGGTGCTACATAGTCCAGAACAACCAGCCATTACCAACTGGTTGAATTTGAATACTACCGTGAAATTCATGTTCCTCTTGGATCTGATTACCCCTTACTTCTCCTTGCTTGCTCAACTCTGGATTTCCTTTCATTTTTCAAACTTCTTTCCCCCTGTTCTCTGAGGTTGGTGTTCCTTCCGAATTTGGAATTGGGGCCAATTTTCCCCCAAATCTGTGGCATGTGATCTTACTCTTCTTCTCAGGAATGAAGGACTCTGTGATTTTTCCAAATCTGGAGAAAAGATTGTGTAACAATACTCTTCTAATATTGTCTGGGAGATTATCAACGAAAAGGGTTGAGTTTCTTTGAAGCGCTCTCTCTCTCTCTCTCTTGCATAGTGCATCTCCCTTTTTGACAAGTGTCCCCACTTGGCAAACTAAGAAGGAATTGGGGCTGCATCATGAATGAGTTCACAGCCTATATATATATACACACACACCAAATCTTCTCTCTCTCTCTCGTTTGTAATTGAATGTTCAGTTCTCAGGGAACTTATGACAAGCTAAGCAGCACGGGCACGTCGACCAACCTCACGTGTCCATGTCACAACACTCTCTGAAACGTGTCTAACATGACTAAATATGCATCTAATTTTTCTATTATGTTTTTCTACTCAGACACTAAGGATACTATTGAAACATGTTAAGAACAAAACATGTTTAACACTTTCTGTTTTTGCTCTGCATTTTGGTACCCTAAATAATAGGTTATTTAGTCCAAAACTACTTCAAGGGTGATTAATATTTGTAGTGTACCCGTTTTTGGTACTTATACACGTTGAATAATTGTGAATACTTTATGTTGCATGCATCTAATCATTTCCACACTTATAGGATTGATATTTATGCAATTTTTGAAGTGTTGCATGCTTTTGGATTCCCTAGAATATGAATCCAACCTATGATGACATTGAACTTATGGCATTCCGTGGATAATATTATGACATTGGACTATTACTGCATTTGGGTTCCTTCAAAAGTGGCTCACTACTTTTATTACCGTGCAACTTCAATTGACTTTAATCATCTTGTACTCTAACTACGTTTTGAACTTTACAGATGAACTATAAAATCACTTTTTGGCAGAATGGAGCATGGAGTCACTTTTTGCAGTTGTTCATAACTAATTTGAACTTGGTTAGAGCTTGGAGTGTGAAGTCCACTTTTTGCTACTTTATCATGGACTTTATCTAGTATTTATAGTTTTGGATATCGTGTTACTAAACACATATTGGAAAACAAGTAGGTTGTGGTATTTGTTGTTTTTGGGGATGGTTGATGACTGTTTGTTACTTTTGAGAAACATATATATTATGTGGTTATTAATGTTGTCAAGGATTTTATTGTTAATGGTGTATCTTGTGACTATCTAGTTGGTTCTTGGTATTTTTGAAATACAAACTAATTATAGTTACAAAAGATATTTGCAGTAGAATTAATTTAATAACCAGCGCAATCCATTGTAAAAAATAAAAAAAAAGAAAAAGTGCAGTAGAATTAATTTTGTGACCAATGCAATCCATCGTTCAAAAAAAAAAGTGTTTTTGCGACCACTCTCTAGTTGTCAAAACAGGTAGATGTGAAGTCCAAAGACCTTTTTTGAGACAAAAGAAAATATATTCCGCGACCTGCTTTTGAGTCACAAGAATATGTTTTTCTGAAGTCTAATGGACCCTTTTCGCGATCAGAGGTTGTATTTGGTGAACCATATTTTACTTCTTTTTTTGGATCCATGTGGTTGCCTATGGTGGAACATATTCCGACCACATCATAATTTGGTCAAGAAATACCAAATACGACTAGCTTGTTGCGACCAGCTTGGTGACCACACCTTTTGGTCGCTGTATCAATCTGCGACCAAAATGATGACTTTTTGCAACATCTTTGTCGGTCGCAAACAACATAATTTCTTGTAGTGGCCCATTCCATCCAGACTACCACGCTTTCATCCAAATTCCCAAGGCTCGCCAGAAAAGAACCCGCCCTCAGCCAAATACCTATCACCACTAGTCTCTAGAGATGGGATATGTAGACCAAGATTTCAATACTCCATCCTAACCCAGAAGTGTCAAGCATAGTACCCACTTCTAAGGAACAGTTACTACAGAGGAACTAGGCTCCGAGAAGAGGATTGATTCGAAGATGTCAACATCCGACAAGGTTACCACCCAAAGTATCCTACACACCACACCCATTCCATCCGGTCTAATACACTCTCATCCTAATTCCCTAGGCTCACTATAACCTAAAAGCGAGGCAGAAAAGAAGCCTCTAATCTGCCACTAGTAACAATGCATTACCACCGAATCAATTGACACCTTTCGACGCCACATAAAACTGCAGAGGACTATAAACTGCTCCACTCAACCAGAGCATTACCACTCATTTAATAAGAATAGACACAGTCACTCATGCCACACGAAGAAACAAACGGGCTCAAAGCAACAAAATCTCTTGGATTGTGAAGATGCAGCGCAACAAATTGCCCAGCAGTGAGCCCTTAAGGCTTGAGTGCCCAGTAACTACACGAGGCCATAATTGGGAGTGAGCCCAGTTAACCCCAGAATTGGGCAACCAACAATCCCCAAAACTGATTTCCAAATGATTTTAAAGAGCCCGTGCTCTTACTTAAAATTGGGTCATCACATCCTCAGCTCATATGTGAACCACAAAGGATTTACAAAATGTCCAATTGAAATAACTATATTCAGGTGATGGCCCACTAGTTGCCCTTGAGATTATGGAAGCACGTGTTCTTCCTTGCACATACAAGAGAGCCCACGGTTTTCTAAAACCACAAACCAAATTGCAAACCACAAACCACCAAAACTCCATTGCAGACAAGAACACAAGCCTTGTTGTAAAGATAAATTCGAAGACCTTTACCTTATATGCCGGTGTCAAAGCGTGAAAATCTGCAACCAAGGGTTCTGCAACAGATTTCCATGGTAGAACGCACAGCTCACCTTTTGATTACACACCAGATTTCGTGAATACACTTTGCTTTGAACGGGCCCAACTTTTGTTAGGAGCAGCACCCATCCCACGAGATTGAACATTGCTATCTCTTAGGAATAGAACCACTCCACTGTGAAAGATGAACCGTTCCAGATTTAACTTTAAATAGAACCAGTTGTTGAAAGATGCAGAAGCTTTAAGACCCATGGTTAACTAAACCATTTGTGCCTAGAACTCTGGTGCTGATTTTGGAATAACCAAAGTGACCGAATAAGATAATCGCCCACATCCTAGCCGACACCCAAATTGGATAGTATGTCCGGCACGCCAAAAAAAATCATGTAGTTCATGGTGGAGCAAAGTGCATCCAAGCAGTCCAGAAGAGACTTGCCCTAGTCAACAAGAGATCGAGGAAGACAATCCAATGCTCAGAAGATTGACCAGAGCAGGAAAGCAAAATCTGAAGTACGTGGATGCTGCCCTGGCTAAAGTGGACGATGTAGCCAAAGATATTTGGAGAAGCATCCCAAGACAGCAAGTGGCACAAGGCAATGGAAGAAAAGTAGTGTCATGTAAAGATCAAGGACCAAGTTGCACGTATATTAAACAGGAATATGCTTGACAAACTACGCCACAAAATAAATAATCGGGTGAAGAAAGGGGTTGAGAGCTTCTCTCTCTACACCCTAGAGAGAGAATCCACTCCCCTGCATATTCCATTGATCATAATCCTTTTTCTAATCCAATTTTTGAGGAAGAAATTTCAAAAGAAATTTTAGAGTTCATAGAGAGAGAAGAGGGGCACGCCAAACCTTTTTCTGAAGAAATAATCACAGCAAACATAAACTCTGAAAATGAGCCTAAATTGGTTAAAATTGGTGCAACACTATCTTCTCAAGAAAGTGAAAAATTAATCCTTTTACTAAAAGAATACAAAGATGTTTTTGCTTGGTATTACGAGGACATGCCTGGAATAGACCCTGAAATTGTTCAACATAAAATTCCTCTTTATCCCGATGCAAAACCTGTTAAACAAAAGCTAAGATGTATGCGCCCCGATTGGGTCTTAAAAATAAAAGAAGTCACTAAACAAATCAACGTTGGTTTCCTCATAGTCACCAAATATCCACAATGGGTAGCCAACATCGTGCCAGTACCAAAGAAGACTGGGGAAATCAGGGTCTGCGTAGATTTCCAGGATCTCAACAAGGCCAGTCCGAAGGATGACTTTCTGTTACCTCATATAGATGAGTTAGTGGACAACATTGCGGGACATGCATTGCTATCTTTCATGGATGGGTTTTCTGGGTATAATCAAATTCTGATGTCCCTTGAGGATAGGGAGAAGACCACCTTCACCACACCGTGGGGAACCTACTGCTATCGAGTGATGCCGTTTGGGTTGAAGAACGCCGGAGCTACTTACCAAATGATGACTACAACGCTGCTACAAGACATGATGCACAAGGAGGTGGAGGTATATGTCGATAACATGATAGTCAAATCAAAGGAAATGGAAGGATATTATGAAGCACTCTGAAAGTTTTTTGAGAGGATTAGACAATTTAAGTTATGTCTTAATCCTCAAAAATGCTCGGGTTCAGCCAGCCAGGCGTTCATGACATAGGCTCATGGTGCACAAGTGTTGCATTTGAAACGGCTGGTGCAATTGGCTGCTAACGGGGCAGTTTGGGAAAGTTAATGCCATAACTGGCTACTGATTGTTGTCCAGAACTATTGCTGTACCGAGCTGATGCTACTGCTATGTGTGTGCTACTATAACTGCTGTTCAATTTAGATGTGCACCCTTGCGTTCAGCTCGTGTTGCTCAGATGGGCCATTCTATGGCTCATTCATATCTTGTGTTGTCCTGAACACCTTGGAATTGTTTTTGGGTGTTTGCAATAGATAGCATCTGTATAGTGTTCTAATCACCTCATGTTGTTACTCTATCCCCGTTGAAGGAGTACAAATTTTGCAAATTTCGATGGGGACAATAATGGGAATTGGGAAGGCATAATGGGAGTGCATAAGATGGGGATAAAAATCTGGACGAGTTGCTCTTTTCGCATAATGCATGCCTCTGCATCAGCCAGCGGAGAGACGCATTAATGTAGATAACAGAAAGCATCTGCAGAGCCGTCTTCAGTGTAGTTCAAAACTAAAAGAGTGACGGATAAAAATACCCACTAATTGACACACTTAAAACATATTCCCAATCCCACCATACTTGAAATTAGATATTGAAAATTCAAGATAACATGACATAAACGGATTCAAGTCTCTTTATAAGAGCTAAGCATATAGGAAACAAGGCATTTGCACTTGAAATTACCCAGATAGAAAAATGATGACGATGACTATGCGATACCGTGACTAATTAGCAAAACTATATTCACACTCAAATCTTAGCCTCCCAAACTCAAGAAGAAAAACTGTGGAGAGGGAACATCAATTTTTCACAATTTACCTCCTAAAGTGAAATTTCTCAATGGAACTGCAAAACAAATGACCGAACACCCATAATTTTTGAATGACTATTTTTTTGTGTAGAACATATATCATATTACCTGCACACATAAACCTCCTTCCAATGGTGTCATGCTGTTTATCTATTAGCACTGAAAACTTTCAAATAACTGTGTTAACTTTTTTCCAGCCAAGGGTTTGCAACTCAAACTCAGGCTTCAAAGCAAAGCTCTACCCAGCTCCTGTATCAAAATGACTATTTTCGTCCAGGCACAGCGTACCATGTCTCCACAGCTGATACAATTCATCCATTAATCATGTTGGAACCATAGTTACCTGTCATTATCAAAGCTATTGCAAGATCCAAATTTTACAGCTGACAATCCAAATACAAAGGCTTTGTTTGGTTGGGAGTTTAGTTTCGTTTAGTTTTGGTGGTGAGTGGAAAGAGAAATAGGGTAATGATTGAAAAGAGGGATAATGATTGGAGAGAGATAGAGAGAAATGAGAAAGTAATAAATGGAGAAATAGAGTAATGATTTGAGAAAGAAGAAGGGTAATGATTGAAAAACTAAACTAAAACTAAACTAAACTAAGAACCGAACAAAGCCAAAGTAGTTCTGATTTTTACCTTCTCCAGCTTCCCATGGTAAATCAGTTCCACTTCTCTGCGAAGGATTTCCACGTCCATTGCATAATCTCTCCAACTGTCCTCTAACATCAATTGTTGCAACTGCTGCCTTACCTTCTCCAATGCTCCATCTAAATCACAGAAGTTCTTAAGAACTAGAGCTTCAGTCGTCCTGAGTTGCAAGAGATTCTTAATTGCAACGAGGGCCTTTCAACATATCCATCAACAAGACATAAATGAGCACATCGGAATACTTGCAACAAAAATATGAAACAAAGGGAACAAAGGATCAAAAGAAGCTTGACTATTCTCATACAAGATTATACGCAAGTGGCAAGTCCACATACCACCTTTCAACTTTTTGAAACTTGACAATCAAACAAATATGGAGTTGTAACTAGTAAGAGACATGTTTGTAGAGTTGTGCCTTCAGTTGCAGAATCAGAAAATTCACTAGGCACCCGTCTTAAACATCGCAAAATCTTGTTGAGTGTCTCCTGCTATATGTTGGTCACGTCCTCCATAAGTCAATTTGACTTGCTCTTATGCTTCTAAAGCCTTTAATCTCTTCATATTTTATAATTCATGGCTCTCTACCTCAGTGGAAGTTCTTCCAACATCCAAGATATATTTCCTAGCATATCTCTCTTCAACTTCACATTTATTATCTTTGACTCTCTTACACTTGGAATTTCTATTACCAATGTACAACATAGCAACAAATTCAGATGTCTCGGTCTGTATATGGGAATTCATTTGGTGCCTTATTCTTCTTAGAAAAATGCTAAACTCATGTTCGCTCTCACTTTGTGTGGGTGAGTGTCGTATTGATCTAACCATTTCTATTCTCACTTTTTTTGTTGGTTCACACAATGACACAATACAATGAAAACAAATACAACAGAATCCGTTTGATCAATGATGCTATATTTTCCAACAGACACTATGCCCTCGATGATCAAAGGAGAGGAAAAAAAACATAACCAAACTATTTGCTCCATGAAATCAATATCGTATATTTAAGTGATAGAACTTTAAGAGATCAATCATGTTTTCATAGTGGCAATTCAGTGCTCTGCATTCGTTTTACCAAATATAGTTTCATTTAACATCATTCATATCTTTCTTTTGGGTTACTGTTTTCTTAAAATAACCCCCTTACATATTGGATAGGCAGCTGGTACAACCACATTTCCTACATTCTTATGTTGTGTTTATATGAGTTTTTGAAAAAATTTGTAGGGTTATGAGTGGGGAGAGAAAGAGAGTAATGATTATAAGAAGAGGTAATGATTGGAGAGAAATGAGAATAATGATTGGAGACAGGGGTGAGTAATGATTAGAAGTATGGGTAATGAGTGTTTTTTGAGTTTTGAGAATTTTTTTTCAAAAAGCAATCCAAACAAAGCATTAAACTTTTCGGAACACCTTGTTTACACCAGATATTATACGTTCATAACTGCATGTTCTTAAACTTTTCGAAACATCTTGTTTACACCAGATATTATACATTCATATCTGCCTTTGCTTTTTTCCTAGTACAAGGTCGTTTGTTTGGCTATCTTCTTTGAATGATGATCTCTTCATCAAATTGAAATTCCTTTTACTGTTGGTCGGACTTCCTAACCCACATAAAAATTAAAAAAAAGACTTGATATGTTTTGACCCAATACTGCCACTTCTTTAAAGTTTAAACATCTCCCGTGCATGGCACAAACACAAAGCCTGTTCAATTCCTTCGCTATGTGTAAACCTTCAGTGCCCATAATCCCATCGAAAGTATGTTTGCCAGTTGTAAACTAGCAGGCTGATGCCAAAGAAATATGTATACCTTCTCTTGGAGATCCAGGTCAGTTGATGCTGTTAAATCTACCAGAGACTTCAAGAATAAAGGATTGCTGAAAAAAGGTAGCTCCACTTTGTTTCTTGTTTCTAACTGAGACTCAGCCAGATCAGCTACAAGGAACACACATTTTCGACGGAGTGTAATATCATTGGTGGAGTTACTCAGTATGTCCTACAAGACAACAAATAATTGGAAATGCGAAACATAAACTTTAAATGACAATATTGAAACCCACCCAGTCACCTGAAGCATCAAGTCTCCAGATTCTGCATAGAACATTTCTTGGCCATCCACATTATTTCTGATCAAGGCTGAAACAGCATACAATGCTTTTGTGGCTTCTTGTTTAAAACTGGATTTTACCATCACCATTAACTTTGGTAGCCCTCCAAGTTCCAGGACCTAAGATCCCCAAGTATTATATATAAACATTGTTTTTCAAATGGCAATCAAATGCCAATAACCAAAAAATCACCGAACATGTAGGAATGGGAATACATTTACGATATCACAAAGAAAAAAACACAATCGACAGAAAAACTACAAGGAATGCATCTACATGTTCATGAACAAAAATACCAGTAGTACCTGCTTCTGAACAACAGGGTTGTTTTGACTAGCTTTACCAAGAATCCATGCAGAAGTCATCCTTATCTCTGAGTCAGGGCTATCAAGACCTCTTATAACTATATATAGGCCCCCAAGTTTGTGCAAATCTGACAAACATAAATGTCACATGTCAGCTGCTTCTAGAGGGGAAATCATCCGAGTATGGGAGGAGCTCACCAGTAACATCTTTTAGGAATCGGGCTACATAGTTATGGTTCAACCAAGGGAAAAAGGTACCGCTCTCGCAGCCCGCACCGAAACAGATACTGACGTCAAAGAGACTCAATAATGTGCCGAAAATAACCATTTACAATAAACTCAGTCTGTGTAGCACAAGCAAGGAAATGCAATACAAAATGATGCGACTAGGACAGAGAGACATGCACAGGCAAGGAAATTCAATATAAAATGATGCTACTAGGACAGAGAGATACAATCATGAAAAAAATGCAAACACGGATGCGTGGGGTACGTTACGAATTTGTTAGATTATAGGTGTATTTGTAATTAGTGTATTATTTGTTCTATTGTGTAACTACTTTCATTCTCTAGGACCATAGTGCAATAAGTTTATTGTGTTGTATACATATTTCATGTTAATGAGAAATAACCCTAACTTTTGGGTCTTAATTCAATCATCTAATTTCACATGGTATCAGAGCATCATTTCCCTTAGACGACCAAAACCCATGATCGACTACCTCAGCCCATCTCATTCCAACCTCAGACGACCAACTTCAGAATCATGCAATAACTTTATGACGCTGTATGACCCTCCCAACATCATACCCAACTTCTGACGACTCTCGTTTGCTACTGAAACCCACTGGGAGACCACGAAATCAGCTGATTGGGCTCCGTTCAGTTTTTTTTTCCGTTCGGCAGCACAAGAGCAATTGGGTATGTTGATTTTGGGATCATACAGGTTCGAATAAGGTGTGATTGAGAGTTTCGGGGATCCAATTTGTGATTTGGGGTCTGATTATGCGTTGTTTGCCCCTAATTCTGCGTTTGCTGCAGTCAATGTCAACCAAAACTGACTGGGTTTCCTTGAAATCAACTAGGCTTGATTATTCAAGGTTATTTTTTGTGTTTTCTGAAGCTCCGTGAGATATTTTCAGCTTTTTCAGTTTTTTTAAAGCTGTTTCAATCATCTCCAGTCCACCTTTACGGTATCATTGGGTATTTACAGCTTGTACGAATGGTTTCAGTCAGCCTTTGGGGTATTTTCTGATATTTATTCCCTGATTCTTGCGGGTTTTTTTTTTCCGATAGTCTGCTATTGTTTCTCTTTTAACATGTCTGAGGATAAACAAAAAGCTTCCGCTAGTACAAATGATAAGTTGAGTCGTGTAGGGACTCTAGATAACTATTCTTTGGATATTTGTTCCGGCTGTCCACGGTCGGATTTTGGTCGGATTCGGGTCGGGTCCAACCCAACCCGACCCTAGTTAGATTTGTTAAATCACCACCCGAGCCTAACCGAAACAGCTATTGGGTTCCAACCGAACCAGGTGTTGATTTGGCTCGATCGGGTTAACGGGTCAAAAAATACGGAGTCGTCTTCAACGGTGATCAGATCCAAAAAGAAAAATGGAGAGAGAGAGAAACCCATTATAGAATCGATTACAGAGATTTCAGTCATGGAACAAAACCCCCAGAAACCATTATACAATCGTTACATACTATCATGGAACAAAACCCTCAAAACCCATTTTACAACCCAAAACCGATTACACAGTCACTGTAAACGGAGAGAGATATCATATAGCTAGATCCAGAGAGAGAGAGATACCACCTAGTCCCTTCTGCTCTTCTATTCTCTTCTTTATTTCTGAATAGCTCTTCACTTCTCTTCTTACTGGTAACTTCTCTTCTTTTGCATCGAAACTACTTCTTCTACTTTCTGCTTGCCATAGCCAGATGGGGGGGGGGGGGCGCAAGAGGGAGAGTCGCAGTTTGGGGGTGGGGTAGAATTGCTGCCAAAGTGGGAAGGAATGGGATAATGAAATGAAATCCACCTTGCTTATTTTGCGGTCAGGTCGGGTGGTTAGGTCGGATCGGATCCATGGACAGCCCTAATATTTGTCATATTAAGTTGGATGGTACCAACTATTTGATTTGTTCTTGTACTTTTACTTTTACTTTGGCTATTGAGTCCAAAGGAATGTCCGAGTTCATTGAAGGCCCTGTTACTTCACCTGTTGAGGTAGTTGAACTCAAGAAATTTAAATCTCAGAAATCGTTAGTCATGACCTAGTTGTTTAACTCTATGAGAGCTAATATTCACCATACTTTCCTGCTTCTTGACACTCCACATTAGATTTGGATTACTGCAGCCCAAACCTATTCTCAGCAAGGTAATGATGCACAGTATTTTGAGTTGAGGAAGACACTCTGTACATTGGAACAAAATCATCAATCCGTCGCTGTGTACTTTGCTGACTTGAGTGGAGTATGGCAGGAATTTGATTATTATCAGGGGTTTCAGGCTGTTTGTGCTGTTGATGCTGCTAATTGGCTGAAAAGGATAAAAAAAAAAGAGCGTGTTTATGACTTTCTTGCTGGTCTTGATGTGGAATATGATTCGATTGAGTGCAAGTGTTAGGTCGTGTTCCGTTTCCGTCTTCGGGAGAGGCCTATGCCATTGTTCAGCAAGAGGAGAGTAAGAGGGGTGCTATGGTGCATACTCTTACTTCTGATCGTTCTGCCTTGGTTGCCATTTCTCAATTTGGTTCTAGTGGTGGGCTTGTTCCACGGAGTAGTCATGGTCTGGTACTAGCAGTGGGCCTATTAATCGTGAGTCACTCCGGTGTGATTATTACCACAACACCAGCCATACCAGGGATTTCTGTTGGAAGTTACATGGCCATCCCTCTCGTGGGCAAGGGGGTGGACGCGGTGGTCGCGGTTGTGGTCTCATACGTTCTCAGGCCCAGGCTCATGTTTCGGAGTCTACAGTTGCTACCTTGCCTGATTTTGGGTTCAGTATTGGGGTTCAGGCGTCTTCTGATCATGTTAGTGGATTTTCTCGGTGGGAGATGAAAGCTCTCAGGCGACTAATGACTCAGGCTGATTCTCCGTCTACTACAGCTCTAAAGTGTAGTAGTGTTGTCCTCTTTTCTGGAGAAGGTGAAATTATTGGAAAATACTGTTTTGGCCAATAGTAGTATTATTAGTCTGTTGTAGTACTATTGTAATAAATGCTAGCATGCAAGAAAAAGTAAAGTAGAAGACTTTGGCATATAAGTTTGTAACGAATATAATTGATGGTAAACCAATTTTATGTTTATACTGTTTGTATAGGTAATCAGTGATGTAAGCGTTCCCTCCTTACGCCTATAAAAGGAGGGCGTCTCGCCCTGTAAAAACCAAGTCAGTTGAAGTTAATAATATCAGTGTCTTCTGTAATATCTCCTCTTGTTTTCTCTATTGCCCTCGTTCCCGATCCTAACCTACTTTGTGTTTGTACCTACTTAGTGTCTGTAAATTTGGTATCAGAGCCATGTCTTCCATTCTAGTTTAAACCCCTTCCGGGAACTTCTTTTCCAGCACTACTTCAAATCTTTTCTAAAAAAGAAAACTTAAAGTGTATGCTCTGTGATTGCCTTCTAAGGATCCTCCACATCAAAAACTTCACTAACTATTTTTGGTTAAAGAATTTTGTATCAGTGGGTTAAAAGTACCTTGAGACTTTTGGCCTTTGTGTTGGCAGTGTGTCTTGGTTTATCTACCCTAGTATACAGAATTTTATTAACCAAAATTAGTTGAAGATCTTACTTTGAAAAAGAAAAGACTTGTTGTACTAAGGGAAAGAAGAACCCAGATCTTTTCTTAAAAATGAATCATCTGTTTTCTACTTATTCCTCCGCCACCTCATCCCTTGTTCCTTCACGTTCCTCTAGTAGAAATTCCTCCACTTCTTCTCCCAATCTTGAGTATTTGTATGAGTTTGAGTACCTTCCTGATGATAGTAAGATTTCTCTTCCTGATCTCCCTTTCCTAAACCCTTATAATGCTTTTGTTCGTCCCCAAACCTCTGTAAAAAAAAAAAATCCGTCACCCAACTTTTTTCCACAAAACACCCAACCTTTGCAAAAGAGTATGTGCAAGCCTCTAAATTTGATCAGTGCTTTATAGCCGCTACAGAAGCTGAACAACTCTAACCTTTGGAAATCCCAGTTGACTTGCCTCGTCTTTGGCAACAACAAGGATTTACCCACCTTCATTTTGGAGCAATCCGCCTGGCTGTTACTTTCCATGGGCGAAAAGGTTTATCTGTTACTTCCAGACTTGCTCTAGTCGATACCAGGTTTCTACAATATCAGCATGCATGTATCGCTACAGTTCAAACCACCCTGAATGCTGGAACTGTGGTCTTCACCTTCTACCCCAATTTTAACATGCCATTAGCAGATCCTCATCTGCTATCAGCTTTGAAAGTACAGGTTCAAATTGGTGGTGCTTCTCAAATTTCCACCACCTATGCGGCAACCCTTCATTACCAAATGGCCTATCACCTCTAAAACCATGCTTTTGACATGTCCCTACCTTCTTCCACCGATGAAGCTCTTTTCTTAACCGTTAATGCCCCTCACCAAGC
Organism: Rhododendron kiyosumense; assembly: GCA_019656275.1. NCBI lineage: Eukaryota > Viridiplantae > Streptophyta > Magnoliopsida > Ericales > Ericaceae > Rhododendron > Rhododendron kiyosumense. The sequence continues at coordinate 1,330,578 of BPLS01000202.1, read as the reverse complement.
TTCTTGTGTCAATGTTCCTCGTCAAATTTCCCATCCTGAACTTCTTGAGCTTCTCCCAAAATCTTGGGTCACAGCTTACGAGAAAAACCAGCAAAAGCCCATACCAGTTCAAACCTCAAATCCAACTTTCATCCCAAAATCTGATGGTACTGTGGAAATTACTTTTCCAAAAGAAGCTTCTGGCTCATCTTCCATCCATCCTGTCATTTTTCCTTCGAGAATTGACATGTTTGTCGATGGTTCTAGACCTGGCCTCCCAATTCAATATTTTCAACCCAATGGTCTTCCGATCTATTATTTCAGAAATCCAGAAACAGGTCATTGTTACTTTGATGCCTGTGACTGTGATGACTATCTAGAAGAAAGTCTTTTAGAGGATGATGAAGATTCTAAAGATGAACCATGTCCACTATGTACTTCTCTTACTCCTTGTAAATCTCCACCTTCCCCTCAACCTCCATCTGATGATGGCTCTTCGAGTCAACCAAGTGGATGTTTCAAGTTCACCTCATCCTCCTCCTGGACTGAAGCAGATTTTCCTCCTTTGGAATTCCATAATTCTCAGGAGAGGACGACTCACCGTCATAAAATTCCAAACCCTACTACCATTCTCCCTGATGGTAGCACCAAGGCGGTGTCCCCAGCGGAAGCAGCAATAAATTGGCAGTCAGCAAATTCTCTAGCTCAAAACCAAATTCTCCAGAGAATTGCAAACTTTCGGAAAAATTTGGAGAATTCCGTTCATAAGAAGTTATCAACTCCAGAACTTCTTTTTAGAGATTTGCAGTTGAAAATTCAAACTGTTCACCATGAACTTCTCCAGATGGCCTATGCCAACCAAGCATTATCAACAGCTTTTTCCCAAAAAGATGCTGAAATAAAGTATCTCAAGAATCAGCTTCATTCTCTCCAAGCTCAGCAGCATTCTCAGCAAAAAAGCCCATTTGACATGGTCACATCTTCCTCTCAACAACGTTTGTTTGGGTATCCTCAAATGTCTCAACCCCTACCTATACCTCCTACCTCAGGATTTGGGGAGTCCAATATCTTTGGAAGCTCATCAGCTTTTCTTCCTCCACCAAAAAGACCATCTCCACCAAAACTTCCTTTCCCAAAACCCCAAATAAAACCTATCTAGCCTACTACAATTCCATCTCCACCATTTTCGTCTCCACCATCTACCTCTACCTCTACCTCTGTTCCACCTACCTCCACTCCTCCTAAACCCTCTGATCTAAATTCTAATGCCTTGTTGTTCTCTTTCCAACTCAAAAAAAAATTTTCAAAAAATTCCTCCTAGATTCCTCATAGATTCCCCCTACTTTTAACATTTCTCTCTCTACCTCTCTCCACTTATTACCCCTACTATTTTTCAAAAAACTTTTCAAATTGCAATCCAAACAAGGCATAAATCACCCCAATTAATGATCCAGTCAATTCCTAACCCTTCCAACAATCCACTCTCCACTCTCCTACATACCTTAGCCACTATACCTGAAACCCCATCCCCTGAACCAACCATTGAGTTTGATTCGGATATTGAATCCACAGACTCTATCCCAATTCCTCATGTTCTTATGATGAACCTAGAAAACTCAGAGGAAAATATTGAAGATCCTATCATTGAAGAAGGTCCTAAGTTTGACACACCTGCAAAAATTTCAGCCTTTGATTCCTTCTAACATTCCAATATCCATACTCAAGGTTTCTCCTTTGATACCATACCCCCATCAAAATGGTTGGATAAGCTTTATGAGATTCATACTTGGTGCACTACTGCTATGCTTTCCCCGAATGCTACACTAAGTATTGTCCTTACTAAGTGTACAGCAAAATTCCTTCGCCGTCTCCATCAATGGTACTTAGCTCTTGGTGAGTACCGACTTAGCTCTTGGTGAGTACCGACAGCTACAGCTCAAACAACTTCCAACCCTTGATCAATTCATCTCAGTTCTGCATAGTGAGTTTCTTGGAGACCATGACAACACTAAAGAGTTTGTTCGAGAAGAATATCTCAACATGAAGTGTTGTTCATTCAAAAGAAAAGACTTGGAGATCCATTATGACCGCATGTCCCAGAGATTTTATCTCCTCATGGCATGGATGAAGTCAACCTCAAGCAAGCTTTTCTCAATTCCCTTCCTGAACCATTGGGAAATGAGACAACAAGGCTCCTTCAGACAAAAGAATTGACGCTGAATGCCACATCTCTTGGTGGTATTTACCAACACTCTTTGATTGCCTTGGAAAAGTTATGCAATCACCAAAAATTCCTCAGAACTCTTGAAGAACAGTGAAAACTTCTTGGCAAAGCATGTGATCGTCCAGACCTATCTATTAAGTGCAAAGACAAGAAGTGCAATGCCGCCCTTCATATCGGAAATCCAAACACTTTCAGAAATGGAAGTTCCAATCTCCTGGCAAGTTTTCCAAGTTTCCTAAATCTGGCAAATTCTCACGCCGAAAAAAATGGAAATTTTTCAAGAAGAAGAAGTTCAGAGGGCAACGAAAGTCTGATCGTTGCTACATCTGCGGAAAAAAGGGGCACTATGCAAAATAGTGTCCCAATAAAGCAGCAAGAGATAAAATGGTGAGCTCTTTGGCTCTCATTGACGATGATCTTGAAGATGCTGATGTCGAATCACTATTCTCCATTGATGATGAAGCAACAGATGAAGCAGTCCTTGCATTCACCTTTGATGACTCTTCAACAGAATCAGGTGATTCTTCTGATGATTCTGACTCATTCCCCTATGAAATCCAAACCTTTGGATTTTCAAACATCATGTTGGCTCAACCGTTAGCTAGGGTCAAAATTTTACTTGGCAAATATGATAAACCTATACCAGTTATTGCTTTCTTTGATACTGGTGCAGTAGCCTCCATTCTCAACCCAGCAATCCTCCCCAGGTCCTACTGGCAGTCATGTTTCAGACCCTTTACAGCAGCCAATGGAGAAACTTTTGTCATCACTTTAATCAGTAAGCCTATTACCATCCAACTCTTCCCTGGATACGCCATAAAACACCAAGTTTATGGTTCTGATCTCCCAAGAAAAGATTTATTGTTAGGCTTTGATATCCTCCAAAATCTTAGCAAAGTCTCCTGGCTCAAAAAAGGCTTGAAATACAAAAATTACCTATTACCCTGGACCACTCAACCCAATCTCTTTTCCATAGAAAATTTCTCTACCATCAAAGAAGCCATAATCCAAACTTCCTGTGTTGAATCCCATTCCCAGTTCCTCACCAAATGCTCCAATCCACTTTGGAAAAATCCAGACTTCTTCATTTCTCTTCCCTTTAAGAAAAATGAAGACATCAACCCCACCAAAGCTACCCATCATGGAATGAACCCAGAACACTACCAGCTTGCTCTACAAGAGCTCCAACAACTCCAGTCAGAAGGTTTAATTGAGCCCACAACCTCTCAGTGGGCATGTGAAGCATTTTATGTCAACAAAAGGACAGAGCAGATAAGAGGAAAGCTCCGCCTAGTTATCAATTACCAGCCTCTTAATCATTTTCTGCAGGATAACAAATTCCCTCTTCCTCGGCAAAGTGTTCTTTTTGCAAACTTGCCTAAAACTCAAATTTTCTCAAAATTTGACTTGAAAGCAGGTTTCTGGCAACTGGGCACCCATCCAAATGATCGCCCCAAAACTGGGCACCCATCCAAATGATCGCCCCAAAACTGGTTTCTGCATTCCAGATCACCACTTTCAATGGTCAGTCAGGCCTTTTGGATTAAAAACAGCCCCATCTTTGTTTCAAAAGGCCATGATTCGAAAATTTGCTCCCATTCTTTCCTCAACACTCGTCTACATTGATGACATCCTCCTCTTCTCCCCAAATATTGAGTCTCATGTTGTCTTACTACAATTTTTCCATTCCCTAGTCCAAACTCATGGTATTATGCCCTCAGAGAAAAAGATGCTTCTTGCTCAACCAGAAATTGATTTTTTAGGGATGCATATCTCAAAAGGTCAATATCTCCTCCAACCTCATATAGCCTCTCAACTTGACCATTTTCCAGATAAAAATTTCACTGTCAAACAAGTTCAACAGTTCCTTGAATCGTTAACTATATGGTTGATTTCATCCCCAACCTGGCTCAATATTGTACTCATCTTTCAGCTCTACTAAAGAAAAACCCTCCTCCTTGGTCAACCCATTGTACCAAAGCTGTCACAGACCTCAAAGCCATATCCAAAACCCATTCGTTTGTCCCTGGTTGTTTTCCAATGATTTCCTGTTTCCACCCAGTTAATCTTCCTATCCACTTTCAGTGTCATCTTTTAGAGTTAACCCTTCTTTCTAGATGTGTCCAGATGTGTCAAAACCTTCAACATCTCTGTATTTTCAAATATGGTCTTGATAAAGGTCCCATAAAAGGTCTACATTTCCACCCTGTCTATCCTTTTCTCACCCAGTTTTAAGTATCTTATCATAGTGTCTTTTATTTCAAAAAAGAAGCATATCTCCTCTTATGGTATTTAGTCGATGTGTATACTATAAGTGTTAGTTTCAATAAATCAACAGTATTGGTGTATCTAGCAAATGCAGCGTTCAATCAGGTCCATCCTCCAGAAGATTTCTTTTTGAAATTTCTCTTACTCTTTGGAAGCATACCCTACTGGCAGCAGAAGATCAGACAAGTCCCCACCAGTCTAGACGAAGACCTCCAATTTGCTTTTTGAACAAGTCGCAACAACAGGTGTCTTCCTAATCCAGATGGTTCTATCACTTGGCAAAAGGAGTATCATGCTATCATCCTTTCAGCATATCAAGAGTCTCCGAGCATTGAGATCCACAGTGGAAATTATCTAGTCATGACTCAAACACTGTGTTCACTCAATAGATTGACACCTGCAGAAGTCCCCTCATCTCTCCTCCGTTATGAATCTGCAAACTAGAAATTCAATGATACTTATCTGAAAGAATGGCGCCAAAATATTCGCTATCTTTTGACCTAGTATCACTTGACTGACAGAGATGAAGAAAGTAGTTCAGATGATCCAGAGGGATAACCATGTGCTCATGCCACCTGTCTTTTTTGTGTGGTGTATATTTACTTTTGTGTACTGTAATATAAAGTGTAGTAGTGTTGTCCTCTTTGCCGGAGAGGGTGAAATTATTGGAAAATACTGTTTTGGCCAATAGTAGTATTATTAGTCTGTTGTAGTACTATTGTAATAAATGCTAGCAGGGAAGAAAAAGTAAAGTAGAAGACTTTGGCATATAAGTCTGTAATGAATATAATTGGTGGTAAACCAATTATATGTTTATACTGTTTGTATAGGTAATCAGTGATGTAAGCGTTCCCTCCTTACGCCTATAAAAGGAGGGCATCTCCCCCTGTAAAAACCAAGTCAGTTGAAGTTAATAATATCAGTGTCTTCTATAATATCTCCTCTTGTTTTCTCTATTGCTCTCGTTCCCGATCCTAACCTACTTTGTATTTGTACCCACCTAGTGTCTGTAAATTTCCTACTTTCACAGCAGGTCCCACTTCATCCTATTTTGCTCAGACAGGTATTCCAGCTTGTGCATTTACTGCCGCTTCTACTATTCCTTGGAATATAGATTCCATTGCTTCAGATCATATGACAGGTTGTTCCTCTATATTTGATTCTTACTCTACTTGTTCCGGTAAGAATAAGGTCAGAATAGCAGATAGATCATTCTCTGCTATTTCAGGGAAAGATTCCGTTCGCTATTCTCCCTCTATTTCCATCTCTTCAGTTCTACATATTTCAAACATTGCCACTAACTAACCTTTTGTCTGCTAGTAGTCTTACTCGTTCTGCAAATTGTTCAGTGACCTTTTTCATACTCATTGTGTTTTTCAAGAACTGGACACGGGCAAAGTGATTGGCAGTGGTAAAGCACAAGGTGGCCTCTATTTTTTGGAGTCTGCACCTCGTTCACCCATGTCATGTGGTCTTGCTCTGCAAGCAGATGCGAGTTCAGCTCTTTCTATGTTACATCAGTGGCACCGTAGATTGGGTCATCCCTCTTTTGGGATTTTAAAGATACTTTTTCCTAGTTTAATTAAGTATTGTTCTAGGAGTCAGTTTTTTTGTGAAGCCTGTGAGCTTGGAAAACAGAAACGTTCATTTTATGCATCTATTAATAAACGGAGTGCCTCTCCTTTTATGGTTATTCATTCTGATGTATGGGGTCCTTCCCCTGTTACATCTCTTAAAGGTTTTTGGTGGTTTGTCACTTTTATTGACTATTATTCTCGTGTTACTTGGGTGTATTTACTTAAGTTAAAAAGTGAAGTCTTTTCTTGTTTTAAATCTTTTCAAGTGACGATGCGCACTCAATTTGACACGAATATCAAAATTCTCTGTAGTGACCAGTGATGTCAAAATCGTACGATACGCGATACGTATCGTGTGATACGTATCGTATATCTATACGTATCGACCGACGAACCGTATTTGAACAGAAATCGTTCGATACGATGGGGGTATCGTACGAGTCGTCTCGTATCGGGATACGAGATTGTATCGTCCGATTTCGAACACAGTAGAAACTTACCTTTTTAAACCCCCGATTCAACTTTAATCTCGTACGGGCCATACCCTAACTCTTTTACCCACCGAGATACACACCATGGGCGACTCCTGAGCCCTAGTCGACTCCACTCTCCGACGACGACGATGAGTCTTTGATGCAATCGACGGTGAAAGCTTTGCTCTCCGATCTTTCTCCGACTGCTACTCTGCGATCTCTCTTCGATCTCTGAAAGCTTTGGTGTTGAGTTGTTGACTGAGAGGTAAGGTTTTGGTCCGATTTCTGAAATTTCATAAATCTGGTTCTGGAAAGGTTCAGTGCTCTCTGTTCTTTATTTTTGGATAAAGTGGGTGCTCTACTGCTCTGTTTTTGTTGCTTTAGTAGTGTGGGTAACATATATATATATATATATATATAAAGCCATAAAGGGGTCGGTGCTGTCTGCTGTCTGCTTCTACTGAGTGGGGTCGGTGCTGTCTGCTGTCTGTGTGTGTATAGTAAAAGCCCACTGAGTGGGGTTTTGTGTTTTGACTCCATTATCCATGTTCACCTACCAGTCTTCCACCGACCTTTTTCCCCCTGTTTTGAAATCTCTTTCTTGGGACCACTACTCCATTAAAATAAGTGAAGCAAACCCCTTTCTCATTCCACTAAGAGCCAACAAAAACAACAGAGCACTATATTTGTTTTTTTCTTTTTTGATTATCACAGTCCACAGAGCTGAGAGCACTGTATTTGTTTTTTTTTTTTTTTTTGATTATCACAGATTCACACTCCACAGAGCACTGTATTTTATTATCCCACTAAGAGACAACAAAAACAGAGCACTATGGCAATATCACAGTCCACAGATCTGTTAGTTGTGGGTTGTTTTTTTTTTGATTATCACAGTCCAAAGAGCACTGTATTTGTTTATCCCAATATCCCATAACTTCTTTACAGTTTTAAATATTTTTTATGCAATCTTTTGTATTGTTTTGTAGTGTTATGGCTCCACCAAAAAAGAAAATTAAGAATGCGGTAGATCCCACATGGAACCACTGTGTACGTGCTACTGAGTTAACAGATCCTGAAGCTGTTGATAACACTAGACTAAAACTAGTGTGCAATTATTGTGGTAAGACATTGTCTGGTGGTGTGAGTAGAATGAAGCACCACTTAGCTCGTACCCATCAGAATGCAAAACCTTGTGAAAAAGTTCCAGAAGATGTTACAAATATGTTTCTAAAAATATTAGGAGAGTTGAAACAAAGAAAATGCATTGAGCAAGATGATGTGGATTGCTTTGATGAGGTGGAAAATGTGATATCTAAAAGAGGAAGTATGGATCAATATGTGAGCAAAACAAAGGCAAAACAAGTCACTTTGCCCTCTATGTTGAAGGATCGAACAAAACCATGTGTTGACAAATGTAGAATGATATATGCAGAGGCTTTGCCCTTTAGCTTGGTTAAGAGTTCATGGTTTCACACCGCCGTACAATCAATCGGGGAATATGGCAAGGGCTTGAAACCTCCTTCATATCATGAGGTTAGAGTCACATTCTTGAAGAAAGAGGTTGATAATGTGCATTCAACCTTAGACAAGTACAAAAGTGAGTGGAAAAAAACAGGTTGTTCTTTGATGTCGGATGGATGGCAAGATGGGTGTGGACGTTCTATCACTAATTTCCTTGTTAATAGTCCAAAGGGAACCGTTTTCCTAAAATCATTGGATACCTCCTCAATTATCAAGAATGGTGTTGCTTTGTTTGAGTTGCTTGATAATTTTGTTGAGGAAATTGGTGAAGAAAATGTAATACAAGTAGTCACCGATAGTGCATCCGCTTTTGTCCTTGCCGGTGAGTTGCTAATGGACAAGAGGAAAAAACTTATTTGGTCTCCATGTGCTGCTCATTGCATTGATTTGATGCTTAAAGATATTGGTAGGCTACCGGTGCATCATGACACAATCACCAAAGCAAAGACACTCACCGTTTATATCTACCGACATACTTGGGTGCTTAATTTGATGAGGAAGCATACAAAGAATCATAACTTAGCAAGGCCCGCCGTGACAAGGTTTGCCACCGCTTACCTCACTTTGAAAAGTATCTTGACTCAAAGAAATGGGCTTAGAGCAATGTTTACTTCTTTAGCTTGGTGTAAGAGTTCTTATGCCAAGACTCGTAATGGGTTAGATGCCCAACAAATAGTGTTGGATGTAAAGTTTTGGAATGCAATTAGGTATTGCTTGAAGGGTGTACTTCCCTTGGTTAAAGTCCTAAGACTAGTTGACGGTGATGCAAAGCCCGCCATGGGTTATATTTATGAAGCAATGGATAGGGCAAAGGAACAAATTGAGAAAATTTCAACAAAGTGAAAAGAAGATATGCTGCGATTTGGAAGATTGTTGATGAGCGTTGGGCTTTGCAACTTCATCGACCTCTTCATCCGGCGGCTTATTTTCTTATTCCTAGGTAACATTTAATCTACCAATAATGAAATTATTTCTTCTTGTGACTTTCTATCATGAATGTTAGTTTCAAATTCAATGTTCATTTTAGGTTTCATTATGATGCATCCTTTGAGGCGGATGAGGAAGTGAGATTGGGATTGTACACGGTCATAGAAAGGATGCATCCGGGTATCCAAGCAAGATTAAAACTTGATGCCCAAATGGACAAATTCCATAACGCCGTTGGTATGTTTGGCATTGATATGGCTGTTATAACTAGAGAGAAGAAACAACCCGGTATTAACTCTCAACTTAACAGTGTTTGTCAATGTTTCTTTCTTGCACTAATGTAGCTTCTCTTTTTAGGACTATGGTGGGAGAGCTATGGAGGTAGTTGCAAAGAACTCCAAGAGTTAGCCACAACAGTTCTATCCCTCACATGTAGTGCTACCGGGTGTGAAAGAAATTGGAGTACCTTTCAACACATCCATTCAAAGAAGAGGAACCGGTTAGAAGCACAAAGATTGAATGCTTTAGTCTTTGTCAAGTACAATCTCACTTTGGAGTTGAGGCAAAAGAAACGTGAGGAGAATGGTGATGCTTACGATCCTATTTGTCTCTCCGATATGGAATCCGATGATGAATGGATTACCGAAAGAGAAGACCCATGCTTACCGCTAGACCCTTCATGGATGGATATGAATGAGTGCTTTGAAGTTAATGAGGGAGAAACTAGTAGAAAAGGACGTAGAGGTATATTTCATGGGATGCAATCTTTATCTTCTTTCAAATAATTATATTTATGTACATGCAAATGCAATAGTTAATTGGTTATTGCTTTCATTTTTATAGGACCAAGAAACCTTCAAAATGACAGAAAAGGCAAAAGAAAGTTTGTTGGAGAAGAGAATGAGGTTGAAATTATCGATGATGATGTAGAGGAAGAAATAGAGGAAGAGGAAGAGGAAGAAGAATATATTGGTGATGATGGGGTGGTGCTTGGGGATGACCTTGAAGATGATGATGATCTTTACGACATTGCCGTGAGAGATGAAGAGGAGATTTGAGCAAAAATACAAACTTGATATGTTTGGTTTACTTGTTACTTTTGACTTTTGAGCTTTTAAGTTAGCAAGCATATTAGTAGTAAATTGTTATAAACCATGCAATTAAGGTGGATAGATGATGTAAGTCTCTAACACTTGATCTTTTGGTACACCTTACCCTTTTGAACACTTTAGATGGCCTAAGATGTGTTATTTTGCATCCTAAATGCTTTTCTTTTTCATATATCCTATCAATTTGTAGTTTATTGCTATGTATTTGTGATTAATTAGTGTAAATTAACTTTTGTTACCGTATCTTACGATACTCGATACGTATCCCGATACGATACAAAAAATTATAAAACCGATACACGATACGTATCCCGATTTGAAAACCTTGGTAGTGACAATAGCACTGAGTATATCGATAGGAATTTTAGGGCTTTTCTGGATGAAAATGGTATTCTTTTTCAAACGACTCGTGTTGATACTCCACAACAAAATGGAGTTGCTGAACACAAAAATTGTCATCTTGCTGAGATTGCTCGCTCTCTTTTGTTTACTATGAATGTTCCCAAATATTTATGGAGAGAAGCAATTTTGACTACCACCTATCATATCAACCGTATGTCATCTAGTGTTCTCCACTTCAAAACTCCTATTGAGTCTCCCTAACAATTCTTGTGTCTTGACTCTTCCCCCAAGAGTTTTTGGTTGTGTGTGTTTTGCTCATGCTCCTAAACCCTTCTGATGATGGCAAGTTGGGTCATAAAACCCATAAATGCGTTTTTGTTGGGTATTCTCCTACCCAGAAGAGTTAAAAGGGGGTGTTTGGGAGCCCTGGTTTTGCATTTTTCAATTGCCATTTTCGGATTTAGGGTGTTTGGTAGGAAGAGGGAAAATGGATTTTAGGTAAAATGGATTTTGCAATTTGTTGTTTCTAAAACAAAACGGAAAAAGAGGTTTTAGGAGCTTTTTGAATGGGTATTGTTAATTCCACGGGAGGTTTTGTTAGTGCCACGGGAATTAATTACACATCAACCTAATATGCCTTAATTGCCCTCCCTAGTAATCAGCTTCGTTTTGACTTCTCCATAGCCATTGCTTCCCTAAGATCCCAACCAAAATTCTTTCTTTTGCAAAGAATTAAAAGTATAGAATAATAATTATATTATTTTTTTGCTCTCCAGGTTAACTGCAAATCACCACATAACCAGAACCATTAAAATTCAAAATTAACATTCTCGTCCACCATTAAAGATGCATTCCAAGAAGCATTAGAAAATAACGAGAACATGTACTATGAAGTTCCAAGAAAGGAAAAAAAGAGAGGAAAAGTTTGTAATGCGTCCTTTACTTAGTCCTTGACAATCTTTATTGAAACCTATATCTTTTCTTCATTTCTTTTGTTTTTTATTATTGTTAATTTTTTTAATCAAGAAAAGTGAGTAAATTTCAAGAACCATATGTGGCGATCCATTGATGTACAGGACAAAAAGAGAAGAAGTCATCTTTTTTTTTTTCCGTCCACGTGCATCAAACAAGCAAGATGTTAGTTGTTTTCAAATGATGAAGGAGTTTAAGGAAATTATTCTTTGTAGAAGAAAGGACTTTTGTTGAGATCTTGTGATAGCGGAGTATTAAATTGGATTAGGAATGAAAAAGATTTGAAGTGGTATATATGGATTGTACAGAAAGTAACCGAGGTGGTAGTTTAGGAAATGACTAGAGAGAAGTCAAAACAAAGTTGATTACTAGGGAGGAGGGCAATTTAGGCAATATTAGGATGATGTGTAATTAATTCCTGTGGCACAAACAAATCCTCTTGTGGAATTAACAGCTTCCTTTTTGAATTCCCATTTTCCCATTTTCGGATCCAACTATGGCAAAAAGACAAGTCTATCCTCTCTCTTTTCGGATAATTCCCACAAATGCCATGGTTGTGAACGTTATATGTCAACTGGAGAATTCCTCACAGTTCTTCTCACAAAATTACCAGAGAGCGGACACTAGAAGAGAGAAGACGGATCCGGAGCAGACGACTGGAGGTTCGACGAAAGTGGGGAAATCGTTCGCCTGTTTCACGTTCTTGCGTCTTGTTCAGGTATTTTTTCACCACCCCCACCAGTAATCGTTCCTAGGTTGTCTGTTCCCAATTTCATATCTGGAAATTTTTTTGTTGAAGAAATTATAATCTTGCGAAGAAGTTATTTATGTGAAGCAGAAGGTTTTGGTTGAAGTACTCACACAAGTTTTTGAAGAATGAATGAATGACACGAAATCTTTATCCAAATAAATTCCAATTACAATAACTCGGGTTTGCCTCTTTCAAATCAGTTTCCAATTTCACCTCCTCCACCAATTTTAGATTTGGGGTTTGCATGTAGGAGAAAAGTACCCCAAGTCTTGACCACGTCTCTCCTCAAACCTCTCCTTCTCCTCCACCTCTGTCTGAAAACCCAAACCCAACAAAAAAAAATAGTCCAGGAAATCGAGGATCCTTAAATCTTCGAAAAATCTCTCCGAAAATCCCTACCAAAACGCAAGTGTAATGTGTTGGGTGTTCGTGCATGATAAGTTTTTTTTACTGGTAAATACCTTCATTCTATGACTCAATATGAGTTTGATGTCGTTGTCTAATGTTTGATCTTTCTTGTATCAGATCTGGTTTAATTTCCAGTCCTATTTTTTTTCTGAGCCTGTCCGATTAATAGACTAAATCATTAGAGAAGAGATGAAAGAATAATAATATCGGGTAGGGGAGGTAAAGATCGTTTAAGCAATGAAGTTAAAGTGGTTTTACGGACACAAAACTGGAGCAGAGTTTAGGAAGAACAAATGCCTTTTTTCCCCTGTCCTATGGCTATGCCTTCACATCTATTAATTCTAGTTCTTGTTCTATTCTGATTATACAATACTTTAATTCCCCCTAATTTCCATAAAGAGGGTTTTGTTAGGTCATTGTTTAGGGTATTTTGCTTATTTATGATATGAAATAATATTGATAGAGATGATTAAAGAAGTATTAAAATTTAGTCGTTGAGATCCAAGTGGTTCACCTTTTCCCAGGACTAGAACTAGTGTTGAAAGATAATGTTATCAATGACAATTTTTTTCACACTATTTGTTGAAGGATAATGTCATCAAGCAGTAGTTATTACGGAGGCAAGAATGAGGCCAAGAAAGGGGTTAACAACACCCCAAAACTTGTATATATACCGATGGAATGCCGTTGTGGGATGAGGGCTGAAATTAAGATTGTCGAAGTAAACCCGGATACGAGGGGAGAATTGTATTACTCATGTTGTAAGCCAGTTAGAGAGAGGTGTGGGTCCTTTAAGTGGTGTCTACCTGTGGGGTGGCCAAGCATTGGAAACATCGGCAGGTGGGTGTCTAACGAACCTACCCATGCAAGTGCCACCACTAACAATGATGATGTCGTAGCACATGAGAGAGAAGTAATGATGGTTCACCAACAATTGGAGCATGTGTCTAACGAACATACCCGTGTAACCACAAGTAATAGTGATGAAGCTCTAGCAAATGAGAGAGAGGTTATGATGCTTTGCCAACAATTGGACCATTGCCACTTGCTTACAAAGGGGTTGATCACGTGCCTCCTCCTCGCAATGGTGGTCATCATCCTCAAATGACGTAGTAGTTTGTCGTACTATTTGAATGACTTTGACGAGTATATTTTATCGCACTGTAATTGAACTTCCCCTCTTTTGATCACGTTATAGAATGTTGTATTAGGGGATTTGTAATATACTTAATGAAATTATGTTTTTTCTTTTGGCTATAATGCTATGGCACTGGATTCCTATACTTGAATGCATCTTGTTATTTACTGATATGGAACATATGTTCATCTGTGGCATGTGTTTATGTAATAGTGGAGACATGTCTTCGACTCAAACTGGTGCATCCAAGGGCAAAACCCCCTCAAGTGTAGCTAGTAAAGCAATATGGGACAAAGATGCGAGGGAGTGCTTCATCCTTGTATGTGTGGAAGAGTTGGGTGGTGCGAACTACAAATCAGGAACCCAACTTACAAAGGTTGGGTGGACCAACGTTGTCACAAAATTTAATGAGCGAATGGGTAAGGATTGGAAAAGGGAACAACTAAAGAATCAGTGGGGTGTGTTGAAAAAAGAGTGGCAGCTGTGGCAAAACTTGGTGTTAGATGAAAGTGGATTGGGTAGGGATCCTGACACTGGTGCAATAACTGCATCAGATGAGTGGTGGGAGTTGAAGCTAATGGTACTACAACATCCTTCATAACTTTCCAATTTTATACGGTTTATATTTGTTTGTGAATATTTACAACTTACAAATCTAGTTCATGTTTTAAACTACAAGTCTTTTATATATTTGGCAGCGACATCCTGATTGCCATAAGTTTAGGCTCAAGCCCTTGCCATTGGAGGAAGAAATGCGTATTCTTTTTGGAAGCAACACGGCTACTGGGGAGGGATCATATGCTCCAAATTCAGGAGTTATGCCAAGAACCCGAGAGCGACCACCGGTGGTTGATGTGGACAACATTGACGAGTTGTTGGATGATGATGCAACTCAAGAGTTGGTGCACCCTACAAAAGTGCAGAAACAGGTGGCTGTTGAGGGCTCTGGTACGAAGAAGGGCAAACGGAAAAAGGGTACGGTCACATCAAGGCTTGAAGCCTGTATGCAACAAATATGTGATTCAACTGACAGTGCTAGTTCTCCATCTGTCCAGCGTGCTGTTGCTGAGATTCTTACCATGAAAGAATGCGTAAACAAGTTGTCAAAGCTTCGTGAGTTCAACGAGGATGCTGAGTTATGGGCACAAGCCTTTAACCTTTTCAAGGATAGTAAAATCCGAGCAATGTTCATGTCGTGCCCCGATGATCTTAGGATGTACCACTTCATCACCCAAGAATTAAACAAGGCACGAACAGCTGAGCTTCCCAAACTTGGTTTGCACCTGCCCCGTGATGGTTTAACAAGTATGGTCCAACCACTTGGGTAGTTTATTTGCATGTAGGAGAACTTGGTGTTAGGTGTTATGTTGTCTGAGTCTGCAAGTTGGTTTGGATGGTGTAGAGCAAGGATGGTTTTTTTTTACTATGTTGTTTGCAACTTTGCACTTGTGGTATCTGTTGAATTTTTCTGATTAGTTCTAGATTGTTCATGGTTCGGTTACTTATGTAGCACTTTTGTTTATCCTATGGCTGGACACTTGTGTTTTTCTCATATGATGTTATTCTGTTGTGTAATTGTTCCAGTGTGGTCCATATTTTACAGTTTCGTTTGACTGCTCTTTACTGCTATTGTTTAGTTGTTCTTTGCTGATGTTTTGAATTCAATGTTGATACTTGTTTAAGTAAAACCAGTGCAGTAGTTGTTCTCTGCTGCAGCTACTCTCTACTTGTTTAGTTGTTCTCTGCTGCTGCTACTTGTGTACCACATATGTGTCTCGTATGGCTGCACTCTTGTATCCTACAGCTGCTGTTAAGTTGTGTGAACTGTCTAGATCTTATGTTTAGTTATTTTCACTGCTGGTAATCTTATTTGCATGTAGTATCTAGAAGAGAGTGCTGGAATGTAAAGTACAGTTTTGGTAATGCTATGGAGACTACCATTTGTTATTGCAAATCAGAAACCCTGTCAGTTGGCCTATAGTTTATCTTTCCTTTTGTTCTGATGACTCAGAATTTCCCATGGATTTGCTCTACATTTTGGAACATAGTTTTTACATTGCATATTTTATAGTTGGAACTGACAGTTTTTTTTTTTTTTGTTGGAGTAAATATTTTCCTTTTAATGATAACAACAGTAGGTGCTTTGAAATGTAGTGGATATATCTGCCCGTGAGCACTTCGGTACTGGCCTTTTTTTTGTTTTGTTTGGTTATTTTGCTACTTCTCATTTTCGTTTTGTTCCTACAACAGGCTATGCTATTTCCATCATGTCTGTTCACGGGGACCTATTCCATTTTGGATTGTATTACCCCATCCACATATTCACCACTTGTGACTGTGGCAGAACTTTTGATTGCCAATCTGTTATTGTTTTTTTCCTTTACTTTCAGAGCTCAGCTACATTCAAACAAGTTGTTCACGGGGAGCTATTGCTCGTCTTGTTTTCTTCCTTTCACTGTCCCATATGACTTTACCTTCTTGTTTAGGCCTATATATATATGCAGTATCCAATTAGCCAAAAAGAAATACCATACTTTTGCACCAGTCCATTCTTTATTTATCAATCCAATATCATCCTCTGTTTTCCTCATTTTACTCAAATGGACGGAGATGGAGAATATGACTACAATATATATGATGAAGATTTTTACGCTGATGAAGACCCGTACTATGTGGACGAATACAATTGGGATCCATACTCTATCGGAGAAGGATCGAGTGTTCCCATCCCCAAACCTCGATCAAGGCATCAGCGGAGACTAGATGCTGCAAGGCAACAGAGGAGAGTAGATGCTACACAAGGCATTATAAACATCCATAATGATGCGTACATGGTCAAGGAACCTTGTCGTACATCCGCTTTGACTGGTGCAGAGTGGCTCACTGAGTTGAACGTGGGTCACCCTAAGCATATGTATCAATCATTCCGTATGAGCAAAACTAATTTTTTCGCACTTTGTGAGTTGCTGGAGAGCAAGTATGGGTTGGAAAAGGGGGAACGAATTTCGGTGCAAGAGCAAGTGGCTATCTTTTTATGGATTGTGGGCCAACGAGCGAATAATAGAAATGCCCAAGAGCGTTTCCAACATTCGGGCGAGACGATATCTAGGCGTTTCCATAATGTACTACATTCCCTTAATGCCATGGCTATCGACTGGATTAAACCTTGGCCATGGCCTCACGAAGAAGTGCATTCGAAAATACTAGGGAACAGCAGATACTATCCACATTCTGCAGTAATTTTCAGCCTCAATTTTCCCCATATCCACTTTTTGTAATGTCATCTGCCTAATTGCCTTCCTAATATTTCGCATTAAGACATGAACGTATATTGTAGAATTGCATTGGAGCAATTGATGGAACTCACATAAAGGCCCATCCTGAACCGGAGCAACTATTGCGATGGATTGGTCGGAAGGGATATCCAACACAAAACATAATGGCGACATGCGATTTTGATATGTGTTTCACTTTTGCATTAACGAGATGGGAGGGAAGTGCGCACGACACAAGGATATTCAATGATTGCTTAAGGAATCCAGAATTCAATTTTCCAGCCCCACAAGGAGGTGAGTCCACCAACTATTGCATCCCATTTAAGTTTTTTATATTTATTTTCATACCGTGTTCTCATAAAATTGACAATGAGTGCAGATGAGTTTTATTTGGTAGACGTCGGGTATCCAAATACTCGAGGTTTTCTAGCACCGTACAAAGGTTGTATATATCATACTCCCGAATGGCGTAATGGAGCCGTACCAAGGAATGCGTATGAAAAATTTAACAAAATACACTCATCCCTTAGGTGCACCATCTAAAGGACCTTTGGAGTATGGAAAGCACGTTGGCCCTTGGTATGCGACATTCCCGTTGGGTACACCATGGAAACGCAAAGAGAACTTGTAACTACAACAATGGCCATCCACAATTTCATAAGAAGGAGGAACATGCCCGATATTCCTTTTGGCTTCTATGATCGGCGACCTAATTTCTTGCCTTCAGATGCTGGTGTGGAAACTACAGCACCTAATGGTCAACATGGACACGTGTTCGTTGGCGATGATCAAGACATGGAAAATGTAAGGGCTTCAATTCGGGATTGGATTGTCGCTAACCGTATCCGTTAGATGAGTTGTTCGGTGTGGTAGTATGTTTGTTCAATTGGAGTAATTTTTTTTAATCCCAACTTCTGTAATATTTGGTATTGTACTGTAGTTTGTAGTATGTTTGTTCAATTTTTGTAACTTGGTTTAATCCGGATTTTAAGTAATATTTTGTGTTGTAATGTTGTAATGTTTAGATTATAAATTTCATCGATTCTTGTATTGTTTGGTTCTCCCATTACTTTGGTTTAAACTTCATTGTTAATTTAATTTTTAATTCATAAACATTTTTTATGGAAAAGTAACAACAAACAATAATTGAAATAATAAAAAAAAAATTAAAAAAAAACGGGGGACACCAATTTCATGTACATAGCATAATTTCGAAATTAAATTTTAAATAAATTGAGCCCAAACATTATTTATATACATTATACACCATTATTTAATAACCGGGGGCAACAAAGTAAAAAACCAATCATAATTCATTTTCATTCCATATTTTCCAAACACTACTCCTACTGCAAAATACATTCTGCACATATCATCCAAACACTCTACCAAATACAAAATACATTCTGATCATAATCTCAAAAGCCAAAAAGGCAAAAAGTAAAAAATGAAAAGCCAAAAAGTTGTCTCCCAAACACCCCCTAAATGTTATGATCTTCACTCTAGGAAGTTTTGTGTCTCTATGGATGTCAAAATTTGGGAAACTGTGGCTACCAGAGCCTGAGAGACCTCTTTTTCGGAGGACTCCCCGTGCGCTACCCGTCCTTGGATTTATTGAAATTTTGAAAGAGTCGTCACCCGGGTTTTTGTAAAATGGTTTGCCACCCGAAAAACCTGGAACTTGAAAATGATATTTGAGTTTAAAAATAAACCAAAGATTTGGATTCGAAAGCAAAGTTACGAGAAGGGAAGGCTTTTATTCAGCACCCTTCTCGCCCGATACAGGAATCAGTCTCTACTAAATACTTGTGGAATTTTGAAATATGCTTATACCTTAACTTTTAAACACATAACAAGTAGAATGTGTGGTGTAGGCATGTGCTGGAGTGTTCAATATGTACAAGAATGAAACAAAACAGAAAGTTACATGTTATGAATGCAAACTGTCAAAAATCTGCAGAAGATAGAGATAACTCCTTTGCGCTAGGAAGTTAGTACCCAACGCAAAGCACCTTCTGGGACAACTCCTTTGTGTTGGGGTCTCAGTGCCCAGCGCAAAGCAATTGTCCGGATCAATTTCTGAAAATGTTTTATTTTTTTATCCAAACAATGGATTAATTGGTAAAATGCATGAATAGTAACCTTTTGAGAGTGTTATGATGAGGTATCTCTAGATGAAACAGTAAAAAGATAGCATTGAAATAAACATTAAAGACAAATAATGAATACTAGAAATGGACGTAAAAGCCCATGAACCCCATTAATATCAGAATAATCAGCGAGCACAGGAGAAAGAGCTTTGTGCTGGGGAGTAGGTGCCCAGCACAAGGCAGTTAGCCAGCCCAGGAACAGGTGCTTCGCACTGGGGAGTTAGTGCCCAGCGTAAGGCACACGCGATCACATTTTTTTTTCATAACAGAAGCCCACAATCGCGTTAGCTAGCTAATATCCCTGCTTTGGATTCTTGGTTTCCTCAGATGGACAGAAACCAAAAATATAGGTAGTTTACTACCTTTTGAGTGCTTGAACGAAACTGAGCTTTGATTTGGATGATTTGAGGGTCGTTAGGTGGTTGATGAATGACAAAGAAGAATTGTTGTGGCGGGGTGTTGAAGAAATGTAGGTTTTTAGGATGGAAATGGGATTTCTCTCTTCAAATATAAGACATTTCTGAATTTTCTTCAAGTATGTATGAAGAATACCCAAAATATGTATATATTTCAGAGAGAAAGGAGGGAGATGTTTTGTGGAGTAGAGTAGAGTGGGGGTGTATGTGGGTATTGTATGTATGTATGTGTCGAAATGGCTCTAGGCACACCTCTATTTATAGGGGAAAATAGAGGGGGGGACATCTATGTAGGCTTAGAGTCGACTAGATGCTTTGTAGGGTCATGATGAGATTCCTGCAGCAGTTAGAGCTGTCAGTAACAGAATTTGATTCCCAGCGTTGGGCAATGGGTACTTTGCACTGGGCACTTGATGCCTTGCGCTGGGCAGTTAAAGGGTTCAGGTTCTAGGATGCTCAAAAGTCATTGATCAAGCCTTCAAATTTATGGTTCTGCCCCGTATCATCATTGGAGATTTAAGGTAGTTCCGGAAGTCTCAATTTGGGGTGTCTACAGAAACCGAGTCTTTTTACTCTCCTTCCACTCTATCTCTTCAAGGGGAGCAGCATATTAGTCAGGAAGAGATGAGGGAGGAAGAGGTGTTTACATCTCAAAATCAAGGGTCATGGTCACTTTCTTTTCGTAGTGAGGGGGAGAATGAGAAGTCTGGAGTGGAATCAGTGCATGTTGATAGTGCAAAACAAGACATTGGTGGACGAGTGGATGGGGACAGGCATATCAGACCAAGTGAATGGCCTACTACCTTGGCAACATATCAAAAGAAAGAAAAGAAAGGCAAATCTTCATGTGTATTGCCACCTTGCCAATCACCATCCCCTGTTTCAATTCTGAACTCCTCAGCTGACTCATCTGGTAATGAATTTTCTCCCATTGAACCTCCTATTATTGATTCTGATAATCTCCCTGTTGCTCTTCAAAAGGGTGTTAGGTCATGTACTTAACATCTCATTTCCCAATATGTCTGTTATGATCGTTTTTCTCCTTCATACCATGACTTTGTTTCGTCTCTTTCTTCTATATCTATTCCACATAATTGGCAAGATGCACTCATGATATCTGAGTGGAAAGAAACTATAGTAGTGGAGATGACGGCTTTGAAAAAAAATGGCACTTAGGAGCTGGTGTCACTCCCAGAGGGAAAGAAATCAGTGAGATGCAAGTTGGTTTTCACTAACAAACAGAATGCTGATGGTACAGTTGAGAGATACAAGGCAAGATTTGTTGCCAAGAGTTTTACTCAAATCTATGGTATTGACTACGAGGAGACGTTTGCTCCAATAGCAAAGATGAACAGTGTGCGAGCTCTAATTTCTTGTGCTGCCAATTTGAATTGGCCTCTTCACCCATTTGATGTGAAAAATGCATTCCTTCATGGGGAGCTAGCGGAGGAGGTGTATATGGATGTACCACTAGGTTTTTTCTTCCTCTGAGACTGAGGGAAAAGTGTGCAAACTAAAGAAGGCTTTATATGGGTTGAAGCAATCACTTAGAGCTTGGTTTGGCAGATTTTCAAATGCTATGTTGAGGTTTGGTTACAAACAGAGCCATGCAGATCATACTATGTTCATCAAAGGAGGTGCTGGTAAGATTGTTGTCCTTATTGTTTATGTTGATGATATAATAATGACAGACAATGATGTGGGTGAGAGTCTTAGTCTTAAGTCTAGTCTAGCTCAAGAATTTGAGATTAAGGATTTGGGACCTCTAAGATACTTTCTTGGAATGGAAGTGGCAAGATCTGATAGAGGTATTTTTATCCCAACGGAAGTATATACTTGATCTTTTGGAAGAAACATGTATGTTGGGCTGTAGACCTGTGAATTCTCCTATTGAGGTGAATCATCATCTTAGTGAAGATGTGGGGAAGAGCCACTGATAAGGAGAGGTATCAGCAACTTAAGGGTCGACTGATATACTTAGCTCACACCCGATCGGATGTAACTTTTGCATTGGGTGTTAGTCAGTTTATGCATGACCCTCGTACTTCACGTCTGGATGCAGTTTATCGTATCTTGAGATATCTCAAATCAGCTCCAAGGAAAGGAATTCTGTTCTCCAATCATGGCCACCTACGGTTGGAGGCATTTATATATGCTAACTGGGCTGGTTTTGTGGATGATAGACGCTCTACTTCTGGCTACTATACTTTCCTCAGGGGGAATTTGGTTACTTGGCAAAGTAAGAAGCAATCTATGGTCGCCAGGTCTAGTGCAGAAGCTGAGAATAGAGCTATGGCACATGGTATTCGTGAGCTCTTGTGGCTGCAAATCTTATTACGTAATTTGGGATTTTTTGATAATGGTCCTATGAAACTCTACTGAGATAATAAGCTGCCATTAACATTGCTCATAATCCTATTCAGCATGACAAAACGAAGCATATAGAGATTAACAAACACTTCATCAAGGAGAAGTTGAACGAGGGTTTGATATGTATGCCAAGATCAGTTAGCTGACATATTCACAAAAGGACTTGGTAGCAAGAGTTTTCACCCTATTGTGTTCAAGTTGGGCTTAATAGATATCCTCGCATCAACTTGAGGGGGAGTGTAAGATTACAGGTGTATTTGTAATTAGTGTATTATTTGTTCTATTGTGTAACTAGTTTCATTCTCTAGCACCATAGTACAATTAGTTTATTGTATTGTATACATATTTCATGTTAATGAGAAATAACCCTAACTTTTGGGTCTTAATTCAATCGTTTAATTTCACAAAATTTATAATTCTGCAACCGTATCATGAATCCGAGTCATAGATATGAAGAATTTACTCAAAGATAATAGAAATAAGCAACAAATATTAATTACATAAAAAAAGGTATAAAATTCATTAAATTAAATAAACATATATAACATTCATGTCAGTTGCATCTAAAGAATTCAAAACTGTTGTCAGAGAAAGAAAAAAGTGTTTAGGGTGTTAATCAACCCTAAGAGCATCCGTAGTGGAATAACCAAAATCAAAAGGTTGCTAAGGTTAGCTTTGCTTAAAAAAGTGCTCACATTGGAATAACCAAACTTAGCAACCTCTCAGCGACTCATCAAATTTTGGCGTTTGAATAATCAAAACTAGCAACCTTTTGCCAATAACCAAATTTAGTGGTTGACATATTTTCTCAATCAAGTAAACTCATCATTGCCTAAAAACCTTCTCTCTCTTCCGTTTTCTTCTCTCTTTTTTAACAATGTTTTTAAGAAAAATATTTTAAAAAGCTGCTTTTATTTTTTTGCAAAAACTGTTTATTCAACCTATAGTACTTTTTATTAAAACTATTTTTTTCAAAAACAAAATTTGCAGAAAACTGTTTTTTTATTGAAAATGTTTTTTCAAAAATTGTTTTGATTTTAAAACTTTTTTCCTGAAAACTGGTTTTAAAAAAAAAAGTTTTCAAAAAACTATTTTCTATTTCTAATAACACCAGTTTTTATTAGTTTGAAAACTATTTTAAGAAATTGTGTTATACATTCACATTTTTAGATTTATAGTTTGAAAAAGAGATGTGGCAAGTTTGATTACTCAATATTAGTTATGCTATTTTGGCCCTCTACATTGCTAACCTAAGCAACCCCTTAAATGGATAACCAAAAGATGATGTGACAATTTGTGACTATCCACTTTTGGTTATTCCACTACGCATGCTCTAACACAAGTAACCTATTATTTATAATATGAGAGAGTCAGAGAGACGACGTCACAATACTTGACTAAGCTATGTGAGACAAAGACTAATAACATTCTAACACTCCCTGTCAAGCTGGAGAATATATATCATAAAGTCTAAGCTTGTTACATGATGACTCTAACCGTGGCTTGAACGATGACTTATGCCTTGTTCGGTTGGTGATTTGGAAAAAAAATTCCAACTCCAAAAACACTCATTACCTCTACTTCCAATCAGTACTGTCATTTCTCTCTCCAATCATTACTCCTATCTCCGATCATTATTCTTATTTTTCTCTCTATCTCTCTCCACTCATTACCTCTATCTCCAATTATTACCTTAATTTCTCTTTCCACTCATTATCCCAAAAACCAAACCCAAAAAATTTCAAAACACGAACCGAACAAGGCATTAGTAAACATATTGGCCAATTGAGCTCCTGTAGACACAAACGGAGTAGCTATCACCCCTCCAGCTAACTTCTCACGCACCAAATGTCAATCAACCCCAATATGCTTAGTTCTTTCATGAACATGGAATACAGGATTAAAGGCAATGAGAATTGCCCCTTGATTATCACAGTATGAATTCTTAGGCAGAGCACACCGAATCCTATCTCCTCGAGAAAAGAGCGCACACCACAATCCTCTCCCAATTGACAAGATTTCCACCAAGGAAGACACGGTATCCTGTATTAGATCTGTGGGACGCCCGACGGAGGGCGCCATCTGATTTTCTTTTTCTTGAAAATGTTGACAGACGACGTGATCAATTTGGAGTCGCCACCTGGATTTTAGTGGTTTGCCACCCGAGGAACCAAACTTGAATGACATCCATTGCTTTTGTTTGGAAAATGCTTTATTTCTTTTACCGGCCCGTCATAACCGAAGACAACGTAGGTTCAGGAGCCAGGTTACGAGAGGGGAAGGTTTTAAGGGTCCGACACAAGGGTCGGTCTCTACAAAATGCTTATGGGATTTCAAAATCGTGTTGTCTCTTAACTTTTAAATCGTTGTCTCTACAAAATGCTTTTGTTTGGAACGAATTTCATATAGAAGGGTTTCCTAACAAGAATAGGATTTCGGCTTATTGGGGGAAAGAGCCCAAAAAGGTTAGGGTTTCCTATACGGGATAGAAAACCTAGGGCAAATGAGGATACTTGGAGAGCAAGCTGCACAAAATTTATAAATATGAGGTAAACCTAATGAGAGACGTTACGTTTTATGCAGTTGTGAAATTATTATCTTCCTTACGAAGTTAGGGTCTTTAGTACGAATACTAACTTAGGCATCGGAGGGCATTTGCCGAGGAGAGGCAAAGGTGCACTCACCCATGTTTGTGTTGCAGGTTTTAGAGTTCCAGAAAGGCTGTCACGTGCAATTTGATCTCAGAGAGTAGTTCTACATTAAGAAGATTTTTCCCTTACACCCATAACAAAATATCTCAACAACCAACAATGAGCAACCAAGCAACAATCCTCCACATCGACCGAGATAAAGAACCCAAAAGGCCAAACAATAATCAACCGACACCAACAAGCCACAAACAACGAACCAAAAAGATCTAACAGCCAATAATCAAAAAACATGACAGCAAACTACCATAGCAAATCAGAGACAGGGTATGAATACCAAGATAGCAGCAAACCAAGCACCAACGAGTACACATGAGAGCAAAGAACCGGAACATAATACCAGATCAAATCGCAAACCCAAAGCAACAACAAACCGCAATGTCAAGCACTGTCCAGACTTCAGACTGGTTCAAGTAAGAAATCATGTATTTCAAACTCAATTGAGAGGTTTTCGAACACAAAGCTCAGGCATGGTGGTCGATCGGAGCCTCGTCGAAGGTGTCTGAGAGTTGCCGGCAATCAGCGAGTGACGTCAGACAGTCGCAATGGGTGGGCAACTACGGGATGGGCAAGGGTTCAACGAACAGGGGTGGGTGGTGGCTGATGGTGGTCGAGTGGTCGAGTGGCCGGTGAGTTCTAGCATATTGAACAAGGGTGGGAGATTGAATTTCTGTGATTTTGGGGATGACGATAGTGGGGTCGATTTTGGGGGTGGGTTTCAACTGTGGGGTTTTCTGTGGTGATGACCACAGTGGTGGTTCTAGGTTAGTGGTGGTTTGAGATTAGGGTTTAGGCTTTGCTCTGATACCATGTTGTTAGAGAAAGGTAAAAAGTGTTTAGGGTGTTAATCAACCCTAACAAGAGTGACTATTATTTATAATATGAGAGACGACGTTACAATACTTGACTAAGCAATGTGGGACAAAGACCGATAGTATTCCAACAAAAACAATTGCTGAACATTGTAATTACATAAAACTTGATCCATCATATAAATACTTAAAGACATATTTAGAGCCCCAAACCTTGTTACTATTAAAAAAATTCATCACATAGGACGTGTTCGAACTTTGAAGGGTTCGGTGTCATCAAGTTTCCATGCTTCTTAGAACTCAACTCACTTCAATAGACTTCTCCCAACTGAAACCTAACAGCTTATGGATTATCTAATTTTGTGAAGAAGCTGCACAAGTGCACCTATATTCTGCACTCGGCAGTATACACTCAAATCCCAGTGGTTTTCCTTTATAGACTTTTGATTTTCTGTGGTTAAGGTGAGGGGTGTCGGACCCCATAGAGTTTGCATATTATGTACACATATTCACCTAATAGATAAGGCTCCTAGAAGAAGCAAAAATGAAACAAATACAAATACATACACAATCAACAGCGGCAGAAATTAATGCTTTGACCAGTAAAAATGAACTTGATGACTTCCCACCTCTTCTACCTTCAGCTGGAAGAATGTGTTACACAACCAGGGACAAATACCCTCCTTGATAGTTGATACTGATTTTATTCTAATCTTGACAAAAAGGATTTATTGCATGTCTTTAGTTTGACCGCCGAAAAGATTTTATGTATAGTTTCACAGATGAATGGCTATGGCACGCAAAAGGTCTCGAAAGTTTTCAACAGCTAGGACTGAAGTCCATTCACAAACCTACAAAGCAATTCCTCTATACCCGCCAAAATGCACACACATATCCATAACCGAACAAATGGAGTTCCATCTAATCACAAAATTTTAGGGCATCTAAATTATCTCTACATAAAAATGACAAAAGTTGTACCCACCTTTTGCATTATCAATTGGCTCAACAAGTATCAAAAGCTCCTGTAATGCCAGATGATGTTCTTCTAAAGACACAGAAGAATTGTTCAAGTCATCTATTGCAATTTGCATCAATTCTGCGTCAGACGGTATTTTCAAACTCTCCATCACTTCCTGTGTGGGCACAAGAAAGATCAGAAAATCATACGGGTAGGTGGTACCACTCTCCCAAGCCCTGACCCCCTATAAGAAGCCATTATTTTTGACTCCTACAAATGTATGTTACAAAAAAGAATAGATCAGAAACTTGATTCTATTTCTGTTCACACCATTATGCTGACCTTAAATTCTAATTGACTTTGCTTTAGATTCTCTGAAGATAATTGTTGGACACTTTCTGCAGTCTCCTTCAACTTAGTAGGATCAGAGTGGCCTGGTTCAATTGCAAGAATGAATATTATCAACATCACCAGCTTATAAGTACAACAAATTCCATCAAGATATAGGACTAAAATAAGAGGTTATCAATAAAATGTAAAGCGAGACAAAAAAATCATAAAAATTTCACCAGGCAAAAAAAGTTGCATCCGGTAAAAGAGTGGCTAACCTAAGACAAAGGAGGTGAGGGGCTGGTACACTGGTGAAAACTCGGACTTTGTTGGACAAGGCCCAAGCTCGAGCCCCCCGAGCCCCTTATTGAGGCTAAACATACTCCCAAGTCCTAACACTATTCACACGCGGTGGGACCTTACCTTCTGACGGACGTGCATGCGGTGGTGTTCTCTACGGTTAATGGTGTGATGTGACAAGGCAATACTCCATGGTGGAGGTGATGGGGTACCATACTTACACTTCCATTTGGCAGACAAGGCAAGGCCAATAAAGAACCATGAATCAGGGTGAGACATTTTTAAACCAATAACCGACATTAACATTTAGGCTCAAAACACACTCTCAAAGCTACCCAGCTGCCAAGATGGGAGAACACAAACCAGCCTATGCAGCTAAAATAAAAGCATCCTTGCATAGCCTGCAAAGTTAGGCCAATACGACCATTTGAGGTCATCTTCCTCTAGCAAAAGAGCCTGCAAAAGCTCCAAACAAGATAGTTGTTGGAGTTTAGGGTTGCAGTGGTTTAGGATTAGTGTTAAGACCCTACCCTGATACCATGTAAAAGCCTCCAACTCAAAACCAATTGGCAATGAGTGGAGAGGCCTCCCAGGCTAGGCGCCTCTCCACTCATTGCCAATTGGTTTTCTCCCAAACTAGTACATGAGCCTATGCAGCCTCTCCACTCATTGCCAAGGTTTTGAGTTGGATGCTTTAACAATAGTTACAAGGTAAGTTTAGACATGAATCAATAGGCAGGAAAACACCGCCCAAACACAATTTCCTTGCTGCCCGACCAATCATGCAAAATATAAAAGCCAGCCATGAAGCATGCTCGTCCACAACTACACGAAACCTACGCGCCGTCTCCACCATTAAATTAGAGGGTTCAAGCCTCTGGGTTCAGAAAATGTACTAGAATTTTTATATATTTGACGTGTAATTTGATTTTTCCTTAGTATTGTCTGTGCACTAGATCAGTAGTGTGAAGACAAAATGAATAAAATTCACTTAAATTTTTAAATTATTAGATAGTATAGCTCAACAAAGTAACACAAACAAAGCCCAATAAATTTTGAACTACAATAAAAAAAATTAGTGTCTATAGAGTTTACATCACAAAAAAATTCTACATATTTTTGTCACCACTGAACTCAAATTCTGGAGCCACCCCTAGTCACCTACATATGAAAACTCCATGAGACATGAATCCATGGCATCGGTTTTGGCCCAACCAACAATGACAATAATCAAGTCACAATCTTCCAATCGCTAATCTTGTAAGTGGTAACACTAGAGGTCGCAAACTTAAAGCACCACACAACCCCATGGTATGACCTGAGTTGTCGGATCCTTTCGTCAGGTAGATGAATTCACGCCAAAACCTCGAGCACACTTCCCCGAACCAGAACCTCCTAGGAGGCTCACTTCAACCAAGAAAATATCATGTTCCCAATTAGGATAGAACCTTTCAAGCATATGAATCCCAAAGAAATAAGAGAAGAGCTACAAAGCACAAGAAAATACGAAGAAACAATAAAATTCTATGAATAATTAACTTCATATCGATAAGACCGCGTGAAAAATATTACTCAAATTTATCGAGAACTATGTGGTAAGAAATTGTGGAAAAGAACAACCACCAAAAAACCTTCACTGAACGGTAGGGATAGCACTAATAAAGTATAAGATGAGAGAAAATAGATTAAAGTTGTTTGAACATGTCTATCGTAAGTCGATTGATCCCGTAGTTTGGAGGAGTGATATGGTATGGTACTATGGTGGATGGTAGCACTAACGGGAGGGATAGACATAAATTGACTTTAAAGGCACTATCAAAAGGATCTAGATTTTTTGGATATCAGTGGAACATAAGGTCATCTACAAAGCTCAACGGACAACAAATTCATGTACGTGACCCCAACTGATTGGGACTTAAGGCCCAACTTTGTTTTGTTTGGTTTGATTCCTTAAAAGTTAACACGAACATAAGATTTACTTGTATAGGGAAAAAACATTCGCAATTTTCTAGTATAGCATTATATATTATCCAAAAGGCTCCCCTTGCGCTCCCAAACATGGAGCCCCTATATCCTCCGGGAGCATCCACTCTCCTGCTCCCATTCCAATCCCGCCCCCGCTTCATGCAACTAAGGCTACAACCACAACATCACTAACCCCAAGCTATGGACGAGAAGAAGAGAGTCTACATGAGGGAAGATGACAGAATACGGATTGGTAAACCATGGATCCAACATGAGAAAAGGCAAAGACCCAAACTATCTATTTTGGCAATCTCACCTAAAATGAATAGAAACAACCTTCATAGACCAAGAGAAGTCAACCACCCAAAAATGAGAGCAACACTGAACTAAAAGGGACCACCAAAAGATCTCAAATCCAAAA
The DNA here is from genome assembly GCA_019656275.1 of Rhododendron kiyosumense. Classification (NCBI taxonomy): domain Eukaryota; kingdom Viridiplantae; phylum Streptophyta; class Magnoliopsida; order Ericales; family Ericaceae; genus Rhododendron; species Rhododendron kiyosumense. The sequence continues at coordinate 1,301,181 of BPLS01000202.1, read as the reverse complement.
TAAAGATATTGAATTAGACCAGAGCTAGTAGACCCACAAGGTTAAAGTAGAAAATGCACATCAAACCTTAGACCAAATGATTCTTTGAAGCAAGCAAAATTCAAAAACCACCACCTAGATGTTCATAAGGAACCACCAATATCTAGGATGGTGTAGTTATATAGAAGGCAATACCCTCCATGTTTTACTTTGAAGGATAGGTTCATGTTCCTGTGAATGTATAATTTAAGGCTCCTATTATTTTAGTGTTTCTAAGGATAGTTTAGTGATAGCGTTAATTAGAGCTTTTCTATTAACCTAGTTAGCTTTGTATTCAAATGTACACTTTTATTATGCAATAAACATTACATTTGGCTCTCCCCTTTGCAATCTATCATGGTATCAGAGCTCTCTGATTGAGAGCTCTTAGGTTCAAGTCTCTCTGTTTGCATTTGTTTCCTGTTTGCATTCTACTTCTCCCTTTATATTCCCGTTCGTTCTATATCGATGAAAATTTCTATCTCCACATGCAAGATGGGGTTGCACATGAGGGAGGGTGTTAGATAGCTTGATATACATTGTTGGACCCATTTCCTAACAATTTAAGCTTCTGATACTATTAGTAACTTAACATGGTACAAATTGGTTTTCAGCCTAGCACCCATGATTCTGCTCTCTTTGTTCGTTGCACTTCTCATGGCTGGGTTCTCCTATTGCTATATGTCAACGACATGGTCATCATTGGTTCCCATTATGATGCTATTACTGAGGTGAAGCATCATCTTTTTCATGCGTTTGAAATTAAAGATCGGGGCCCCTTCAGTATTTTCTTGTCATTGAGGTTGTCTTCTCCCCTCAAGGTGATCTTTTGTCCTAGACAAGTATGCGACCGACGTTCTTCATCGTGCTCAACTCACTAGTGACAAAACTATTGATACTCCTATTGAGTTACATGCCAAGTTCTCTGCTTCAGATGAGGTTCCTCTTGATGATCCTACTGAGTATCACGAGCATGTTGGTTGTCTTGTTTATCTCATTGTCACTCAACTCAATATTGCCTACATTGTCCATGTCATTAGTGTACGTATTTGGGTCTCCGAATTGGGTTGCATCCCTTCGTATCTTACGGTATGTCCGCGTGATGTAGGACAGCTTTAGGACACTTAGAGTATTGCTGCCTACAATTACAATAACAATAGTAGTAGTCCTTGGATAAGTGCACAAAGAAGAAGAAACGAAAGAAGGAAGGAGAAGGGGGAGAAGAGAGATAGAAGTGCTTCACCCTCACAAGGGTTAGGCAGTTTTTGCAAGGAAGGACTACAGCCCAAACCCCAATTACAATGGCCTCAGCCTTGTAACTCAATTCATTAATCAACTCTGTGTTGGAAAGAAAGATTACATCCATACTTATAGGCTAAACAATGGCCTTTTAAAATCATAGAAGTCTAAATGACATGAACCTTTTTTTTTTTTTTATAAGTTAAGTGACATGAACCTAATCAATCAACACATTTAACAAGATAATGAATGAACCTAGATATAAATGCATACATTGAACCTACTAACAATAAGATGCAAAGAACTTAAATGTGTTTAATGCATACATTGAACTTTGTAACATGTGTTTAATAAGTCTAGATGAATATTAATGCAAATACTAAATTCATGATGACCCTTGAACTACCAACTACTATGGATGGCCCTGGAACTACCCATCCTTGAACGACCACCACTGCCAAGAATCTGATCTTCTGAAATTACTAAAATACCCTCATCTAACAATCTGCCCTTTTTGGTTGACCTCATCACCATGGCACCATATTCCAGTGTTTACTTGTCTCGTCGGACTTGACTCTTCAGGCTTATCCAGATGCTAATTGGGCTAGTGATATTTCTGATTGAAAGTCTACCTCTATATTCTGTGTTTTTCTCAGTAAATTCTCTTATTTCATGGAAAAGCAAGAAGCAATCTGTTGTTACTCGTTCTAGCGCCGAGGCTGAGTATCGTGCTATGGCCCATGCGACCGTTGAAGTTGTTTGGCTTTGCTTACTTTTATCGAATATGGGTGTCCTCTCTTTTCCTCATGCCTCTTTATTGTGATAATAAGAGGACTACCCAATCAAAAAATATATAATAAGAGCTCCATTCAAATTATGGATAGTTCGGTGTTCGATGAGCACACAAAGCATATAGAAATTGATTGTCACTTTATTCGCCACCATCAACAGTTAGGTAGTATTGCTCTACCATTCGTCTCCTCTTCACTTCACTTGGCCAACTTCTTCATAATGCACACTGCTCAGTTTCATTTCCTTCTGTTATTTTGCAGTTTTTGGAAGGGTGGTTTAGTCATACATTACTTAGGGCGTTTCTATTCAACCTATTTAGCTTGTGTTCATTAGTACACTTTTATTATGCAATAAACGTTACGTTTCGGCTCTCCTCTTTGCAATCTATCATTTCCTCTGCCAAGTGTCTAGAACTAGCTAATCTAACTACTTATCCACATTCCAGACCCAAGATAAAAGACTCCCCACTCCAAGTATAGAATTTGACTTCTCACAAACTCCTCTAGTCCACTTCCAAATTCGGGAAATAATCATATTCAGGCTCTGAACTGCAGTTCTGAAAAATGTTTTAAGTAATCAACCTATAATGACAATGCACATTTTATGACTAATACCTCTAAAATCTCATGCGCCAAAGTGACTACAAGCTGGATGATCTCCAACTCAAGGGAAGAGAAATGGAAAACGTTACAAGAGAAATTTACCCTATTAACTTCGCTTGTGGGATTGCGTTGCCCAATGTATTTGGATGCCTTCATCAAAGAAGGAAATATAAGTGAGTTTGAATTGGGAAGCTTAATCTACCAAGTTACTCAGGCTTTTCAAGTACTCATCCTCATTCTAAGATGGACAAGGTGGAAAGGTGATGTTACATAGCCTCTTGGATTGTAAGCAGCTTCCGTCCCGGTTTGATTGCTTAGGTTCTCAGGTAGGATCTTTCTAAGGTCTGGGTTAGTTTTGTGCTTGTTTGCCTTTCATTCATTTTTGAGGTCATTGCATATCTTTCCTTATGGTTACAAACCTCATACTTACCATGAAAAATAAAAAAGAATCCCTCCTGTTGTATTTAGCAAATCAGTATCCTTAACCAACTGCTAACTTTCCAATCCAAACAATATTCTTACCAAATTCTAATACAAATAAAACTGATTCTCAACACTGCTTCCCAATCCGCCAAATACGGAGTAATATAAAAAGAAAAACAAGAAAGCAAAACAAAACAAAACAAAAACAAAAAGACATAAAGATGAGAGGGATACCTATGGCCCACTGCAACATCCCGTCGAGGGAAGAAAAACCGCCGTCGAGTTCTTCCAAGAGCGTCGTGGATCCGTCCGCATCGCCCTTTCTCACCAGATCTCCCTCCTCCTCTGCGCTTGACCATATTACCTCTCCCGAACCAGACTTGTTTACGCGTACTACTTCTGCCCTAATCATTACCATCGACGCCACCAAAATGAACCAAAGTGCTACACAACTACTACTCCTCTTCTTCTCCATCCCAACTAAACAGCTCAATTCGGAACCAAGGGTAGGGTTTTACACTTGCTGAATTTTTCTTTTTATTTCGTCGCTCCGTGGTTTTCTTCCAATTTTCTTTGTGCTTATCTGGATGATGATTCCGGAGAGTTCGAGAAAGAGAGAATCGAGTAGTTTCAGCAAAGCATATGATAGGAGAAGAACGCCGACTTTATCAAGAGAAAAAAGAAAGGAAAGGAAAAGAAAGTAGAATGAGAGGAAAATGGGAGGAAAATAGGAAAGAAAATGTATTATTCACAAAATTTAAAATTATTATTTTCTTCTCATTTTTTCTCCCAACCAAACAATAGCGGGGAAAAAATTTTAATTTTCCTTTCTTTTCCTTTCCATTCCTTTCCTCAAGTTCCAAACAGAGCCTACACCAATAGTACAGCCCCGTTTCCACTAATTTCCACTAAAAGAGCGCTAAAAACTTACGGAGTACGTAATTTACTAGTTTACCATCTAATCTTCATTAAAGAAAACCTTGTAAAAAATAAAAATAAAAAACCCACCATTTTTTTACTTTACTCATAAACTATCAATAAATTATTCACTATCAGAAATAATTTTATATTTTTTAACAATTTATTCACTATCAAAAATACCTAACAACTTTTCGACCATAAATAAAAATTTACAAATTTTTCACTACCAAAAACACCCCGCTATGAATTTTATTTTTCTCTTCTTGGATCCTTCACTTCCAATTACATTTGATTTTCAACTCTGAATTTTACTTATTTTACCAATTCATCCTATTAGTCACGGTCTCGGAAATTTCAGACATTCTTGTCCTACATCTTCTAGAGCATCCATAGTGAAATAATCAAAATTTTCCACATTATCTTTTGTTTATCCATTTAAGAGGTTGTTAAGAGTATCCACAATGCTATAATCAAAAACTGATAATCAAAAGTTGAAACGTCAGCTTTTAATTATTCATTTAAGAGATTGCTAATATTAACAATGTAGATGTCTACAATGATATAATCAAAATTGGATAACCAAAATTTGTTACATCATCTTTTCAAACTACCAAAAACTAAAAATTGTGAACAATAGAAAATAGTTTTTCTAAAAATAGTTTTGAAACTAATAAATACTATTTACTAGAAATAGAAAATGGTTTTTGAAACTTTTTTTTGGAAAAAAAATTTGTTTTAAAAAAAAATTTTCTAAAAAAAAAACATTTTAAACATTTTTTTAGTAAAATATTGTTCGAAAAGAAATAGAGAGAAGAAAAGGGAAGAGAGATAGAACATTTTTGTATAATGATTGGTGCATTTGATTGAGCATATGTAGGGTTTATTAAATTTGGTTATTGTCAAAAGGTTGCTAGTTTTGGTTATCTAAAGCCCAAAAATTGATTATTTCTAAGGAGGTTGTTAAATTTGATTATAGTATTGTGAGCCATATTTTACACCAACATTGTTAACTTTAAAAATCTTTTACTTTTGATTATAGTATTGTGGATACTCTAAGGTTAGCAATGTAGATATCCATAATGACATAATCAAAATTTGCCACATCACTTTTATAACCTATAAAAATCTAAAAATTGTCACCATATAAAATAATTTTTTTAAAAATAATTTTAAACTAATAAAAACAACTTATTAGAAATAGAATTTTTTTGAAAACTTTTATTTAAAAAAACATTTTTTAGAAAAAGTTTAAAAAATAGTTTTTGAAAAAAAAAAGACAGTTTCATAAAAACCAAATTTTAATATATAAAAAAGTTTTTGGAAAATATTTTTACTATTTTTGCAAAAAAAAACAAAAATTCTTTTAAAAAAATGAGAGACAGAGAAACGGAAGAGCAAGAAGGGTTTTGTGTAATTATAGGTGTACTTGATTGAAAAAATGTAGGGACCACTAAATTTGATTATTGGCAAAATATTGCTTGTTTTGATTATACAATGGCCAAAATTTAATAAGTTACTAAGATGTTAAGTTTGGTTATGCCACTATTAGCACCTTTTGAGATAATATTGCTAGCATACCCTATGATTTTGGTTATTCCATTATAGATGCTCTTATAGAAGTTTAGTTCACCTGTAGACACCCCAATTTTGGGTCTCCGAATAATCTTTAAATTTCCCGATGATGAAATAAGAAAAAATATACCTTCAAAACTTGGATTGTTGCTCCTTCACTACTCATTCTCTAAACCTCAAGAAAACCCCCTTCGCAAACATGTAGGGTGGCCCTCGGTTCAATTGCAAAGAGAAAAACACGTTTGCTTGGTCAAAAACAACTTTTTCTACGACACACCGATGGTAAAATGGGCACACATTTCAATGTATAAAACGTCTTTGAGTAAACCAAATTGGGTTAGAAAGAGGACTCGACAAGCTTTCCAACTCTTCGAAAAATGCCCAAATCCAAGTTCAGGAGTGTCCAGAGCGCCCCTGCGAAGTTTGGTGTGCTGAGCTGTCTCACAATACCGCGCGGCGTTTCAAAACGTAGCGCGGCATTTCAGAAACGCAGTGCGGCATTTCAAGAAATTTCAAAAAAATCACTCCGCCGCACGAGATTTCAATATACAGCACAACATTTCTCCTTATGTCGCGCGGCATTTTGGGGAAAAGTTCTGATAGCAGTAGAAAGTTGTCGGGCAT
>BPLS01000202.1:1265873-1294980 GCA_019656275.1 Rhododendron kiyosumense | reverse complement strand
GCCAACAGATGCAATAATCCGGCTTAGAAGCCACCTCCCCTCTTTGCAGTGCCCATCCTTGGCTCTCTTGCCTATAAATACACCCCCTCTCTAGTTGAGAAGCACCCCTTCAACTCCAAGTAAAGTTACTCTACCATTTTCTAAGCCAACAGATGCAATAATCCGGCTTAGAAGCCACCTCCCCTCTTTGCAGTGCCCATCCTTGGCTCTCTTGCCTATAAATACACCCCCTCTCTAGTTGAGAAGCACCCCTTCAACTCCAAGTAAAGTTACTCTACCATTTTCTAAACTCCCACTCTCTCTCTCTAAAAAGACCTCTCTCTCTACAACTTCTTACACCCATTACAATATACATCTCTCTCTCTCTCTACACTCATTTGCTCATAAGTCTCTCAAAACTCAATCCAAATCAACATTCACTCTCCATTTTCAAGCACATTCAAGCTTCAATCAAAGGAGTTTTCAAGTCCAAATCAACTTCCATTCCTCCATCTTCAAGCATTTCCAAGCTTTGATCCAAAAGTATAAGCATATTCCTTGGGTTAAACTATGTTTAGCTTTGAGGGGAGCCGATCGAGGCCTTTCTCAGTCTTTCTATACTGAGTTTCGGTCTCAAACGGGCTTATATTCAAAAAGTACAAAAAAATAGTCTTCGTACTGGATACGCTACATCGTGCGGCGTTTTACAACTCCGCACGGCATAGTGTATTACGCCGTGCAATATTTTATTTCTTTTACACATTCTTTCTTATGTTATTTAGTTTAGTCTGTTTATTATTTCTCTGTGCGGGTACATTTCATAATCAAGTTTTATGTTACGAGTCATCTTTTTTATTTTATTAAATCTTTTAACACTTTAAAAAGACTCTTAACATTGCTTTACATGATAAGATAAACAAAACGATCTCGTAAATCATTTTTTTTCCAGAGATTCGGAAAAATATAAAAAACTATTTTGTAGATCTGCGGTTTGTTTTGTCATATAAAAGCGAACTGATTCTGGAATACATAGACAGATGAACCGCACGGTATTTTAGATACACCGTGCAATGCATCCGGTTCGTCGCGCGGCATTTCACTTGATATTGGCAGACTGCTGTGATGCTGTTGTTTCATTTTCTGTACATTACTCATCATTTTATACTGTACAGTTTGCACCACAAGCACATCAATGTGTTATATTAAATCTCATGTCCCTTTTCCGTACATGTTTTAATCAAAGTTAAGTTTCTCAAATGATATTAAATCCCCCATTTAAAATGTTAAGTAGAGACCGGTTTTTACCGGCGAGCGGGGTGCTTTTCCAACAAAACCTTCCCCGTTCGTAACGTGGCTCCTGAACCTAAAATCTCAACGTTTTCGCTAGATCAAAGCCTTTCTTTTCAAATCAAGCTCTTGGTTTCTCGGATTATCCATCTCAAAAATCCGGGTGGCGACTATTGTTTGGGCGCGCGCCGGAGCGGGGAGCCCACATCACCATAACTTCTACAAATGGCAATGGGGCGAATTGGAGCAGATATCAACATATCCAAGCTGGATACCCGAAAATTTATATGTAGAGACCCGTAAAATTTTAATTATTGAAATGTTTATTAAATACATGATTGAGAAATGTAGGTTATTTGTGGTAAATTGAATTGAGGATTGAAGTGAAAGAATTAAGACTTGAGGGAGTGTGAGTGTGGTAAATAGATTTAGGGCTATAAAAGGGGAGTGTGTGGTGAGTAGGAGATCATATTCCCCCATCTCTCTCTCATCCGTTCCTCTCTCCCTCTCTCGGCTCACTATCTCTCTCTTGCTCTATCTCATAAAACCTCAATCAATCTCGCAAAACCCTTAAAGATCAACCTCCCTCAAGCCTTCTATTCGCGTTCTTGAGCTCGAAGATCCTTGGATTAGGCTTGAATCGAAGTTTCGAAGTTCAAAGAGGTTGGGGTTCGTTCAAATCGCTTGAATCTCGGCCATTGTTACGAGGTAGGGACTTCTTTATCTCTTCTATGTGTTTATGTGTTGCTTTGGTGTAGATTCGTGCCTTGGGTTGTTGGATTTTGGTTGTTGAGCATGTCTTAAAAATCTGCTGAAATCGCTACCCGAAGCCCCGTGGTATCGATACGGATTATGTGGCGTATCGATACAGTAAGCTTATCTTTTTGGATAGTGAATATTGTATCAATACGGATTATGCGCGTATCGATACCAAGAGCTTAACTCCAGTTTTGCTCCTGCTGCTCTCCCGTCGATTGTTTTGACCTCCAATCACTTCTAAATCCTTTTGGACACCTCCTAACCTATCTTAAACTTGTCTAATTAACTTCCTTGGATTAGTCAATGTATCCTCTTTCCGTTGGTCTTCCATTGGTGAGAACCGAATAAGAAATGACTTGGTTAAGACATTGTTAAAGTGCATTCTCTATATATTCTTGGTATTTGTGGTCGTTCATGGTGTGCTTGTGATGATGTAGGCATAGTGTATGATGCTTGACCTAAGAATGGATCATGGGAGAGTCGTAGTTTGCGTATTGTATGAGAAAATGGTCGATTGGGTTGAAAGTTGGATTAGGAAGTCTCGTAACGCAAGTGGTGGTAATACGGAGACTTAAAGGGCTTCGTAACGCAAGTAGTGGTAATACGGTAACCTGAGTCCTTAGGGATCACCGTGACGCAAATGGTGGTAACACGGTAATCCTTATAGTGTTATATGGTAACGCAAGTGGTGAAAATATTGATGGTGAGGTTTGGGTTAACGAGTCGAGTTGGGATTGTTTGGGTTGTTGTGTCTTATGACTTATGCATTCAATCTAAATAGAGGCTCATTTACAAGTTGATTAATTTTCATCTGCCGAGCTGTACTTCCTTGTCCTCATCGTTTGCACTTATCGTCATATTTACATATAAAATTGGTAAAGATTTTCCTACTGGACTAGTGTAGCTCAACAAAATCCTTCTTTTCAGGTTCTAATGCCGAGCAATAGATTGATGAAATGGGTGTGCCGGGACATGAAGATTTTTCTTTTGGAAGCCAACTCCTTTGAGTTACTTATACACCTTGTGATGATTTTCTTTGACAAAGATGGATTTGTAACTAATTATTCTTAAATTCCTTTTGACTAGAAAATTTGTATTATTCTGAGCTGGTTGTACTTGTAACTAAGTTAATTTGGGTCATGGTGCCAAAGCTGTATTTCTTGAACATGAGGACTTGTTTGTAAATTAAATAGGTGTGAAATCTTTTGGGCTAATATGTACGACACGCGAGGTTCTTTTAATAAAAATGTATTATTTATTTTATGTTGAAAATCGAGGACGTGACATTATATCTACCCAAATCTATCCCGAAAATCGTCGGGAATTGAATGAGAGATTCACAGATATCGAAGGGAAAATTTGGAATCCCTATGTGCACACCTATCCCACTTTATAAATCAAGGGAGCTCTTCTTCTATCGTTAATTCTAAATTTGGGGCAAAAGAAAACCACCCAAACTCAACAAAAGAAAACAGGGCAACTGTGCACATATGAAACCACCATTAATTCTCTTCAACTGCCTCAAATCACGACTCTCTATCCATCCTTGAAACCCAATCACCAAACCCAAAAAAAATATCTCTTTTTTCTATTCCCCTCTTGTCCTCTTTTTGTTTCTCAACTCCCATCTTTTCAAGCATGGCAAGTAAGAGAATGAATAAAAGAAAATTGGTGGGAAAGAAATGGAATTTGGGAAAGAGAGAATGAACACACACACATATATATAAATATATTCGGTTTGGTTTGGGTAACAGATAAACCACCTAAATCTCCAATGACCCCATGGTTTATCGGAAACAAACGGATTGAAAATTAGAGCACTTAGACTCTGTTTGGTAAAATTGCAAGTTTTTTATTTTTCATTTATGAAAAACAAGAAATGAGTTTTTGTTTATTTATTAATAAAAAAATAAAAAATGTTTGGTGACCATAATCAATAGTTTTTGTTTATTTGTTTTTTGAGTTGCCGTGTTTTTAAAATAAATGAAAAACGCAGTTTATGTGTTCGTAGAATTTTCATAAATTAGTGGTATTGATTATGTATTTTGTAAATAAAAACATAAACACAAATATGTTTATGGTGCCTGTTTCAAAAAATATCAGAAACAAAAACTAAAAACTAAAAATAAAAACTTTTCCAAATAGAGCCATAATTTTTTTGACTATTTATTATATTAAAAATGTGGTTAAAAAATTAAGTGCTCCAATTTTTAATCCGTTTAAACCGATGCAAATATCTTATTTTTTTAATCATTTTATTCTAAAGGGTCATAATTAATTTTTATGTCTATGGATCTTATAATCAAGTTTCTATTCTATAAGGTCCTAAATAAAAAGCAGATACTTAATTTTGAGAGCCCTATAGACAAAAGTTAATTATGACCATTTAAAATAATTTGATCAGAAAAAAAATGTAAGGACCCGTATTTTTTCGGATATTATTTAAAAGTTATATAAATGTTAGAAATTGAGAAAAATGTGAAATTTGTTGAGTTTTATGTGAATTGGGGTTTATGTGATAAGATTGCTAGATGAGGGAGTGTAAAGTATGATTTGTATATGTGCTAGTGTGTGTGTGTGTAGAGAATATAATTTCATCTCATTTCTCTCTCTACCTCACATCTCTCTCTCCCTCTCTTCGGCTCTCTCTCTTTCTTGCTCCATAGAGCTCAAAACTCAACCTCCAACCTCAAAACCCACATATTCCAACCTTCAATCCATCTCCTCTATGGGATACGACCCTTGGATCACGTGGGTTCGAGCTTGAAGTTGTTTCTTGATGAATTTTGAAGTTTGGGTGGCTAGGGCTTGAATCAATCTCTTTAGGTTTCACTCTCCAAACTTGAGGTAGGGATTTCTTACTCATTCTATATGTTTATCGGTTGATTTTATGCTCCAATCGTGCATTGGTTCGTGGTTTGTTGTTTGGGTTTGTTCTTGAAAATCTATAGAAAAAGCATCGGGGGATCAATTCCCCCTGTTTGGGGGATCAATCCCTCTGCTCACTGGATTTGTTTGGGGATCAATCCCCCATGTCTCTAGACAACTTTTTGCCATTTTGTGTTTTCTTAATTATTTTGACCCCCGATCACTTCTAACACCATTGGAACACCTCTAAACCACTTCTAAACTTGGTTGTTCGTGCCTTAAGTGATTCTTTGAGTGGACATGCATGAGTGGAGCAAATTTTTACGAAATTATAATTTGTGAGAGCAGAATTAGAGTTAATTTTGTTTTTATTCCCTAAATTATTCACAATTTTGCTACTTCATCCCTAAACTATAAAACTGATCTATTCCATCCCTCAACTTTCCAATTTCAAACCATTTGGTCTCATAGATAACGGGAGTCCAAATCTTGGACAACAAAAAGTTCACGTGACCACGAAACAAAAGACTACACGTATATATAACTTGTGGGGCCCACTTTGGGGTCCCACACAATCAATCCGAAATGATCATTAAATTTGAAATAATTATTTGAGTAGCCTTGTAAGAAATTAGCTCAATCGGATGACCACAAGTTTTGATCATATCTTCTAATTTTTTATTGAAAATCGTAATTGTGAATTCAAGTTAGTTGATTAGATTAAGAAACTGAGGCCATCCAATTGAGTTAATTTTTTGCAGTACACTCCAAAAATCATTTTAAACTTAATGAACGTTTCAGATTGTTTGATTGGGCCCTGACTATGCACGTAGTCTTTTTGTTTGGTGGCCGAACTGTTTTTCGCCCAAGATTTGAACTCCATTATCGATAAGATCAATTGCAATTAAGAATTTGATGGATGAAATAGATCATTTTCACAGTTTACAAATGAAGTAGAAAAAATTTAAATAGTTCAGGTATAAAAACGAAATTAACTTAGCAAAATGGAGTAAAACAAAAATAAAAAAAAATAGGATACCTATTAATCTAGGTAGATGCTTTGGTGTTTACCCTCTTTTTAGGGACATCGTAATTTTTGAGCATGACGGAACCATTAGAAGCATAAGAAAACCAATTAAATATATAACCAAGGCATAACAAAAAAGTGGGATACCTATAGAACCGGTCACTGGTCCGGTAAAAAAAAGAAAGACAGGTGGGGTATTGTTAATGTTCTAGAGGTTATTGGTTATTGTCTTATGTGGTATTATTATGCTTCTTCTACTTTTGGTTTTAGTTATGCATTTTATGGTTTTTATTATGCTTTTCAATGGTTTCCATTATGTTCATGTTGTTATGATTCACCTGTTATGCCATTTAATAGTTTAGTTATACATAATTTGGGTTTAGTTATACCTGTTTGACCATTGTTATGCCATTAAATTCATGTGTTATGTCTTTTTGGGTTTCTTGTTATGCCATTTAGTGATTTTGTCATGCCAATTCGTTGACCTGTTGAGGATACCAGTTTAACCGATCAGTTTTGGTCAACTTGCATCGTGGCTAAATCTCATCCGTCAGATTGGGGAGTTTTGGTTATACTTTGTAATGGTTCTATTTATGCCTTGTTATTGTTCTATTATGCTTGTAATGAATTTTGATTATACTCATAATAGTTTTGTTTTGCTAAAAATTACGGTGTCTCCAAAAGAAGGGTAGACTTCAAAGTATTTCCCATTAATCTAATATAGGGAAAAAACCCCGAAATGATCCATATAGTTAAATGTTTGTGTCAACTTGGTCCCTATAGTTGTAATTGACTCGATTTATACTCTGTACTTTCCAATTTGGTTAATTGTTAACTGCCGTTACTCTGCTGTTCGTCCTTTTATTTAAATAAAGACAAAAATAAGCTAATAAAGACAAAACTAAACCAATAAGCCAATTTTTTCGTATTTATTCAAAAAAATTGGATTTTGATGGTAATTTTTTACTTTTTAGGTTCCTCTCATCATGACGAAGCAATAATCCTGAAAAATTGATAAAAAAAACTAACAAATGCAAAAAAAATAAATAAGGACAAAAAAATAAGCCATTTGGCTTATTTAGCTTAACAACCCCTGAATTTATGTAATATTCTGACTTTTGAACATGATTCTTTATCATATTGTGACTTTTGGATCTATATCAAGTTGTGACTTTTGAACATGGTTTTATATGCATTTTCAGTACTATGGAGAAAAATAAGGCATCTCACTATTTGTCCACAAGTTAAACAGATAGATAATACCAGTGGTTGTGTTACCTTATGGCTGATCATGAAAATGCTGAATTAGAGGGCAACTTTTTGCAGAAAATTATAGCCAAAATTCTTCTTAGGTGCCTCTTTATCAATGGAGAATGGAAGAATGAGTTGTGTTTCGGTTCAGATGTATATTAGGTAGGCCTGTGCAAAACATCCATCTATCCGCGGGCCCAACCCGAAGGGTTCCGAGTGGGGTCGAATATGTACTTCGGATGGATACAGGTTCATTTTCTGTCAAAAATCAGATTTTGGTTCGGGGTTCGGGTTGGTGCGTTTTTTACTCGACCTGACCAATTCATAAAAATTAATTCGGTTTTTAGTCGAACCCAACCCGACCCGATGTAAAGAATCGGAATCGCGGACAGTTTTTATCCCTTTTCGGTTCGGTTTGCTGGCCTAAAACATTTGTTACCCTCCATGTTGGGTTGGGATTGGGTTCGAGAGTCAAACTTAATCACCTGACCCATGCACACCCCTAATATTAGGGCAATAGTGGAATGAGAGAATTACTGTTTTAACCCCCAAAAAAGGGGCCATTTGATTTTGCTATTAAAAGGATTCACAGCGGTTAATAATTGGACCAAGTTAGAACAAAATGAAAAGTACAGAGTGTAAATTGAGCCAATTACAACTACATGGAGCAAATTGACACAAACCCTTAACTACATGGACTATTTCAATTTTTTTCCCTCTAATATATTACTACCAGTAATTTACACTTAGAAGCCGTTCCAGATTTAAAAAAAAGGAAGTTTTAGTAAAGGAAAGTGATTTTAAGCTCTAAAATTATGTATTTATGTAAATAATTTTGTTACCAATATATATTGCTTGATAGATCTTATTGAGATCTTTTAAATGATGCAAAAAAAATTAAAAAATTATTTTTTATTTTTATTATATTTGAGTTTAAAATTATCTTTAAAAAGAAGGTTTTTGGATGAAGCGGAACGGCGTTATCCTACATCGCATACTGCTGCGCCTACCAGAGATACAGAGAGGAGAAGCCTGAAAAACGTAAGAAAGAAAGTGGTCTACCCATCTTCCTGGTCTCGTCGATTACAATGGCAGTTCACAGCGGCAGTTTCGTCCCCCACCCACGGATTCTACCAGCCAAATCTGGGTTTCCGTCGCTCCATTTCTGTAGAAACAGGTGGACTAGTACTACTAATCTCACCGGTACAGGTACTACTAGTGCTAGTATTTCTATATCAGGTAGCAGAAGAAATTCAACAGGAGGAGCATGGGTTCGAGTGTCGGCTTTGGACCGTAGCAACAGCGGCAGCAGCAATTACGTGGTCCCACTCGACGCCTCCTCCTGTATCACTCGCCCTCTCGCCGAGATCCTCCGAGACCTCAACAAGAGGATACCCGATAACATCATTATCAACAACACCAACACTACCTTCATCCCCTGGTATGGTGGTACTATTATATGTAATCATTTCATTTTTAGGTCTTGAGTGAGTTTGGTGACGTAAGTGTGGTTGATCTGATCAAGATTTTTTTGGTGAATCCTGATGTCATCTCCAGGTATCACGCCAACCGTATGTTGAGCTTCTACGCCCCAGGTGCGAGATTCGTCTTTTTCCATTTTTCTCACTCACTCCTCGTATTTGTCGTTTACTAATAATTGTTTAGTTTAGGAAGATGATATTTATTCCCTCTTTAGGATCCCTTGAGAAAATTATCAACAATATGTTGGGAGAAAGTGGATTGGGACTAATCACTTTGAGGGGATCCCACCTCCAACCACATCATCTCCATGGGATCTGACGGACCTCTAAAGCCTGAACAGCGATGATACTACCGGAATAGGTAGCAAGATCGAAATGACGTAAAAAGGGATAACAATGTAAACTCCCAGAAAATTAAGTAAAAGTACGACAGTGAAATGCAAATTGTATCGTTTTCCTGCCCACAAAACCTTCTCTTCAAGGTCGAATAAGTTTACCTTCTCCATAGTTATCACACAAGAGCAACATTGTTATCTGGAGCCTGCATCCTTCATGGCATCCGTAATCTATAACGGTATGTATTTGCAAAGCCTGGAGGTTTCTATCTCGAATTATTCAAAAGGGAAATTGGATAGGCAAAAGGAACTTTACTTTCCTATCACGCCCGCCCAAAACTCCTGTTCCCTAGCATACAAATATCGATCAACATTTCAAGTTAGGAAAGAGTCGAAAGACTTAACTCCTATCTAGGTTTGACTTTACAGTAGAAAGAACCCCCATCGAAACTAAAATACTCCATCATCTCCTAGTGCACTCGTTTACGACATTTTCTGTTAATTGTGTTCGGGCCTCTTGATGGTTTAAAGCGGGCGAGTTACCCGATTTCTCTTGCCATACCATCAGATTTTCAGCTTTGTCTTATAATAAATGTGAAATTGTGGCCGACTTTGTGCGTGGTTGATATAATCGAACTTCAATCCTTCGACCAAGTTTCATCAAGTTGATGTTCTGACCAGCCGACGAAGCCATTTGAAAGATTTTCAGAGGTAAATTGGTATTCCAATATAGTCAAGGTTCGTCAAATTCTCGCAAGCTCTCCGTGCACATTATGGGGATCTTGATTGGCCAAAACCAGATGGTTTACCCTTTCAAAAGTTCATCCCACACGGGACCATCTCCATTAGAATCAAACCAATGGTACCATATCATTGCCTTCCCTTCGAGATTTGATTGAACTGCTTTCTACCTTCATAGTCTCATCTGGGATCTGACCAATGTAAGCGGAAGATATGCTAGATCCAACCAGCTGGGTCTCTAGTAAATTCAGTGTCCATGCAAGGGAATCCTTAATTGCGAACCCAACCATAAGTGTCATGTTTCCAGCAGTAGGGTTCAACTGGTTGATTAGCTTCCCTTGTGACCCTCTTTCTACCATATTCCTGTTATTGAGTGAATGTCAGATCTTCCATAAGTGGATATGGGTTACACGTGGAACCCATTTACTGCTTGGCTGAATGTTAAAACATCTGCTTAAGCACATCAATCTACTTATCAAAAAAAGAAAAGAAAAAGAAACATCAGTTTGGAGCTTTGAAGTACTTTCCCAATGCTTCTCTAATGCAGTGTCTTCTCTAATGCAGTGTCTTGTTGGTTAAGTACTTCATCTTGTTCAGCATTGCTACTTGTCATCCTTTATTGAACAGCTTTGATACCAAATGATAGGATCAGTCCAGAAAATTAAAAGCCATTTGTGAGAATGGGGAAGGAATTGATTACTTTGAGGGGATCTAACCTCCAAAGCCTAAAGGGCAGCAAATTATTCATATCTTGATAGCTTACGTCATCTACATTCTTAGAATCTTATTCCCATCTAGACTCAAACCATGTGGAAAGTTGGAAACGCAATCAAATAACAAAAATAAGGACACTATCTATCTCCAAGATGGTTAAATATAACTGTGGCAACCATGTTAAAATGTATAGGGCTTACACTCTCCCTTGTGAGAGGCTAAGAGGCTAAAAGGGGTTGAGTATACTTTTCCTTAATTTAAAACCTTTTCCTCTTATCCTTGAGGTGCTTTAGATGCGCGCGGTTCCAAGTGTAGGGGGATGAAAACAGTTGATGCTTCGGATCACTCTGGATTGCAACGGTTTACTCGTGCCTCTTCACTGGAGCCCTAATTCGTTGTCGGAATCCTAATCTGCAAGACAGAAAAAGGGTGAGCGCACCTTTGCTCCTCGTAGCAAAGGCCCTCCGATGCCAAAGTCAGTATCACGTACTAGCAAATAAACCCTAATTATCAGTAGGAGAACAATATGAATGCAACGTATTGCGTACCTTTTACCTCTAGGTTAACCTTGTTTATATAGGCGTACGTACGCTTGCTGCCCAAGCATCCCTATGGCCCTTGGATTCCTATCTCGTATAGGAACCTAGGATCTCTTGGATTCTCGTTCCCTTATCAGTCTATTAGCTTAGTCCTTTCAGGACTCTTTTTCATAATTGCCCGAACATCCTATTCACGTTGCGTGTCCTTTCTAGATCCTATATACTCGGGATCTTATTCTTTTACGGGATAGCACTGTTCTGGAACCTTGTAGAGCGTTCCTGCTACCTTAGCAATTAAGGCTGCTTCTCCAATGTTTCTCTCCCCTGTTTGGCCATCTCATTGCCGAACAGACTATCTGGTCAAATGACTTTACATGCAACTGGTCCTTATCATTGTATTTGGACAAACGACTTCACATGTCTTTTGTCCTTACAACGCCAAACAGACTGTCTGGACCAATGACTTCTCATGCCACTCGTCCAAATTGCCGTTCACCGCCCTTCCCGACGGTATAACCTATCGTATTTACCACGTGCTCCCTTACATCACGTGTTCGGCTACTAACTGTACCTATTCGGGAATAGCTCCCTACACCAAGTTAATGCCAGATAAAATGGATTTTGGTTATAGTTTTCCTTGCGATGGCCCGGGACGAGGTGGTACGTGTGTTATTTCAACTTGGGATGCATTTTATTTGGCAGTTTTCTGGATGATAAATACCATTGGATGGGTTACTTTCTTAATCCTAGTGAACCTGCATGTGGAACTGAACTTCCGCGGCTATTGTTGAAAAATTTTCTTTTCTATTTTTCTTTTAGAACTTTTTTGTACTCTGCGTAAGCTCACCCGAGTTTCTCCCCTTGGCAATTTGACGCCTGGTATGTCTTTAGTATTGTCATTAAAATATTCAGATCCTTCTGATTTTTGGATTTTTTTTTTCAGGTTGGTGTGGGGAAGTACGTGATGTTATTTTCTCTGACAATGGAAGTG
The DNA here is from genome assembly GCA_019656275.1 of Rhododendron kiyosumense. Taxonomy (NCBI): domain Eukaryota; kingdom Viridiplantae; phylum Streptophyta; class Magnoliopsida; order Ericales; family Ericaceae; genus Rhododendron; species Rhododendron kiyosumense. The sequence continues at coordinate 1,283,008 of BPLS01000202.1, read as the reverse complement.
TGACTGTTGTATACCGTGTGACCATAAGAGGTTCTGATGGGGAGGTGTGAATCTTACTTTACTCTGATGCTGTTGTATGTCTATATTATTCTCACACACAACAAGGCTTACCCAAATTAAGGACCATTTACATCACTGGTCAAGTAACATAGGTCATCAAGGTGGACTGTTCATTCCAAAAATAATGCATTTACCTCTGTATTTGGAAACCCTCAGTTTCACCCTGTGCATAGTCTCGAACTTACATTATAGAAGTTTTCATATTAGATATTTCGGAGAACTTCATTCACCATCTGTTGGTTTTGGGCCATGTCCGGATAACCCCCTTTTCTTTTGGAAACAACACGACCCCATGTAGTTTATGGACTAAGGCACACTGGTAAAAATTCTGGCAAAATTGACACCAGGTGTATGTCAAGTGCAAGTATTCAGAGCGTTATAGCTTCATGATATGACACAAGCCGTTATGGTTCTACAAACTTACAAAATGCATTGTCTTCTCTCCATCCCTCATGCCCTCTTCTTCCTATGTCATCCCACACCCAACCACCAGCCCATCCCCAACCGGCTTACCTCTCCATCCATCACCATGACCACCACTTCCGTGGAAACCATCTCTTCATCCTCTAACTCCCTTGCCCCGATTTACCCCTCGTGAACTCACATTGAGAGAGAGATTTATAAAACTTCACCACTGTCTCCAATGAGTGGAACCCTAGCCAAGGGGCCTCACCCTTACCATTGTCCCCATCACCGCCATCAACTGAGAACTGAACCCTCAAGGTACACAAAATTGGTCTGATTTTTAGGCAAATCAGTATTTGGCTCATCCAAACATACACTATGGCCATGACGTTGTGGAGATTCAATTAAGATTTGTTGTGGTGAGTTTCCTTTGCCTTACTTTTCAAAGCGATAACTGGCGGTGCTGGGCAAATAATTAGAAATTTTAGTTGTGTGGACTGTGGACTGATGATAGCTAAAAAGGAGGAAGATGGTATGCAGGCCATGGAGTGACTATGCATATACCTGTATGTGGTACATGTGTCTGTGTAGGTAGGTTATAGTAGAAAAGAAGAAGCTGATGAGGGTATTGGGAATCTTTTTTGCAAAAACCCTCACTAGAGTTAGTGGTGCGCTTTAAGTTCACGAGCCTCACAGGGGTTAGGCGGTGATTTTCCAATGAGAAGTGGGTAAGCCACACATGGCTCAAACCACGTGGTGGCAAAGTGAAGTTTGCCCTAGATATTTGATAGATAGAGTTGTCTGTCATAAGAGATAAGAGGTAAAAAGAGCTGGAGTTTGCTGTTTGGTTACTTTGGGTACGTAGAAGGCATGTAATTTTTGAGTTCTATAACGAATTGGTACAATGGATCTCTATCTTTCGTTATAAGTTTTTAGTGTTGTAAGTTAATTCAGCTATTTCATTATGAAGTCATTGTCCATCGCTGTAGTTTATTGCGATATGCCAATGGCCAATGCTTCGCAGCAGTTTGCTGAGAAACTGCAGTGGGTGCAGTTGGGTTTTTTCCAGCCACTTGCAGGACCTAATTCAATGATTGTTTCCGAATCATGTTAAATAATTGAACACCAATTAGTCTGTGAACGGAATTAAAAGACAAATCGAAACTGAATTTTGGTGGTTCTGAATCTTCTGATCAAGTGTGTGCAAAACATCGTTTTGATTTGTTTTTAACTCCGTTTACGTACTAATTGGTCTCCAATTAACATGATTTTAAACCACAGTTGGGCGTTATGACGAGATCTACCATACGGACGAAACCGATTGTTGAACTAGGTCCAACAAGTGGCCAGAAAAGACCCAACTGCTCCCCGTGCAGTTCTCGACTAACTGCTGAGGAGCCATTTCCTATGCTACCCCTCTGCAGTCTGCGCTATTGCCACACAATGTTCTAAATGGTGCTTGGCGCTAGTAGGGCGGAGACCCACCTCCAAGCGCCAAGCTGCCTAGGCGGCGCCAAGCAATTTTGCGTTGTTTTTTTTTTTTTTTTTTTAAACAAATCATTATTCAATCAAATTATATTCTATGTATCCATAATGCAAGTTCAAAGTTCTACATAACCATAATGCAAAGTTTAATGTTCAAATTTCAAATAAGTAGTAGCAACTAGCAAATAAGTTGAATAAGACAATAAGACAATAAGTAGAAATAAACAAGATCGGAGATCCCTAATGCCAAATTCAAAGTTCATCTCCTTCCTCTATCTCTTCTCCTCCATACCCCTCCAAAACTTGATCTCCATCGGACTCAAAGTTAATCTCCTCATGTCAAATTCAAACTTGATCGACTGGAGTTCTTCACTTCGTTTCGTCGTCTCCTTCCGCCTCTGAAGCTCTGGAGTGTGGAGTGTTAAATGGGGGGATGTAAATGTAATTGTAATACATATAGATATGATTTTGTAAAATTACATAATAAGCCATTTTAGTTTTTGTACTTTTAATCCTAACCCTTTTATGTTAATAGTATACAATTTAGGCCTCCAAAGATGCCGCCGAGCCCGCCAAGGTCCGCCAAGGCCGCCGCCTAGGCGGCCGCCAAACACCGCCAAATCTCTCTGGGCGCCAAATCAAACGCCAACGGGTATTGGCGTGGCGGCGAGATACCTCCAAGTGCCTAGGTGGCCTCGGCGGCCGCCATTTAGAACACTGTTGCCACACTTAGTAAATAATGTCTAAGCTAGGTCGGGTGTCGTGAATAAGGCTTGTGTGCAAAATCAACACCCCCTTGGTACTCTAGTTTTGTAATGGAAGATTATAAATTTGACCCAAACAGGAACAAAAAAGATTGATTCTTTGCACATTCTTAACTTGGTGTGCCATTTCTTCATAATCATGTGCCTGCCTCAAAGTTCCATGGTTCTTTCTCAAGGACTTGACCAGGTTTCATCATCCTTAAATTCAAGAAAGAATAAGTCCCTATCATTTCACATGACGATGACGTTGAAGACCCTTCTTACCCTCTTCTTGTGGGCAATGTTGTTAGTTAACATCATTGTAGGACGACTTCTTGTCCAAACATTCACCTACCAGACAATTATACCCTTGCGCTTTGACATGCTCTGGAACTTCCTTCAGAGGGGATAGCTTGACCTAAGGGTCGAAAGAGTCCCATACTCATTTTGGTTTTGGGGACTACATTAGAGATGAAATGTTGGCCCCATGACCGCCCATATTGGTTTTTTGCAACGGAAAGTGAACACCTTTATGTGTTGGCAACAAAGCAACCTAAGATTACATTCATTTGACAGTTGACACCTAGCTTTCAACTGTACCTCTTGTAATTTTTACTTCGCTGTCTTGTACTATGTTGCAGATTTCCTATTTGCACTAAGCTGCATTACCATTGCCTGTTGCCTATGGTAGTTTAGTTGGTGAACCTTTTGATGACTAAATCATACTGACACAGGCACACCGCGAATCAAGTGGCACAGTATCGTCTGGCAGCAGTCTAGATCCTGTTGCTGCTGCAGAGGAGATAGCTTTTTGCAGAGCATGTGCTCGGTTTGGCCTTGGCTTGTATCTCTATCATGATGAATAGATGCTGTATCTTCAGAATAGATGGTATTGGGTTGTATCTATATCACAATGATTAGATGCTGTATCTTTAAAAATAAGCAAGGGGTTTGATTTTCCAAAGGTTGTTTTCTTGAGAAAAGTTGTTTGTGCACTGTTAACTGATAAATCAAGTGATATCTATGACTATCCCCTTCTTCCCGTGAGATGTAATTATATGTCAAGAGGAATGGTTATGTTGCATTTGCAAATCAGTTAATCAAATCAGTTAGATTGACTTGTCCGACAAATATTATAGAACGCCAAGCAGTCGGAGGATTAAGTTGATTTTGGTGATATGAGGCACAAGTTTCTTACCAGTTTTTATTTACATTTGGTGCCTATGGTATGCTACTTTGGTGTACTTTATTACTTGCTCGACTCGGCCTAGGACAATTGGTACCATATGGTAGAGTTATTATATCTTGGAACTACTTTCAAGTTTCAGTTTCAGCCGGTCGTCATTAACCTTCTCAATTTGGAGGAGTAGATGCGCCTGTTGTTCTTTCTGATTTTACCTCTTCTGGGAATTTTAAGAGCATCTCCTAACCTAATTCTTCAAAACTCTTCATCTTGAAGACTCAAAACAGTATATGTTTCACCCAAAAAGTATTTTGAAGAATACTAGCACTGTTTAGAGTAATTTTGGTTTCCCCCCCTAAACTATTCACACCTTTTCTACTTCGTACCTATACTATGTAAACAACATTGTCCCTCAATTTCTTGATTACAATCTATTTCGTCTAATTTTTAGGTAAAATTTTGTACAATTTGGGACGAAATAGATTGGAAATCAGAAAGCTAAGGGGACAAAATTATTGTTTTCCTTAAATTAAAAGACGGTAGAAAAAATGTGGATAGTTTAGGAGATACTGTTTATATGAACTCTTACCACATACTCCATTCTATCTTCATTTTTCAAATAAAAAACTGAAAACTCAATCATCTCTCATTTTTATTCCTAAATTGTCAACATTTTTTACATTAATCAAATACATTTTTTTTTATAGATATTGTTAATGCATTTTCAAGGTATTAATTTTATCATTATTTGATCACACCGTGTAATACATACGTATACTAGAAATTGCCAATGCCTAAAGGCATGGCGAAACACATTTTAAATAAGACTAAAATGAATTAACTTCTAAAATTTGAAATATGAGTAGTGCAACTGTGCCTCTGCTTGAAGGCACTAATTCAAAAGTACTGACATAAAATAATAAAAAACTTTCATGCACCCTATTCACTAAAGCTGCTTAATCTCAATAGAAGATATTACCCAAAGAATCAAAGCAAATGCAAAATTGTTCAAAAAATTAGGGAGCCTTTATTCAAGATTACATCAACAAAACTACTACTCCCTCCGTCCCGTTTTTAAGGTCCAGTATTCCATTTTAGGCTGACCCTTAATAAATATCCATTTTGTAAAGTTAATGAGTAAAAGTTGGTACATTCTTCATTTTGCCCCTAAAAGTAAATTCTATTTTGAAAAGTTAGTAAAAGTGTAATGATGATGTCTCCATAGAGGGGGTAAATAAGGAAAATGGAGGTAAAAGTTGATATGAAAGATGTAATGATGATATTTTTTTAATAAGTTGGAGTTATGAAACAGGACATTTATAAAGGGACGGAGGAGTATTTTTTCCGTACGCATTTCAACAAATTTGTACATTCAAGAAAACATTGTAAGAACACAAACAATGATCAAAGCAAAAACCAATAGTATAATGAAGCTTCCTCCTTCATCTTCAAAGCACCAACTTAATCACTTTTGTAGCCAAAATAACTATTTTCCTTGTAACAACCTGAAGTCAAAATAAAAATGCAATTAACTGAAGGCAAAGATAAATTAAAAAGATGCAAATCTACATCAAAGAGCCGCAAGTGATCAACTAAGTTCCTTTTTTGTTTTTATTTTTTATAAGCTACTAACTTATAAAATAATCCGGAGAAGCTAACTAAATAGGCACAAAAAAAAAAAAAAAAACCAGTAACTTGATATGGAACAAAACCTTCCGTTTTTACTTATTGATTGCTCCCCTGTGCATGAGCTTATGTCTCCCAATAATCCGGACCCTTTAAAGATATATCATCAAACATCAAGACGTTAGAGAACCAACAAAACCAAAATTAGAGGTATAAAATATTCTATACATTCACAAATTTGGCCAAAAAAGAAATAGTCAAAACATAAGTTGTGGACACCAACAGGTTCAACACCAAAGAAATGAATATAGACGGGCATCAAAATGAACGTTCCCTTTCTCTACTTGCAAAGGAGAAACAAATCCTCTACATCTAATTCAATGAAAGAAAAAATCACTGACCAACCGCAATCATTTCAGGAAGGGAAAAAAAAGTTAATTGGAAAGAACCCATTATCAAAGAAAGTTAATTGGTGTGACCACAAATTGAAGCTAAAATCAATGCCTTCACAAAAGGAGTCAAAGGAGGAGTCAAGCCGCTCTATCCCGGTGGACGATGCAATCGTCAATCTTGCTTGGAAAAAAATATTGGCATTAAGAGTAAATTATTTAGTGAATTTTTACTCAAATTACATGTGAAAAAGAAGTATCACTGACACACTCATTAGATATAAGAACTCAATGAGAAAAATAATACAAAAGGGGGTCATCACCTTGGTTGGGTACCCAAAAACAAAGGTGGAATTGTCTCATCAAGATGAGGCAATAGACACCAATTTATATGAAATTTTGACTAAATGCCCTATCAAAGGTGGATTACCTTTGCTGACGGCACTCTCCCAACAATTTCCCGTATTTGTTTGGTGGAATGTGATAAGTTTTTTATAATTTTTTTCCAAAATTCAATTTAGTAGCTTGGCTATGGGTCAAACGGTGTAAAAAATAAATCTGACTGAAACACATAAAGGAAACAAACCACCAAAATCTCAATCCATATGGGTTCTAGTGTTGCTGCCCTGGATCATAAGCCATGGCTTCTTGGTTTAATTTGCAACGTTCATTTCAAATAAGCTCATGCATGTGTGTAGTAAAATAAAAAGAGGCCAGATAAATCTCTCATAACCCTTTATTCGACCATTTCCCCTGTGGAATCTCCCAACGCCTTGGCACAAATGCAACCCGAGTACAATATTTCAAGATGGAGGGATTGCGCTCGATCAATAACTAACACTATCAAAACCATCTTTTCCAATTTCCATAAAGAAGGCAATAACAAAGTACAAAACCATCAAATACACACAGAGAACTCAGCTACAATATTCCCAATTTGTTAACCACTAAATACACTCATGCAAGGCCTTCAAACTCTTGTTTGTGGGGAAGGGTCAGTAAAATGAATACATTGTTTGCTTCAAACTCAGCATTCTTCGGTTGTGCTAGTGTTCCTAATTTAGGGCCCTCAATCTCATTTCCCCAATGTCCCATCCCATCCCTTTAGCACCCACATATTTCTTCAAGTCTAGAAAATGACAAATTAGATATGAAATGGACAAATCAAAATTCACATGTCCATAGATAAAAGCCCTAAGAAGTTGTCTAAAATAGGTCAACAATAAGTCAACATTATTTTACCATCAGTGGCGAATATTGTCCAGTTGTCTAAAAAATCACAGTTTTTTCGAATAATATATATTTCAATGTAAATAGACAAAAAATCGCAGTTCAGTCTTTGTAGCTAGAATGCTTACAAATTTGTGGGTCAATTTGTATATTTTGCTCTTCAACTTCTACTTGAGCATCCTCATGCGTCTCGACTCGTTCAGTCATTGGAACCATATTAATTTCATTCTCACTATTCATCCTGTAATTTTGGACACACAAAAATAAAATGAGATTCGAACAAATGGTATCTTCTTTTAGCAAAATTAAAAGAAGACATAAGAAAAGGCGAATCAAACAATTGGTAGAAACTTTGTAACACGCCGATTTTCCACGGAATTTCGAAAGCATTAACCCTAAAATACACTGAATTTTATAAACTACTAGGCTCTATTTGTCTCTATACAAAATTACATTTCCGAAATAATACAACATGTCTAGAGCGACTCTAGTTTCGATACAGATCCCAAGCATACTCGGTCTTCGACTTTGGTATACCTCCTGCGTCAAACTACTCCACCATTGAATCCTGCACCCTTTGGCAAATTGATCGCCGAACAACTGATTTACCAGGATACAAACGTATCTGTGAGTGATAATTCACCCAATAGATATCCCTAAACCCATTAACCCATAACATACAAGTAATAACATGCCAAAATACAAAAATGAACATTTAATAAAATTGCAGTAACAAGTAGCCCATTATAAATTTTTCTTGTCTTTGAATAGTTTCTATGATTCTCCTCCTTCAAGAATCTTTTCCTCCCAATATCTCAAACCATGACCGTCCCATGATTAAATTCCCTCTTGTTGTCCTGCAGCGGGATCCTAAGTGAGTACATCTAAGTTATTTACCTAGCAGACTCATTTATTACCATGCCAAGAGGTAAAGGTCCCACCGAAGTTAATCATGACTGTCATAACCAGAAACCCAATCTAATATCCGATATCATCTCTTGTATCAACTCATTCTCTCCCCCCCCCCCTATTGCAAATACAACACAATTCCTTCGGACGCACATACAACAACACTCCTCGGGATGCACATACAACACATGAGGATGCACATACAACAACATTCCTCGAGAACTCGCATACAATGCACAATCCCTGATCACTTTTGTTACACTTGCCTTATTAACGCCTAACCAGTTTAAATCTGGCTTTGAATAGCCCTAGTGTACCTACTATCCAATTCTAAGTTCACGTAGCATTGCACATAACGATAATAATCGAGTCATTGTCCATAGGATTCATGAAACATTAATAATAATTGAACAATAGTAACATATAGAATAGAAATGAATGTGAAATTCTATGTTCATCCAACAAGTTCATTAGTAATTTCATAAATTTGAACCTAATTATCATGATCAACGTATGGTACACAAATTAGAACACAAGTTTCATGCTTCCAAATTGTTTTAAACAAGAAATTTCAAAATCGTTCAAAGGATTTCAAATCTATCATGTTTTTTTTTTTTGGTAAAATAGATTGAAATAAAAAAGAGGATAAACGAATAAACAGCCTACAAGGGGCATACCACAGGAGGAAAGAAAGAGAAAATAAACAAGAGTAAATAAAATTGTTTACGCCAAAAGGCTACACGGCTAAATGAAATGCGTTGTTTCCAATCCATCTAATAAGAGGGAAGGAAAACAACGCCAAAGTGATAGTAGCAAAATAGGATAACCGAACAGTAGCAACACTACTTCTGATCTGACAGAACAGTAGCAACATGGGCTTCCCCATGACATCAGCAGCAACAGAGCACTATTGTTTGCAGTAGCAGCAGCTGTAAATGATAGCAGTTCACAATGACAATCTGGCAGTAAGATACACTATTTGTATCCTAGGCTCCTTAAGCATTTACAAAAGAGAAGGCAATTCGGACAGTCCATTGCACATCAGCAGCAGCAGATAACTAAGTAATGCTATTGTAACATCAAACCAGCAGCAGTAACAAGCATCAGAACATAAAAGCAAACAACCATGTACAACGAAGCAGTAAGCATCAGTAGTAAGCAAGGAGCAGTGGTAGACATTCCACACATCTTCTAGTAGCAATAAACAGACGCAAAAGTGAGCTACGGACATGCCCCCTAGAAAAGCCTAAACATTCCAAGGGACAACCCCCCAAGGATAGGTCAAGCAAATTGAAAAGCTGTTGACAGAAACAACAAAGTACAGCAAAAGCCAGTCAAAGTAGCAAAGCAAACTGGACACAGCACCAAAACAGTCCACCAAAATAGTTATCATTGCTTCCAAGCTATCAAAACAAAGGCAAATGCAGCACACAACTGGACAACTACAACTGGGATAGATCAGAACTAAAGCAGCTCCAGCAGTGCCGAATGACATAGTTATAGCAGTTACATATGCTCAATGAGACTAGTTACAAAAGCAACTGCCAATATAGTTAATGTACACAGTATTAGTAGTTAAAACCAGTACATCGAAGTATCATATACTTGGGACACAAGCACATGCACTTTCCAATAGCACACAAACACATATATGCTAACATAAGAATGATCAAGAAGTGTCCTGAGCACAGCCTCTGGGACATCACAATATAAATGCCCAGCACAGTAGAAACAATCAAAGAAGAAGAAAGGAAGGAAACTCTTGGTATGTATAATGCTCACACTTCTTCTCCCTTGGAATCTCACAACTTCTACTCTCTTTTCAAAACCAAGAGTTGGGGATCCACCTTCTCCCTCCACTATTCCTCACATGATGCCCCCACTAATTATTAGCTCCTCTCACAAGGAATGATGGGGATCTAACACACATCTCACCATGTTTTGGTAAAGAATTCATAACTAATTCATTATAATTCCAAAAATGTTCAAACCAGTGCTCAAAGTTTCGTAATGTCAATAGGTATCTACTGCAAAAAGAAGAGGTTCAAAAATTAGATACATAATCTCCATATTTTAAAAGAAACAACCAGTTCTACAGAAAAACAGAGTAGCCTGGCAGAAAATCTTTAACAAATTATTAAAAATAGCACGTTCATCCGTTTTACTACAAGATTTTTACCACAAACCTTGGACACTAATAGGAGCTTCGTATTAAAGTTTCATAATTTTATGATCTCGGTAAGTATTTTTTTAAATAGATAACAAACATACCGAAAACTTGCAGTCGATACAAGAAACAGATTATTGGCCTACTTCAAACTGAAATCTGTGATTGCTCAAACTAATTAGGTCATGTAGCTCATATATTTTTGAAGCTCTATGTTTCTAGTTTCTAACCCAACAAGAGGAAAGTGTTTTCGAGTTTCCTTGGCCGAGATATGGTTGTTTCCGTAAGGTGTGACGGCGCTGTCAGCATTGTGTAAAAATTTAGAGCAGTTTAGTAAAACATTTTTAGTAATTTCTATGGTTCGAATAAAATTCTGAGATTTTAAAACAAGTTCTAAGACATATACAGGTATTCTCAGTTAAAATCCCATAAAATTGCAAGTTTAGAAACTATGTGCGAAAATTCGTCAAAGTCACAGCAACATCAAATTCCTTAGAAACTGCTACCTTCACAATCAACATTTTTACAAACTTTATATAGATTCACCATTAATAGACTGCATAACATACAAATAATATACTTAGGGAGAGTGGAATAAGAGATATCTACCTTGGATTTCGGATTTAGGGTGAAAAATGAGATAGACGACAAAAATGGAGTGAAATGGAGCTTGAGGAAGAAGATGACGATGGGGAGGGGATTTTTTCTCACTCACTCTACTGAGAATGCAGAAGAATAGCGGGTGAGTGTGTTGTGTGAAAATTTCGTGGGTGGAGGAGGGGTATAAGTGTATGTATGTAGGAGGGAAATGAGAGAGAATAATGGTGTATTAATGAGGTGGGGGAGGAGTGAGGTGGTATGGGACTATAGGTGATGGTTGTGACGGGAAATGTTGGGGGAAGGGAGAATGATACACCCACCGCATCTCTTCCACCGAACCACTCACCGTACCACCCACTGTCTGCCACGTGGCAATGGGCCCATTGTGCAAAAAAGCAAAAAAAAAAAAAAAACAGAAGAAAAACGAGAACTCCAATTACGAAGCCCGTTCTTCTGGTTCCAAGAGAGAGGGGACAGCCATACCTCCGATGCCGATGACCCCATCACCACCTCCGACCACCACGTCAGCGCTCGACCTCTAGCGACCATCACCATCTCGCGAGAATCGCGAAAACCGGTCACCCATTGTTAAATCGGGACGCATTCCACCGCCAGCCAAGGTCTCTCCTCGCCTCTTCTCTCTCCCCACCCCCCCCCCCCCCCCCCTCTCTCTCTCTCTCTCTCTCTCTCTCTCGCCCTCTATCTCTATGAACTTGCAGATTTTGCCCTAAAATATCCATTTTAAAACCCCAAAAAATTAGGGTTTTAAAAATTTGGGAAATTGTAGATTTTGTTTGCTACCCATGATCTATTATTTGTTGCTACCAATGCCTCACCTGTGTTTGTCATGCTCCCTCAGAGAAAGGGCTTGCAGGCTTCACCATTGATTTTCTTGTGGGTGGAGTTTCTGCTGCCGTGTCTAAAATTGCTGCTGTTTTCTTTTTTTTCCCCCTTTTTTTCACGACTAGATATTGCATATTTACGTTTGAAGCCAAAGTGGAACATGCATATGTAGAGTTTTACTGACCTGTATTGCATTCTCATTTCGGAATTCTTCCGGAGAAGATCCCATAGCCAAAATTTGTGTTTTGTGTGCACAAATTACCTCTATGTATGCCTTTATAGCTGATTACCTCGTTGAATTGAATTCGCTTTCACTTGTAAAGAATGTTTGTTGATTACTTGTTTGATGTGCCGCTGTGCATAGGATCGTATTAACAGTTTTTCCTTGTCTTTGCGAATTGAATTACAGAGTCACCAATACCTTTTGATGAGGCAGAAGGATTCAAATATTTTGGACTGTTTGAGGCTGGAACGGTAGCTGTTTTTGGGGTTGGAATGAGCTTATTTTAGTGCATGTTCTAGGCTAGTTTTGGACCTGTTTCAGGATGGTTTTGTGACAGAATTTTGGGGATCAAACAGACTGATTTTTGGGAGCTGGAATGCATCAAGTTTTGGGGAAAATGAGGGCTAGGTGGGGATGGCATTCAGGGCAATTGGGGAGGATATTGGCAAATCCGAAACCGAATGGTTACCCGTTTCCGCCCCGAAACACGAACGGGTAGAGGAGCGGTGAACCATAACCGAACCAAACGTGGTTCGGGTAATCCCCGAACCGATTGGGTAACCGAACCAAACGGAGAGGGAGGGAGAGAGAGAGAGAGAGAGAGGAGAGCACCTACCGATCTAACCGAGAGAAGAATGGAGAAGCCTTTGAGAGAGAAATCGCCATAGTCCCTTCTGGTATTTCCTGATTCAAAGCAATCTCTCTCTCCTCATCTTTCTTTCTCTCTCTCTAGAATGACTGTGTAAATGTATCGAAAGTAGAGAGAGATGGGTGAGTTGGGAACACAGTCAGATTGAGGAGAAAGTAAGGAATTGAAGTGGAGGCGCAACTCAGATCGCTGCACAGTGGAGGAGGTGCCAAAGAAATGAAAATTCACCCTAAAACTGTTATATGTATGTATATATATGGGGGTAATTTTGTAATATCAAAAGTTTTGGGTATTTTCGGTTCGGTTTGGTTCGGGTAGCAGATGAACCACAACCGAGCCGAACCCGTTCGGGTATCTCATAGTCTCCACCATACCCATACCCACGGGAAAAATTTCAGTTATGGTTCGGGGAAAAACTTCGGTTACGGTTTGGGTACCCATCGGTTCGGTTCAAATTGCCATCCCTAGGGCTAGGGCTATTAGGAGTTATCACTTGAAAAAGGCAGTGAAGAGATTGAAGCTATTCAATTGAATCAAAGGCCAAGAAAAATAATCAAATTGTTGTAATTTGCAATATCAAGATGTAGTATCAAGTTTTAGTTTTGTGAAATCTAACTTTGTATGTAATTGATAACTATGATGAGAATGGCCCAGTGTGGGTTTTAAATGTATTGGATTGTGAATGTTTATATACAATGTTGTTTTCAGTTTGGCTGATTGTTGTTGTTAGTTTGAGACGTGTGACGTCGGGTTAGGCCTAAAGCAACAGAGCTATGTCAAATTTTTTCAAGGACTATACTCCTAAATGTGATTATGGACACAATTTCAAACAAGTAAAGTTCTACTTTGGCTTGCTTATTAATATGGACATGCCATGATATGGACACAGGGAAAGATAACAACTCATATTTACTTGGAGCAACCACTAGAGCAATTAGAACTAAGATCTTTCATACAAATTGCAGTAGTAGCAGATGAAATTGGAACAATATTGGCAGTCCAACAAAAGTAAAAAAATCAACTTGAAAACTCTGCCCACAAAAAAGGAGAGACATGTTCATACTCATCAAAAAAAATTATATTGTTAAACTTGATTGTCCTGCTCCCCAAACTTGAGTACCCGATTGTCCTCTCCAAACTTGACTATGAAGTGAACTTGGCATGTTGCTTTGTGAAGTTTGGAAGTTATTATAAAAATGGTTGAAACCAATTCCGGTTGGGCATAAAGTTGGAGGAAATGGGAGTATAGTTCCAGCTTGGGTCATATTTGGTTGCATATTATGGGGCATTATGTTTAGCCACATGAATTGCCCCGTAAAACCTTGGAAACTCTGCCCAACAAGAAAAAAAAATAACATGAAACATAATAAAGGGATTATAGAAGGGACGAACTTAGAAATAAAAAGTTTTTTTACATTTAGATTTGCAACACTCTCTTGTGTCCCAAAAACATTGCCATTTGTATTCTCCTGAAATGAGTAAACAATATGACTATAAGCATTCATCCAAGATATGTATATGTCTATATTAACCAATATGCAACAAAAAAAATATACCTTCATTTTTTCGTTTGACAATGTCTTCTTTTTTTGTTGTCTTTTCTTCTTACCAAGTTTTTCAACAACACCTTCCTTTCTTTTTGCGGGCGGTCTCCCTTTTCGACGAATAGGTACCGGGTCAAGGATGTTCTGGCTCTCTTTGGATGGTAGAATGGCATCTCATAGTGAAAAGGAATCATTTCGAGTATCGGAAACCATATTACTTCCACACACAACCCAATAATATGAAGGTATATTTTTTTAACCACGAGAATGACTTGGTGTCTTCATGAGAGACAAGTCCACATCCCAATAATATTGATTGACCATGATGATTTACGCCTACGAATGGAGCAAAAGGCATGTCATACTGGTTTACTAAATACGTTGTGTCAAACGTCACAACATCCCTAAACTCCTTACAAGCTGTCCTACTCCTTGTATCAACCCAGAATACATTCACTAGTCAACCCTCATCATCCAAATCCATGGCAAAAAAGGAGTCCAAATTGTCGGTTTTCATCTTCATGAAATAGCTATACATCGCCTCAGCATCTCCTTGAACAAGTAATTTACGTTGCTCTTTATTCACAAAATTTCTACAATCTCTAGGAAGATATGGAAAATTCTCAGGTTCCCCTGCTTGAATCTGAAGTGAGTTATAAGTCTTGTACAAGTTAATCCCGATTTTATCATTCAATAGGAGCTTTCTTTTCACATGTTCATCAAGGACCCTATAGCTCTTGTGAAACCTGGCCTTTCCCGGACTATTTTCATGATTGTGCTCCAAGGCAACCCGATTTATCTTCCACTTTCCATCTAGGTTCTTAGACAAATTAATCCTAGCTCGACAGTCAATTTTGTTTGTGGCCGTGGTTTGACTGGATTGGTTGTTTTCACATGTGCCTTTCCACCATGATTGCATTCAAAACATACATGCCTCACTTTTCCATCTATTCCCTTTCTCGAGTTTCTTCTTGCCACAGCAAACCCTTTTTCTTTAGCATATGTTGAGTAATACATATAAGCTTCCTCTTGTGTGTTGAATATCATTCCCTCCTTCGGTTCCTCAACTGTATGTATAAAATTTTCTGTTGTATCCATTCCCTCCGCATTAATACCTATCTCATCACACTCTTGTTCTGAAGAACCACTCGATACCTCCTCCTCCTCCTCTTCTTCAGTATCTCCACTCGATTGAGGAGGCAGTGTTAACGGAACAAAATTCGATGACATCTCCTACATGTTCAAGATGGCATCAGAACCCACATAAGGAATGTTCATTAATAGTTCTAGCCGACCAAAAATAAACAAATAAATACTTCACAATTCTTCTATCGCTAAATACTAAAAAGTTGTTCTTAGTTGGGTGAATCGGGAATCTTGAAATCTGTGTTCAAAGAACAAAATCAATTAGCACAAAATCAACTACTATAATGTAGATAGTGAATGCAGAATAATCGCAGCAACAAGAAGGAATACAAGTAAATTTGGTTAAACTAAATTAAACCTTAACAACTGGGATAACAATTTCACTCAGGAATCTAATCAAACAAGAAATGTTTTAAAGCCCTACCATGAAATTTGGGAATTTTAAAAACCTAGGGTAAACTGATTTTGAAAAATTTCTCAGCCATGGCTCAGAACAGGAATCGGGGTAACGTAAAAGGAAAAACATGACAAAACCAAGAAGATGTTTAGTACACATTATGGCTTACTGCAAATTGAGAGAGAGAGAGAGAGAGAGAGAGAGAGAGAGGAGGAGGAGGAGGAGGAGGAAAAAGAGAGACCTTGGCGGTTGAGGTGGTCACCGGAGGTTTAGTAGCTGACGTGGTGGTCGGAGGTGGTGATTGGGCTCGGCGGTGGTGGTCGATAGCGCTCGTGGTGGCCGGTCTCTCCATCTCTCTCTGTGTGTCTCTTTTGGAAATAGGAAGAATGCGCGTTTTTTGAATTCAATTGGGGTTTTTGTCCACTGCTGTTTCGTTTTCGTTTTTGTTTTTTTTGCTTTTTTGCAAAATGGGCCCACTGCCATGTGGCGGGCAGTGGGTGGTACGGTGAGTGGTTCGGTGGAAGAGATGCGGTGGGTGTAACATTCTCCTATCCGCAGACATGAAAAGTAATCTCTTCTCGTACCCCTGACACACACCCCCTGACCGCACCCCCTTTTTCAAAAATACCCCCGCCCCAGAAATACCCCAGCCTCATTTTTTTTGAGCAAATTTCACTTACCTCCCCTGAGGTTTCTGACAATTACAGACACCTCCCCTCAGGTTACTGAAATTGCACTTACCTCCCCTCTGGTTTAGTTGTCGGTTGCAGTTCAGCCCATCCGTTTGTTGGATGTAATGGAAAAGCAAAAAAGGTGATGATGTCAGCATAAAGACATCTTTCTATGACAAATCTACCATTGGCTCAACTTTGAGCCACTTTTTAGTTTCCCCCCCTGTCAGAGTCAGTTTCCCTCCCAATTTCCCTGTTGATTTTGGCACCAAAAACCTATTACATGTATAAAAACCAATGCCTCTCACCATTTTCTCCCACCATCAGTTGGGGGAGCAGCAACAGACCACTCACAACCTCCTTCTCTCTCCTTTTTTCCAGGTAATGTACAAGTATAGCACCATGTATGGTTTATATTCAAATTTATGAAAAAGTAAGTAATTGTAACTACTTATTTGTTGGTTTTTGTACATGTTAAAATTGAAGAATGTCTACTTCAAGCACTGTTGGTACCCAAAATTACTTAAGGTACAGGAATAGAACATGCAAATGCAGAGATCGGGCTGTTGTGAAGATCTCAGAATCTGATATGAATCCGGGAAGGTTGTACTACGCATGCAAAAATGCAGATAATGGGGGTTGTGATTTCTAGGCATGGTGCAACCCAATCAACAATGTTTCACAGACAAGACCAACATCCCAGCTACCAAGCTTGGATAGAACCGACGGAACTGACACAGCAATTCCAGATGGGTGGGTCAACACAAGGCTATTGATCATTGAAGCCACTATTAGCATGGTGAAGGTGTTGGTGCTTGCAAGCTTCATTCTAGCCATAACTGCAATCCTAATGTCAGTAGGAGCA
>BPLS01000202.1:1241804-1265863 GCA_019656275.1 Rhododendron kiyosumense | reverse complement strand
CTTATGAAGTAAATATCTAGACTAGAACCTGGTTATGTTTTGTAATGCAATGGGCCTTTTGTTGTAATGTCACTCTACCTTATGAAGTAAATATCTAGACTAGAACCTGGTTATGTTTTGTAATGCAAGGGGCCTTTTGTTGTAATGTCACTCTACTAATGCAAAAGAACCTGGGAATGTAATGCAAGAGAACTTGGGTATGTAATGCAAGTGAACTTGGGTATGTAATGCAAGTGGCACATTTAGTATTTGACCATGTAGCAGTTCATACAAACACAACACTTACAAAAACTAGTAGCATAATATTCAAATGTCATATTTGTTCAATAACCATTACATACCAGTTGACACATATCACCCATTGTATCAACACCATTGCATCTATACCAAAAAAAAGGCCATGTGCATCCACTGATTTACATCTATACTAGCACCATTTGCATCTATACCAACACCATTTGCATCTATACCAAAAGAATCATCTCAGTTGCAACTCACTTTACAAAAAACATAAAATAAAAGTGACTTGCAACTAAGACCCATGTATAGCACCATTTACCTAGTAATTAAGTTCATAAGTGCAGTCTACTTAGTTAATTAAGTCCATAAACAGATCAAATAAGTCTCAGAACTGAGCATACTCACTGCTCCCACTTCTTTCCTTTCCTCTGCTCACACTTGTTCCCCTTCCCCTTCCTTTGCCCACATCTGTTCTCCCTCCTTTGCCCCTAGCATTTGTTCTACCTCTTCCTCTAGTACCAGCATTCTGTAATAGTAAATGGAAAATTTGACATATGAGAAAGTGACACAATAAGTAATGAAATATTATAACAGTTAAGACTTGAACTGAAAAAAAATGACAGAACAGTAAATACCTCATTGGAACCTCTTCCACCTTCATTTTGTGTAACTGAAGTATTTCTCCCCCTTCCTCTACCCCTACCATTTGTTCTCCCTCTTCCTCTGCTTCCAGCATGCTACAATAGTTACAATAGTTAAAGTGATAAATTAAAAAATTAAAGACAATGGTTACAAATATGAATGGCAAAAAATACATAAAACTCATGATTTTTTACCTCATTGGAACCTGTGAAAGTCATAACTGCAGATTCAGTTTGTGTAACACATTGGGATGGAATTTCACTTTGAGATGCCTGACCTTGTGTGGCTTGATCCCCTTGTCCCTGAGGTTGATTTTACACATTATTATAATGGGTTATAACACATAGTTACAGGAAACCTGGCTGTTTGCACCTTTCTTTTTCTTCACTGGAGCCCTTTGACATGTCCTTCTATTGTGCCCAAACTCTTTGCAATTGGTACATCTAAGGGTCTGTGACCTTTTCATGTGACTAACCCCAGTAGCTGCCTTATCAGCTTCCCTCATTCTATTCTTTCTTGGTCTTCCAGGCATCCTCCTTAGAGGTGGAGGATCCAGTTTGTGGAATTGATCAGGTTCCCAATACCTCTGATCCCTGATTGGATGTATCATGCCACTATAACATTGCATATATGCCTCAAGTTTATAACTTGGATCACAACCATCTTCAATGTTGACCCTTTTATGTGTAAGGGCTGAAACAACATGTCTACAGGGTATTCCAGCCATCTGCCACTCTCTACAAGTACATGTCCTTGTACTCATGTTAAGTTGAAAAGTGTGGCCATCATCTATCACTTCATATACATCACCACCACAATACAACAAGGTACAGATCCTAGAGGCATTTTGTGCTTTAGCCAACCTCTTCTTCACATGTGATCCAACTGACCCAGTCCATGTCATCCCTTTTGCATACCTCTTTTGGATCCTACTCATTACCATAGTTCTAATACCTTCTAAAAGTGAACGGATAGGTTTATGTCTCAGTTGACCTAACCAACTATTGAATGACTCAGTGAGATTGTTTATGATGTGATCATTCTTAACTCTCTCATCAAATGCATGCCTAGCCCACTTATGAGTTAGGATATTTGACAACCATTTATGAGCTTCTTTTGATATGTCTTTTATCCTTTCCATTGCTTGATAGTCAATCTGGTTATAAGCTCTTGCAGCCTCCCAAAAACATTTCCTGAGCAATAATCCAGAATGCACCTTTTTAAAGTTGGCAAAAAGGTGTCTACAACACAACCTATGGGCAGATTGAGGCATAAACTCTGCAAGCACTGTTTCAATACTCTACAAATAGAATAAAAACACAGAAATATGTATCAAAGTAATGCTACTGTATGCAACTAATACGTAGCAGAATATAACTGAATACAACAGAACAAAGATTACCTTTTGCATGTCTGACATGAAGGTCCAAGGCTTGGCTTCACTCCCATGACCCAAGACTGTCTGCAAATGGTCAATGAAAAACCTCCAGCTTTCACTCCCTTTCATCTCTACAATGGCAACAGCAATTGGGAACAAACCATTATTCCCATCCAATCCTACTACAGCCAATAATATACCTCCATATGGCCCTTTGAGGTGACAACCATCAAGCCCAATGAAGGGCCTGCAACCAGATTTGAAACCAGTAATCATAGCATCAAATGCTATGAAGAACCTTTGAAACATGGGGGTTGAGGTTGGAGTTAACATTTCACCTTTAATCTTAATAAGACTACCAGGGTTGCTCTTCAATACTTCATATGCATATGCTGGAAGTAATGAATATGACTTTGCATGGTTTCCTTCAATCTCTATTAATGCCTTCCTTCTTGCCCCATACAATTGGGTAAGTGATGCTTCAATTCCATACTTATTTTGCACTTCAACTTGCATTGATTCTAAGGTCATTTTTGGATTTGCTCTCAAGCACCTCAACATCTTCTTACAAATCCATTTAGAAGTTGCCTTAGGAATTTTAGTGGAAGATATGCAAGTGTGCTCTCCATGATAAGTCCTAATTTTGTATGTGGTGCCATCTGGTAAAGGAGTTGCATGAATTCTCCAAGGACAACCAAGGGCAGCACAATGGCATGTGACCCTACTCTTTTCATTCTTAACCTTAACAATTGTACAACCCTTTTGGATAGTGTACTCCTTCAAGGCTTCTCTAAACTTGTCAACATTCTCAAATAACAAATTCTCCTTCAATATGACCTTTCCATCTTCACCATCAACATGAAACTCTTGCCCAAATTTGGTAATATCAACAATAAGTCTTTCCTTTCTTCCCCTCCTCATCACTAGAGTCTCTCCTATCCTCATTATCAGACTCATAACTAGACAATCCATCAGTACTACTGCCAGAATCCTCATTAGCAGAGGGAAAGCTATAATCCTCATCACTATGTTCAGACTGATCACTATCGTTAATGAAATCCTCATCACTAGGTTCAGACTGATCACTAAGACTACCATCCTTATCACTGTCCAAACTTGCAAGATAGTCGTCATGCTCTCACCTTGTGACATTATTACACTTCCTAACACTCTTAAACTGGCCAACAGTACTACCCTCACCAACATCACTAACACCCTCAATTCCTTGCACATTATGAGCTTCACTAGTAAGACCCTCAACTACATCATCACTGAGATCAATTATGTCATGGGCCCTTACATCATTCTTAACACCCTCCTATCCTCCTACCTCAAGTGTTCCACTATCTTCACCCACATCAACAATCAATTCAATTTGACAAGTTCGAGAGTTGAACCTAAACATATCAAGAACATCTAGGTCACAACTTACAACCATGGTTTCATTAGATTCAGGAATTTTGCTTTTCAATGTGATCGTACAACCATTCCCACATGGGATTGTAGATAAACTCTTTTCAGCAACATCATCCAACAGATCAACATAGGTATACCTCCCAGGGTTCACATTTTTTATCCTTGACACATTACCTCTAAAATACACAGTTATGTTGAAATACAGAGCATCCATAACTGAAAATAACAAACATGGAAAAAATTAGATTCAACATCAGTTCGAAGGCGAACAACCGAATATATAGAACGCAACTCTAACCGTAGACCCTAGAAAGCGTAAAGTAACCATACTAATATT
Source organism: Rhododendron kiyosumense (assembly GCA_019656275.1). NCBI lineage: Eukaryota > Viridiplantae > Streptophyta > Magnoliopsida > Ericales > Ericaceae > Rhododendron > Rhododendron kiyosumense. Next base: position 1,261,850 of record BPLS01000202.1, on the reverse strand, counting down.
ATTATAGACCCATAAAATAGAGGAAAAAATAAGAGTTTTGAAAAAAGAATGGGCTAAAACAGAGTTTCTTACGAAAAGTTATAAGCGAAACAAAAATAGCCCAAAAACGGTTTGAAGGCTCGTTTGGAGGCCAAACGGTCTCAGAAGTCTAAAAAACACGCGGCACATGGCCATGAGGCCATGTGTCCTGACCGTTGGGCTGTTTCGGATTGAACCCAAGTTGGCTCAAAGTCAAATTCCTCAATCAATTATTTACGAAAATACCTGCTAGTAGAAATGCTTAAGACTCGTTTTTAGCTACTGCAACATTAGTTTACAACCCTAACGTATTCGAAACCCTACTGAATCGACCAAAAAACCATCAGACCTATAAATATGTAACTTTTTTTTGAAACCTGGAAACCTAACTTAAACTACCCTAAAATCGACCAAAAAACAGAAAAGGCACACCAAAAAAAAATTGCAGCTTGTTCAAGTTTTCAAACCTGGAAACCCTAACTAAAACTACCCTAAAATTTGTTTCAAAATACTCACATTGGCAAAGAGAAATGCAGGATTTGATTTCAGAAAGGAGAAATTCGTACCTTCAAGTAACGATTAAGTTAGGTTTCCTTGTTTTTTTTTGAAACCTGGAAACCTAACTTAAACTACCCTAAAATCGACCAAAAAACAGAAAAGGTGCACCAAAAAAAATTTGCAACTTGGTTTTCAAACCTGGAAACCCTAACTAAAACTACCCTAAAATTTGTTTCAAAATACTCACATTGGCAAAGAGAAATGTAGAATTTGATTTCAAAAAGGAGAAATTCGTACCTTCAAGCAACGATTACAGAGCAAACCGTTCTCCACAGCACCACAACCGTTTCTTCGTTTGTTTTCCAAATCGTAGGTACCACTCGACAAACAAGGAGATTTGATCGGTTTCAAACCCTAAGCCATCTTTCTCTTCCTTCAGATTTCTTTCTCAGTGATAGAAGAGGATTTGATCGATATCCATTCTGTGTCTCTCTCTCTCTCTCTCTCCTTTTTTCTGAGTACTCCTTCTCTCTTCTTGGTGCGTAATATGAAGGGGAAGACCTCTGGATTGGAGAAACACATCACAACTCTACACGTGGTAGGGTGGCAGCTGAAAACACTGTACACTTTTCTATTTTATTTTTTGCATTTTCTTTATTCTTTCTTCTTATTTTATCCGATTTCTTTATTCAGTATAATACCATGGGCAAATAAGTCTTTTTGTTTCCCCCGTTAGATTCTGTTACCTGCTAACCTTGACAGGGGAGGTACGTGCAATTTCAGTAACCTGAGGGGAGGTGTCTGTAATTGTCAGAAACCTCAGGGGAGGTAAGTGAAATTTGCCCTTTTTTTATTTCTCCTTTATTTACTTAATAATCATTATAACTTTTTTCACTTTTATTTATTTAATATTATTTAAGTGTTTAGATTTTCAATCCGGTTGAATCGATGCAAAGATCTTGCTTTTTATTTATTTATTTTATCTTTAATGGTCATAATGAGTTTTGGGTTCTAAGGCCTTTCAACGAGCACCCTAGGGCTCCTTATTGAGTTTCATATCTCTCTTAGGGTGCTTATTGAAAGGCCTTAGAGCAAAAAATGCATTACGACCATTTATGATGAAATAATAAGAAAAATAAGATCTTCGCACCGATTCAAACGAATTGAATTTTTTTTGCATTTGTTAGTTTTACGCCAAACTTTTCACTTTTATTTATGTAATATTCATTTTATTTTTTTGTCTTTTATTTATGTATATGTAATTAATTTTCTATTTTATTTAATTTCTTAATCCATTTACGTTATTTAATTAATTACTCATTTATCTATTTATATAGGTCTTTTTATTAATATATTTTACTCTTTATATGTTTTTTTAATTATTTGAAGATTCGGCACCATCAGAGCATTGGAAGGACGCTATGAGTTTGGGAGTTGTCATCGCTTCGGCATACAACCTTGTTCTGCATACATTTGATGGGCATCCTTCAGATTGTTTAATCACTTGCCATTGAGATCCCCTCTAGTTGAGCGCATTGAAATAGCTATTGCCTGTATTGGGGACAATCATTTTGTGCAACTTTTCTTGCAGCCTCATTACCCTGTATCACCATTTCCAACATGGTGGACAAACAATGCATCAAACCAAGTTAAAGGATGGGCTGCTTGTTACGCAACATGAATTAGTTTGTGAAAAGAAATAATAGATACAAGACCAAGCGGGGCAGGAGTGATAAGCACCCGTCATTGCAATGGAGGGTGCGCTAGCTGTCTAGTCTTAGCTACTTTTATTGCTTAAATAGTTATTTTTAACTACCTTTGCTCTTTAGATGTATTTGGCTTTGCTTGTGTAGGAAATTGGCCAAAGTAGGAATTTTAAAGCCAAGGCAAGCCAAAGCAAGGAAGGCCGGCCAAAGCAAAGCAAGGCAAGGCAAGGCAAGGCAAGGCACGGCCAAGGCAACAGCAGGCCAGAGCACTGGGCTATTGGGTTCGGCATCGATGGGAAGAATGGAGGTCCATCGATGCCAAAGTACGTAGTGGAATTGCCCCTAAGTTGCTCGGCATCGATGGGAAGAGAAACATTACATCGATGTCGAGGCCATTAGTGAAGTAGCCTAAGCCTGTTGCCATCGATGCCGAGGGGCTTGGAGGTGGATTTTCAGAGCATTTTGGGAATATTCCGTGCGCGATGGCGGCTGACATAAATAGGGGTGACATCATTTTGTAAAGGATGATATTTAGTACATTTCTAGATCTAGCTTAGATTCAATTTGCCTTTTGAATTGTTCTTCCTTGTTCTCCCATTTTCCAGCACTCAATATTTAATTTCCTGCTTTAATTAGTTTAGTTTTGGTAATTTTGGCTTTATTAAAGTTGTAGCTACTATCTCGATCTATAGTTTAATCAATTTTTCTTCTAGTGTTGCTTTTCAATTATATTAGCTAAATTTGTGCTCGCTCTTATTTTTCTTGATATGTGTGAGTAGTTTCAAGGGTTGGGTCATGGGATGATTAGCATCCCATGGCTTGGGCGAAAATTGCATTATTCACCAATAAAGCTTTAATTTTTGGATTTGAAAATTGATGTGGGGTTCGGATTCGTTTGGTAAATTGCCGAGGTCTTAACCTCTTTGATCATGTGTAGGTAGGAGCATCGCCTACCTACCACACATGATGCTTAGAGCTCTGTCGCTCGAGGTGTTTACCAAATGAATTATAGAGCTAGCTTGATAATTGAATCTCTATTTTCCGGTTTAGGAACCTTAATTGCGTATCTTGAGCTGCGTGAATTGGTGAAAACGTGGTTTAGCTCAAGTCATGAGTGCTAGTGATTCCTAGACCTAACCTGCGTTTTAATCTAGTTTATTCGTTTTAATTTAGCCCTTTTTAAATTTCTACCGTTTAAAGTAAAACCAAGTTGGCTGTCTAAAGGCCGAAAATCCGTGCTTGCTTCTACAAATCCAAGCAAGGCTGTATAATTATTCCTGTGGGTACGATCCCGGACTTTCGGATTATCATGCTTCAACCGACGTATTAAGCCCTACGCTTGGGGTATTATTCCTTATATCGGAGAAAACGAAGCAAGGAGTAGAATTTGGGGGAAACATTTATTAGAAATTGGATTTTCATGTATTTTCACTCTTCGACAAATTAGTACAAGTTATGTTAGTACAATTATGTTTTAATTATTCATTTATTAATTAAAATTATAGTAAGAAGTCTTTTAAAAGTAAAACAAAAAACTAGTAAAAGAAAAACCAAAAAAAAAGTAAAAGTTAAAAAAAAAAAACTAAAATAGTAATTAAAGTCTTTTAAAAGTAAAACAAAAAAAAAACAAGTAAAAGTTAAAAAAAAAAAACTAAAACAGTAATTAAAGTCTTTTAAAAGTTAAAAAAAAAAACTAGTAAAAGTAAAATAAATAAAAAAACCTAAAACGTGGGGGAGGGGCAGAGGGAAAAGGTGGTGGGGCCCAGGGGGTTGTGTCAAGGGGTGCGAAAAGAGCCTCTCCACGAAAACGTACCCCGCGGTGATCGAAAGTCTGAATTGCAGTTTTGGAAAATTTTGAAAATATTGCCGTAAACTAAACAAAATATTTTGAGACTAACTGCGGTCTCAGTTTACGGAAGAAAAAATCTTGTTGGTCAAAAATTAATTTGTATGCGAATATTAATACACCCGATTCGAATTTAATCAGACTAATTTACTTATTAACAAAGTAAATGATTTTTGAAAAAATATCAAGAAATTTTATTTATTACAAATTTTGGGATATTACAAACTTGACGAATAAAAAACTAACTATTGTTTTCACTGTTGAATCCAATAAAAAAATGAAGAACCATTACAACTAATTAGATCAATGTGGGCTCCCCGAACCGATGCGGGCTCTCGAAGAGTCGCCACCCGGATTTATGAGATTGATGATCCGAGAAACTGAGAGCTCATTTGGAAAAGGCATTTTGGTCCAACGAAAACGTCAAGATTTTGGATTCGGGAGCCACGTTATGAATGGGGAAGGTTTCGTTAAAGAAAAGCATCCCACTCGCCCGATAAAAATTAGTCTCTACTGGACTCTTTCAAAAGGGGGAATTTAAAATATCTTTTAGAAAACCAAACTCTTTAATAAACAAGTAAAGGGGAAAGGGACAGGGGAAATATATCACGTTAACGTGCGCGTGGTGCTATCTGTACAAGGATGGTAAAGGTGATGCCGAATGAAAGAACTTTCTGATAGAAATTGTCTGGATCTCAGTTTCCTTCTGCACGACACATTGTAATACCACACACAGTTTTATAGTATGTCGTGCGGGTTATTTGCTTCGCTTTTAGGCCATTGTAATGTTTCAAAACACCGCTCGGCATCTTGAGTAGCACGCGCGAGGTTTTCAACTGATGTCAGATGGTGCTTTTACCATAGGATCACTCTGAAAGACACCACTCTTTCAAGCCATGAACGAAAATCATCTTTTCATAGTTTTGACCACTCAAAATGATTAAGTAACTTTGTTTCTAAAATCGAACATGGCTTGTAGTTATGGTCTTATTTTGAAAGCTTTGTCACCTGATATTTTAGCAACAAAACAGGCTTGACAGAGGATGGCTATGATCTAGATAGTTTGAACAAGAAAACAGTAGCTATATGAAACGCGGTGAGTGTGAGTACACTACACTGTGCGACGCATCAAAGCGCTGCGCGGTTTAGCATACTCAGCACATAGGCTTGTTTTTGCTTTTGAAAATGGTTTTAAGCCAATATCCAACCAAAATGGGGTTGACTCTGACTACAGAAAGGTTCTCTCAGGGATAAGGGTGGGACTTATCCTAAGGACACTAGTTTATACCTTTGATTTTGAGCTTAGATGAAGATGGATGGCTATGGATGAATGCAAGCAAGACCGGTTGAGAAAAGAAGCTTGTGGACGTGAGTAATAGATGGATACAATGGGTGGCTGAGATCTTAAAGTGAGTAAAAGGCTCACTTTAATGATGAGAAGAATGGAGGACTTTTTGAAATAAAGAGCCTAGAGAATGTTTTAGAATAACTTTCTCAAGGCTTAGGAGTGAGGAGTGGGTGTGAAAGCATAATGAGAGAGAAAGAGAATTCAAGGCCTCTTTCTCTTGAGTGGAGGGTTGTATTTGTAGGCAAGATCCAAGGATTTTGAATTTCAAATGGTGGGGGTAGTTTCTGGGCGGGCCAGAAGTGCTTTTTCAGCTAAGCCAACTTGTAGTTGTGGCTCAAATGAGTGTGGCCAACAGTTAGCTGAGCCAGTCAGAACTTTATCCAAAATGCCGTGCGGTTTACCTCATGACCTCGTGCGGTATAATGAAATTCGTTATGCCGTGCGGTGTAGAGGTGTGCTGTGCGGTACTAAGGGTCCAGTTCTGGGCTACTGGGTTTGTTTTGGGCTTTTGGTCTTAGAGAGTCCTTCATCCAAGCTCTCAAAGGTATAGTTTCCTTTGTTTCATCATTGGGACATTTAAAGAACCCCCGAGGTCTGGATTGGGGTGTTTACAATCAAATCAACTACTTTTTTGCCAATGTTTAGGGGAGACATGCATTTTAAGAAACACGTTGACATCTAAATAGTATACGCAACAATTTATACACCATGTCAGTAGTAAGAGGAAAGAGAGTAAGAAACTTCCAAAATGAGAGAAAAAAAAGGTTTTTTTTAAATCGGCAAAGGGCTTCGTGTCTGCATTCACTCTCTCATTTATACACCATGGTTAAGCCATATATACCTAGTTCCAGTACTTCTTAGTAATTTCACACCAATTGAATGGAGGAAAATTTTGCTTTGGAGTATGTCCAAAGAAAGAAAAAAGAGCACACATAAACCTATCTGTTTTCTTCAAAATGAGAATACGGACGCCTACCGTGCTTTAAATTAAAGTAGGAAGCTTAGATATTCCAAGACATGGAAAAAAAAAAAAAGAACTGGATAGAGGAACAACTAATTTTTTGATTCACAGCCGTCACAACCATTTAAAAAAGAAGAAAGAAAACAAAGAGTCATATCTGTGGAGAGAGAACTAGAGAGTGGGCAAGAGTCAGGGAGATAGGAAAGAGAACTGGAAAGAAAACGATTAGGGAGAGAGAGAGAGAGAGAGAGTGAGAGAGAGAGAGAGAGAAATTCGTTCACCCAAAATTCGACTTAACTAAAAATTTGTTCATTACCAAAAATTCCGTAGTCCACCCAATTGTAATACTCTTTCAACGGCAAATAAATCATTACCAATTCGTTCACCCAATCAATGGCAATTTCAGAAATCATTACCAAAAAAAGTTTTTATTAAGAAAATCTTAATCGCAAAAATTTTTGGTTAAGAAAAGTAGTAAGAGAAAGAGAGTGAAAGAAATATCTGGTTCTTAAAGATTGGCACAAGATGATAAAGCATGCGCAAGAACAGCCTACCAAAATTCCTGCATGGGTTAAATTTCATGATTTACCCTTTGAACTTTGGAATCAAGAGTACTTAAGTCGAGTGGCTAGCACAATTGGGAGACCTTTACATGTGGACCAGACCACTGCTAAGACTGCCAAGCAACCAGGCCTCTTACATACTAAATCCACAACAGCTAGAATTTGTATAGAAATCAATGCTGAACAAGATCTACCTGATGAAGTCAAAGTCATTGTGGAAGGGGAGGCAGTTATTGTCCCTATTGAATATGAAGTCTTACCTCCCATTTGTAAGCAATGTCAGGTATTTGGACACTCAACAGAGCAGTGTACTAGGAGAACCCTCAATTCTTCTGCAACTTTCAAATCTGCAGTCCAAATTGGGTCCTAATCAGGGAAGGATAAGCTCATTGCTGAATTGGAACAAGCTCTAGGGGATTCCATACAGCAGCAAACTGATTTCCCTAAAGTTAAACCTCTTATGCTTCAAAACCATCAGTCTAGCAACTCAATTGACGTTTTGAGTGAGTCAGAATCTGAAGGAGAGCTGATGGATGTTTTAGAAGGAGTAAGCTGATTCCCAGCCACCGATCAAATTGGAAATCACAGGCAGTGGTAAAGACCCATCCTCCTCAGTATGTAGGGCTGGAATGGATGCTGATCTGACTCTAACCCCCTCTCCTAAGTCTCTTGATCCCCAATCTTCTGAGAATCTCAAAAGAAGATCTTAAGGGAAACTTTCAAAAAGTTCTCTCTAGATCAACCCAAAGAAGAATGAAGAAGCTTGCAAGGGAGCAGTTTCTAAGTTCCCTACACAAAGGACGCAATTAACTCATCCATATCCTTTTTTGTCAGGGCAGTATTTAAATTCTTCTAGCTTTTGCCATTTTCATACTTAGTTCTGCTTGAATATTTGTCTTATATCTTTGCTCCCTCTTAATATTGGTTTTTGGAATGTTCAGGGCCTTAATGACCCAATCAAACAAAAAGAGGTCAAATGTTTTGTGAATAATAACAATGTCTCTCTTGTAGGTTTACTAGAACACAAAATAAAGGAGGGTAGGGCAGCTAGGATTTTAAAATTTATTTGCCCTCATTGGAATTTTTTGAACAACTACCCCTAGGCTCCCCTTGGGAGAATCTTTATTTGTTGGGATCCTAGTATTCTATTTGTTCAGGCTTTGGATCGGGATGAACAGTTTATTCATTGTGAAGTGCATTCTAAATGGGGGGGGGGGTGTCCCCTTTTCGGCCACTTTTGTGTATGGGGCTAGCAGCTATTTGAACAGACGAGCCTTATGGTCTAGTCTGTATCGTTTGTCTTCTCCCCTCCATTGGATAGTTATGGGGGATTTTAATGCCATTAGGATTCCAAGTGAGAAAGTTTGGGGCACCTCTCTCTGGCCTCCTCATATGAATGAGTTTAATCAATGTCTTTATAGCATTGAGCTGGATGATCTTAGGTATTCAGGCTGTTTTCTCACTTGGGCCAATAAGCAAGATCCCTCTCATTTTGTCAGTTTAAAGTTGGATAGAGTCCTTGTGAATGAACATTGGATGAAAGCATTTAGTAGTTCTTCTGCTCATTTTCTCACTTCTGGGATTTATGATCACTCTCCAGCTATTGTGACCATCACCCCTGGGGCCTGGTTCTAAGAAGGCTATTGAGCCCTTCAAGTTTTTTGATTTCCTTGCTGACCATCCTCAGTTCTTAAATGTAATTCAAGGAATCTGGAGGAGAGTGATTATTGGGAATCATATGTTTTGTGTCTGTGAAAAGCTTAGGTTGTTCCAATCTGAGTTTAAACAGATAAACATTAGAGAGTTTAGTGATGTTTCTAGAAGAGTTGTTGAATCCAAGCAAACTCTAGAATCTCTGCAGAAAGATATGAGCTCTCAGCTGGCTAATCCTTCCATCATAACCCAAGAGAGAGTGGTCTACAGGCAACTCCTAACATTTCTTAGAGCTGAGGAAAGCCTAGCTAAACAAAAGTCTAGAATTTAGTGGCTGAAACTTGGTGATCAATGTACTTCCTATTTCTTTAAAGGGAAAATTATAGTTACCCCCCTCTAACTATGCCTCGCGTACACTTACCCCCCTTTAACTTTTTTTTTTTTGGCACTTAACCCCCTCAAACTAACGGAAATTCAAACGGTCATAACTTCTTTGTCCAAAATCAAAAATATACAAATTATATATCGATTTCGAGGTCTTGAAGTCAGCTTTCTAATGACACCAAAATCACATCACGATTCAAAGCACACAGAAAGTTATGATCAAAAGAGTAAGGGCTAGTAGACAGAAAGACCGTTTTGATCATAACTTTTTGTGTGTTTTGAATCGTGATGTGATTTTGGTGTCATTAGAAAGCTGACTTCAAGACCTCGAAATCGATACATAATTTGCATATTTTCGATTTTGGACGAAGAAGTTATGACCGTTTGAAGTTCCGTTAGTTTGAGGGGGTTAAGTGCCAAAAAAAAAAAAGTTAGAGGGGGGTAAGTGTACGCGAGGCATAGTTAGAGGGGGGTAACTATAATTTGCCCTTCTTTAAATCTGTGAGTAACACAAGAAATAAAAGTAAGATTATCAGTCTGGTTTTAGAGGATGGGTCCCTCACTCATGACATTAAGGTTATCAAATCCAGCTTTGTTAATTTCTACACTGCACTGCTGGGGACTGCTCACCCGTCTCCTTATAGGGCAATCTAGAGTCCATCAAGTTGTCAAAAAGAGATTAACTGACAGCCAAAAGTTTTCTATGATCTTTGAGGTCTTTGATCTAGAAATCAAGGACACCTTTTGGGCTCTTAACCCTTCCAAAGCCCCTGGTCCTGATGGCTATAATGCTGGGTTTTTTAAAAATGCTTGGCCTATCATCGGTCATGAAGTCACTTCAGCTGTTAAGACCTTCTTTAGGTCTTGTAAATTGCTCAAAAAGGCCAATTCCACCATTGTTGCCCTTGTTCCTAAAGTCCCTAATCCATCAAAAGTTGGGGATTTTAGGCCCATTTCCTGTTGTAATACTATTTATAAGTGCATCTCTAGAATTCTTGCAAGAAGATTGCAAGCAGTCCTTCCAATATTAATTGATCCTGTTCAATCAAGTTTTGTTTAAGGGGAGGAGGATTGCTGATAATATTTTCCTCACACAAAAGCTTATGTGAGAATATCATAAATCATTTTCATCTTCTAGGTGTGCCATGAAAGTAGACATCATGAAGACATATGATAATGTTAGGTGGGATTTCCTTTGGGATGTTCTCTCTTCCATGAACTTTCACCCTACAATGATTCGTTGGCTTCAAGCTTGTATTACTACTGCTAATTATTCCCTTAGTATCAATAATGAAGTCACTGGTTACATTTTAGGTCAAAAAGGGCTTAGGCAAGGAGACCCTCTGTCCTCCTATCTTTTTGTGATTGACATGGAGGTTCTCACCTGCATTCTTAGGGAGAAATCCCTTCTTCCTGATTTCCATTTCCATTAGAGGTGTGGCAGAAATTAGCTTATTAATCTTTGCTTCGCTGATGATTTGATGATTTTTGCAAAGGGGAATTGTCCTCGGTCAATCATATTCAGGATGCACTATTTGAGTTCCAAAATATGTCAGGTCTTTCTCCTAGCCCTGGGATGATTAGCATTTACTTTTCTGGGGTTAGCACCATTACTAAGCTGGCCATTTTGGATGTGCTGAAATTTAAGGAAGGCACTCTGCCTGTTAGATATCTTGGACTTCCTCCCCTTTCAACTAAGCTTAAAGCTTCTGATTGTCTTAGACCAATAGGGACCTTACTTATGCTGGCAGGGTTCAGTTGATCCTACATGTTCTCTTTTCCATTCAAACCTATTGGTCATCCTTGTTTATCATCCCCAAAAAGATGATTAAGGAAGTTGAGTCAATTCTTAAGGCCTTTCTTTGGACTGGCCTTGATCTAAAAAAAAACAGGTGCCAAGGTCTCTTGGGAGCACCTTTGTTTTCCCAAGTACGAGGGTGGATTAGGTTTCAAGTTCATGCAAATTTGGAACGAGACAGCCATTGCCAAGCACATTTGGTTCCTTATCTCCGGGGGAGAACAATCTATGTGGTGTCAGTGGGTCAAATCATACTTAATAAAGGGGAAAAGTTTCTGGAATCTAAAGATCCCTGGGGACTGCTCTTGGGTTTGGAGGAAACTTTTGAATCTTAGACCCAAAGTACAACCATATATTATTAGTGTGCTAGGTAATGGTCTCTCTACCTCCTTGGGGTATGACAATTGGCATCCTCTGGGCCCTTTTGTTTGCCAAATTTGGCCATAGGGTTGTCTATGATTCTAGAATTCCAAAGGAGGCCACAGTGTCTCGTATCATTCATAACTTTAGGTGGGTTTTTCCTGTTACTCAAACCTTGGAACTTAATGAGGTGAGGAGTGCTCTGCCTACTCTTTTACCTTCCAGGGTGAATCAGAATGACCAATTAAGGTGGTCTCTCACCCCTAATGGTCAATTCACAATCTCCTCTCTTTGGGACAAATTAAGATCTTCCTTTCCCAAGGTGTTGTGGCGCAAAGTGGTGTGATTTTTTGGTCACATTCCTAAATGTAGCTTTATCACCTAGTGGTTATTCAGAACAGGCTTTCCACAACTGATAGACTTGTGTCTTTTGGTCTTCCTCTTTTAGCTCAATGTAATTTTTGTCAGAAGGAGGAAAGCCATGATCACCTCTTCTTTAATTGCTCATTTTCCAAGCTAGTATGGGGATCTATTCAGTCCAAGCTTCATGTTACTTGGATCTCTAGAAGTTGGGCTGATTGGGTCACCTTACTCACAAATTCAAAAGGCAAATCTCTCCAAACTGTTATCACTAAATTGAGTTTTACTACCATGGTTTATCAGGTGTGGATTGAAAAGAATGTTAGGAAATTCCAAGGGATTCCTTCTACCTGGGAGGTAGTAGTTCATAAAATTTGTTCAATGGTAAGAGCTAGGATACTAACTTTACCCAAACTTCCTCAAATTCAAGCAGATCAAGTTGTTAATGAGTGGCATTATTCTGGAAGTTAACTGTTCATCTCTGCTACATATTTTGATACATACTTTATTTGTTTTCCTTCCTTGTTTGCATATGGAGTGTTACATTTTGTCAGGTTTCTAGTGCTACCTTGCTTTTGTTTGGAAGTTAGGAGGCTAACAGGTTTCCTTGGAGGATCTTATCTCCCAATTCACCTTTACAGCTTATGTGTGAACCTGTGAGATGTGTGATTGAACCCCATTTTTCTTGAGAGTGGAGGTAAAAGTAAGTGGTAGTCTTTTGGTAAGGGAGAGTTGAGGGTGTTTGGTTCCCTCCTATTGCTTTTAGAATTTTGGAGAATTAGGTTTTGAGGGGGTTTGTTGGGGAGCAGAAAGAGCAATAGGCATGATTCTATCTGTTCCTGTGCTCCTGCCTGTTATTCAGTTTTGCTGTTGCTGACTGTCAAATTTGGCGCTGTCATGGCTGTCTGTTATGGCTTTTTTTCCCTAGCTAGGTTGATGCATCCTATTTTGTTGCTGTCAGTTCTGCTATTGTCTTGTCGTATTCTGTGAAGCAAAGTCAGGTCCATTGATGTTGGGCTATAGCTTTCAGTTGTTTAGCTATTGGAATTCGGTCCAGCAGGGGTTGCTTTAATATCATTATTGTCACTGTATTTCTGATTTGTGTTTGAGCATCCAGATTTGGTTTTGTTGGCTCATTCTCACTTTCATCTTTGTTTTTAATGTTTATAGTTTCTTTGCATTTGTATTGTCCTATCCTTGGGGGGTTGTCCCTTGGAGCGTTTATGCTTTTCTAGGGGTTGTCCTTAGCTTTCTTCTGCATCATTTATCTGCAACTACTGCTCAGTACTATTGCTGACTGTTATGGATGTGGCTGCTGCTGCAGCTGTCTATTCTATTTGTTGTGTGCATTATAGCTGTTTTGTTGTTCTTTACGGCTTATGCTGATGTTTCTGCTGTTTCCTGGGAGGTTCTTTTCTGGGTCCGGAGCTATATTCTGTTAATCATGTGGATTGGGGCTGAATACTCATGTGGAATTGAAGTTCAGAGCTGTGGAGTCAAACCAGGACAGCCAACTGAGTGTCATGCCTCCTTGCCATTTAACAAGCACTTTGGGCCTCCTATGATTGCTAAGTACTCAATCTATTGTTGAAGTTTTTATTGCTGTAGTTCTGTAATGGTATTTCCTGTTTTGGGGATACAAGCCAAGATGGTACCTTACCAGCTGTTGCTATTGAAGTGTTTTGCTGCTCCTTACCAGCTACTGTGCTGCTGTTCTATGCTTTCTTACTGCTGTTATGATCTCATCAAGGATGGTATACTGCTGTTAGTGGGCGGTATTCCTAAGATCACTCCATCTCTATTGTGGAGTTCAGCTCAAGGTGTTCAGGCGGTGAAGTTTCATGTTATTCTGTTATATTTTTGATGGTATCTTTAAGGCATTGTTTCCCCTCCCTCTTATTAGATGGATTGGAAACAACGCTTATCTTTTAGTCCATGTAGCCATTTGGCATAAGCTATTTTCTTTCCTCACTTTGTTTTCATTTCTTTCCCTCCTGGGATATACCCCTTGTAGGCTGTATATTCGCTTAGTCTCCTTTTTCAATTTCAAGCTGAGAGAGAGAGAGAGAGAGAAAGCGAGAAACTTCCAAATTGAGAAAGAAAAAAGGTTTTTTTTATCGGCAAAGGGCTTCATGGGTTCTTTTTAATTTCTTAGTAAAATGCATATCTGCATATCTTGATTCACTCTCTCATTTTTAATCGCAAAATTGCTCTCATTTTTATTAAGTAAAGTAGTAAGAGGAAAGAGAGTGAGAAACTGAAAATGAGAATCAACGGCAATTTCTTGAATGCCATTGTTCACCCAATCAACGGCAATTTCAGAAATCATTATATTTGTTCACCCAATCAAGTCTTTATAGTCCATATCTGAATATAATGTCCACCCAATCATTACCAAAAATTCGTTCATTACCAAAAACCATTGACCATATTGAGCAACTCAACAGCTAGAATTTATGCCGAGAAATGTGTACTAAATCCCACAGCTAAGATTTATGTAGAGAATTTGTGCGGGCCATCATACCATCGCAATTTGTATTATAGACTAGCAATTGTCCCTACCTGAAGGCACGACGCAACACGTTTTTTAACACAATTAAAATAACTTATCAAGATCCATGACCAAGTGCACTATAAACATATAGCTTGCTATACCAAAAAGCTATACAAAGAGGACAAACTTAAACTCAAATACAAATTGTTCCAAAAAAACCATTCCACAACAAACATATCATCCATAGTATGATAAGTATATAGCTTGTTCTCTACCTCATGTCCAGATCCATGTCAAAGCGCATCCAAATTTTGCAATCCAAAAGGTTAAAACTTAATAGTATATTTCAACTATAAATGTGAACAATTCAAACAACACAGTAGGAAAAGAAATTGAAATCTTGATTCTTTGAAGCCAATTAATATCAAATTTCCATTATATGTTCTATCCATCAATAACTTTGCCAAGATTCAAGAAAAAAGGCATCTACACATCATTATTGAAGATCATGATAAACCCTCAATACATATTTTGATTACCTAATATAACAGAACCTTACAAATTTCAAATCTAGAAGATCAACCTATCACAACTCTCACCCATTTCTGAGAATGTGATTGCCCAGCTCAATCCATTGACAATTTCTTCCGCAATAGAGTCATCTGTACTCTCTTTTATTCCAGGAACATACAGTTCAAAGCTTATAAATAGAATCAGAAAAAGAGGACATAGAAAGAAAATTAAAGAATTGAACAATTAAGTGGTAACTACTGTTATTATTATTTTTTGGTTAGCTAAATCAAGAGTAGCATGTTCATAACTTTTGTCCCTTAGTAATCCCCACTCTAACCACCTGCACCAAAAAATTAAGGAAAAAAGAATAAATGTCAGATACTATAGGTTGGTTATTTTCAAAGGACATAAGCAGTAACACTCGTGCAACCGAGAGAATTAACTCAAAAGCAAAACAAAAAAAGAGAATTGTAGTAAACACTTGCCAATAATCAGGAAAGAAATTAAATGTCCAAAAAAATTGGTGAATAGCCATAATAACAAAAATGCTTGAACATAATTGACATAATTCGTCTCGCTTGATTTCAACTTTTTCCTTGACAATCCAAGAGCAAAATTATAGGCTTCATGTGACAATCAAACATGTGGATTCCACGTTTGTTTAGGTCATCTTGCACTTAGTTCAATGTAGCCAATTGGCTTAGATCTTGTTTCTCAATCTTTGCTTTTTCCTTTTCTTTTCCTCCTAGGGTATGCCCCTTGCAGGGTGTAGATTTGCTTAGCCTCTTTTTCTATTTCAAGCTAATTTAACCCTCCCAAAAAAACTCCAATTAGCCCAAAATTACTACCTGTTCTCTGTCTATTAAGTCATCCCCACTTTAACACCTGCACTGAAAAATCAAGGAAAAAAGAATGAATCCTTGTCAATTGCCATTGACTCGAAAGGGCCAAAAACTGTAATAATAAAATGAAGCCAATGACAAAGGTTTGCATGTGGTGTATTCTTCAAAAAATTCAAAACCACATCTATATGCCATAACAGGAGGAAATATAAAGAGACACATACCGAAAAAGATAAAAACAACCGAAAAAGCAAGATTCAAATTAAAGAAATGTGAAAATATATCAATGCACACAGAACACACAAAAGGTTCATTCACACACACACACACACACACACACATACTAGCGTTCAACCCGTTCTATGCACGGGCAAAACAAACCCGTTCTAGCGTTGAGCCCGTTCGAACCTACTTTTTTTAATTGTCCCGTGCATCAAACGGGCAAAACGCTAGAACGGGTTAGTTTTGCCCGTGCATAGAACGAGTTGAATGCTAGTTAAAGAAACAACTAATATTACAACAATGATAAATACTTTCGTACAATAATATTTTTTCCGGTCCCGTGTTCGATACAAGCTAGCATTGGTCTCATTTTATGCACCAAAAGACGTGTGGTGGAAAATAAATTTAGGGTACCATGTAACGGTGGTCCCGTGCATAGAACGGACACAAATGCTAGTTGAATAGGTGCGAGTGTGGGAGTGGTTCAGTTGGAGAGAGAAACAGAGAGCTTTCTTCTTTCTTAGTGGGAATGTTGGGTTAGTGCTGAGTGGTGGCTGTTTGTGGGCAGAGAATTATGTTTTCATTTCAAAACCAAAATGGTCATCCATGATGCTTGCAATCTGTTTGATGAAATGCTGGTGAGGAATCACTTGGAATACTTTATTGTGTGATTTATTTACTAATCTATTTAGGCCAAAATGAAAATACTCAAACTGCATATTAACTCCAAACAACAAAAAGGAAAGCTGATTAAGCCTTCCCTAACAAAAATAATTGCAGCAATAAAATTCACAAAGACTAATACCAAACAATCGTGTTTATTTGATGAACTCAGAGATCTGGATTTTTTATTTTTTGGGCTTGTTCTTGTAAGGTGTTGGTTAATCCTTTTGTGATGATATTACCTTGTGCTGTACATCCCATTACTGACTTAAGGCACCAGGAGAAAGATTTGCCCCAGGATCTAGTTGCAAGATTCACTATAAGCCTGTTTTGGAATTTTTATTTGTAGAGGGAGTCACAAAGGGAAAAAAAAGAAAAGAATAAGCAACTAATTTTTTTATGGTTTCCATATTAGTTTCCATTCTCATCATACATGCCTTCACGAATCCATGATCCAAAGATAACTAAAGTGTTCATGGATTAAGGATTTGAAGGGAGTTTAAGCTTTTGAACTTTATAAGAAAAAAACAGAACGTGAAAAAACCTTTGAGCAGATAAAAAAAACACCCAACCTAGACACAATTAACAAACTTATGAAGCAGAGAGAAAACAGTTAAAGCTGGCCGGACGCCCAAAAAAATTAACACCCGACAAAAGACAGGAATATAAAGCATGAGAGAAGAGGAAATCAAACAGAGAGGTTAGCATAAGCTGAGCGGTGCGAGATCCGAATTGCTTTCAATTGTCAAAACCTTAAACCTGCCAAAATATGCACATGAAGGATGAGTGAAGCATTCTGTCGCTTCTTTCGAAATGCACTAAAAAACTGAATGCACTCAATACAGGAACACATCTCAATCCCCTAGCAATTCAGATTAGTTTTAGGAAAATACAGAAGCAAAAACAACATCTAGTTTCTTTCCCTTGTGAAGCTTTCATGCGATAGCTTTAAATAATAACAGTCAACTTCAACGAAATCAGAAAGGGGAAAAAACAGAATGGCGAAAAATAAAATTGGGGTCCAATCTATCAACCAAATATGCGGGAAAAAAACAGAAAGGCGAAAAATGGAATTGTGGTCCAATCTATCAATTTTGTCAAACTCAGCGAAGAGAAAATCAACTTACTTGGTTGAATTCAAGAAAACCCTAATCAACAATTGAACCGTCAACTCTGAATCTCACCTTCGAACCTCGCCTCTGAAAAAGAGAGTTTCAGATGGGGAAAGATAAAAAGAGGGAGAAAAGGAGTGAAGGAGGAGTAATCCTACCTTTCTGTCAAGAGCGCGGGGTGGCGAAGCACCTCTGTGAAAGATTGAGGGAGGAGTCAAAAGGGATATTCATAGCCCATGGGAGAGTGAGTGAGAGGGAGGGGTGGGGGTGGGGGTGTGGAAGAGACGCATGGGGTTGGGCGGTTAAGGAGTGGAGAGGGGGAGAGAGAGACACGGAGGAGATGAATGCCGGAGTCAGGGGTGTACGTGGGGAGTTGTGATAGATTAGGGTTATATTCAGCCGATTTGGAGGAGTTGAAGGAGCAGTGGCGTGGGTTTTTGTTTTTGTTTTTTTTTTTAATGGAAAATTTGGGAAGTGTGTGAATCTAAGGCCCGTTTCAGAAACACATCACAAATAAATTCTTATTTTTTTAAAAAGATAATTTTATGCTAAAAAATTATGTGTTTAAACAAATAATTTTTTTAGCAATATAGATCTTATTTGATAGATTTTATTGAGATCTTTTAAACGGTGCAAAAAAATCAAAAAATTAATTTTCAATTACATTATTTTTGAGTTTAAAAATGTAAACTTAGCTGTTTATTTTTTAAAAAGATTTTTGGAATAGTGCCTAATGTGATCATGCGTTTTTCTAAGGAGTAATGGCGTGGTTTTTTTTTTTTATGGAAAATCTAAGAAGTGTGTGGAACTTGGGTTTTTTTGTTTTTTTAAAAAATAGAAAATTTAGAAAATTAGGATTGGAGGTTTGGAGGGTTTGGAAGGTGGACTACATATTAATCTAAAAAATATATGACATGAATCTATCAAAAATTTCAAAACGAAAAAGAGAAAAAGTTAAAAAGAGAATGGAGTCCCCTCTCTCTCTCTCTCTCTCTTCTTACATTTTCAAAGAAGGAAAAATAGAGAGAGATTTTTATTTTTTATTTTGAACTTCAGAGAGAGAACAATGATCATTGGGCGGTTGACGTTGCAGTTGCAATGCCTGCTGTCAGTCAACTCGATGCACAGGACAATTAATAAAAGTATATTCGAACGGGTACAACGCTAGAATGAGTTGATTTTGCCCGTGCATAGAACGGGTTGCACGCTAGTTTATAAAAAAATATAATGCAAGTATGTGAACATTAAACACAATTACTGCTAGCAATCATGCATAAAATGATAAAACTGATAGATAATGTCCTTGCAACTTAAAAAGTGTTTTAAGAAACTATTTACAAACTAATCACAATTGATTTGCTAACGTCGCTGCCACCACCGATTTTGCCACGATCTAATACCTAAGTACTCTTCAATAAGATTTCGTAAATCAATTGTGTTAGCTCTCACGGAGAACATCCATTTTGAACAATAGATGCCTATCTTTACTATCCGCGTAGATTGTGAAGTCGAAACCTGCCATTCGATGAAAAATATAGTGTTACTTACAAAATTTCCTAAGCAGTTTTCTTTTAATGCAATAATAAGCCACACAATATCGAATAAATAAATTTACTTATTACCTGTTGTACATCTGTCGCTTCATCAGTCATAACACTCTCATGTTGACAATTTTTCCAAAGTTGAAATACTATTTTTCTATGAGACATTCCTACATAATAACAAAAAAAGATGAGCAGCATAGATGTATATACATGTTCAATAAGATTTTGTAAATCAATTGTGTGATAGATAAAACAGTGGCTATTAGCATGGTAATGTATATATGTATATACATGTTTAATTGTTAATTGTTACTACAGTATATAACAATTCGATTGATTTTAGTAGATTGATTTTAGCAGACAAAGAGAACAGGAGAAATAATCAAGGCTTAGTCACCCTATATATACGTATACATAAATGCCTATATATACGTGTAAGGTTATAAATCACTGTATTTTTTCTTCTTTAACAATGGCTTAGGTTGCGGCCGAATATCCAGACAAAGAGAACAGGAAAAATAATCAAGGCTCAGGCACCATTTTCTTCTAGTTACGGAAATTTTTATAGGTTCTCGATCAAGTTCTACTTTTTGACATCTTCTTTCACTCGTAAAAATTTTTATTAGTAGAGGGAGTCACAAAGGGGACAAAAAAAAAAAAAAAAGAATAAGCAACTAATTGATAGATGTGAATGGTTTATGATTGGGCAATTACCTATAAAAAGTAATTGCTGTATGCATATACCAACCTGCCTAACACTAATGGGCAATTTATTATTGTCCGTTACCCGTTATATCCGTTGAATGGGTAAAAGTCGATCTGATTTGGTTTTCCCACTGTTTTATTGAGTTTTACATCAAACACACATATGCGGATTTAATACTGGGCACAGTATGAGATAATACCCAGTAAGAAATATTTAAAAAACCAAGGAGACAAGAAAAGTACGTAAGTACATGAATTTTTGTAAACTTTGTGGTGAATGGAGAAGTGAAACCAAATGTTCTAACAAATTGAACAATGACGCAAATGTTTTTAATTAATTTTTCCTCGGACGTTCCTTATTAATTGTCTTGAACGTGGGGAAGTGGGGTTGGGTTTTTTGTTTTTTTAATTAACGTAGGGTAGTGGAGTTGGGTTCTTTTGTTTTTCTAATTAATT
>BPLS01000202.1:1206423-1231804 GCA_019656275.1 Rhododendron kiyosumense | reverse complement strand
ACACATGTACCAAATGATCTTGGAAGATCAAAATCCCAATTTTAAATAATAAAAGAGTACCTAAGAAATCTTAGGTATTAAAATCCTCCAATAAAATATTGTATATCAACCCATGTACTAAGTTGAAAGATGAACCTTTTACCCAATGGATAATAACCACCCTAACTTCTATTATCCAATGGATAATGGTTGCTAGGGAGATTAAACATTAAAATAATCCAAAAAGGTACTTTAAAATAATCAAAAAGTAATCAAAAAGTTACTTTTTACTATTCATAGCACTTTAATAAAGTATGCTTTTAATATAAACAATTGGGGTTTCTATTATCCAATGGATAATAGTTTCCCTAACATTTATTGTCCAATGGACAAAGAATATATCCAAAATAATTAAAAGAAAAAGAATATCCAAATTCTTAGTCTAGGTTCAAAAAGGTTCAAAATGTTCAAAAGGTTCAAGGGGGGGGCAAAACGGTCATTTTGCGGCTAAGGAAAAGTAACTAAATAGCTTGCTAGCTCGGTTACTCCAATCGGATGGTTGAAAGCTACAAGGTTTGCTAAATCGGACTAAAGCGTCAAGAAATAATTTTTCAAGGGGCAAAAACGTAATTATGACAAACTTTGGAAATTAAAATAAAACTCAAATATTTAACAAAATTTTTAACGACCGAAAATCAGGGTCGTTACAGAACTGGCTGGAAAAAAAAAGAGAACAAAGAACTAAGAGCCCTACCAAGGCGAGGGTCAGGGAGACAGGAAAGAAAATTGGAAAGAAAATGTTTAGGGGGAGAAAGAGAGAGAAAACTAAAAATGAGAATAAACGCCAAAGACTATATTGCTCAATCAAGCTTTCATTACCAAAAATCAGCAATCAAAATCACTATAAAAAATCAAGCACCCAAAAATCTGCCATTACCAAATCTCCCAATCAAATCTTTCCAAAACCGGAATATAGCATTCAACTAAAATCCTCCCTCACATTTTTTTTGTATCTATTGATTAATAGATAGCATTCAAGGCCATCTATGTACTCAACAGGAAAATTAAATCATTACCAAATCCGGAAAATTAAATACCAAAACTGAAAGAATCAATACACAACCATTTATTCTAGAAAATGCAAAGTATTTACGAAATTTTTATTTATTTTTGACTCGGAAACAGAGTTGGATACTATTCATAAGAAATAGAGTCCGAAGACCTAACATCAGCAAGAGCAAGGTTAGCTAAATGGTGAGGGACAGGAACACCCCCCCCACCCCACAATTCTCTAACCTAGCACCTAATAGCGATTATTTAGCCAACAAATGGGCTACCCTGTTGCAAGAGCGATTGACATGTTTAAAAACACAAGAGGAAAAATAAAGGAAGAAGCTCTAGACAATCTGAAAGGATAGAGTAACAATCGGAGAATGATTTCCCTACTTGAGTAAGAGCTTGAACAACCTGAACTGAATCACCTTCAGTAATAATACGTGAGAAGCCGTTATTCATAGCGATAACCAGAGCTTCCCAAAAACCAAATGCTTCAGCCATTCTCGGGGAGAATAAATCCTGAAAAGAAATGGATACCGTTCCCAGGATAAGGCCGGAGTGATCGCGTGCCACAATACCAACACCAACAAGACCACTGTTCTTGCCTATGGCACCATCAACGTTGAGTTTTATTACACCAATAAGAGGCAACATTGAGTTTTATTACACCAATAGGAGGCAGATGCCACATTGGGGGAGGCACAGAGGCGGGAGCTCTTGAGGTACCATGGTTAGAAGCATTCGCTGCCTTACATTCAGAACAAATTGCAACAGCTTTTTCCAAAATACTAATACTATCGCAGCCATGGCCTTCAAAATGCATATCATTCCGAGCCTTCCACAAGAACCAACAGATTGATGCAAGAAGTGCACCTTTATCAATCTCATCAACAATTGAAGAAGGGGTATGGGAGAGAAAAGACCACCACTCAAAAAACTGAAACGAATCCCATGAATTAGAGAAAGCAGATGCAAAGGGGGATTTACGCCACACGTCTCTTGACAATTTACATTGGAAGAGCATGTGTTCCAAGGTTTCACGATTGGAATGGCACCTTGGGCAATATGGAGAGATATAAATCCCCTTACGATTTAAATTAGCAAGAACCGTGACAACATTATGGGAACATCGCTACAAAAACATCTTAATTTTATTGGGAATAGAGAGAGACCATAGAGATTTCCAGAAGGGGTTCGCTGGATTACCTGAGCTTGATTCACCTCGCTCACGTGAATGGCGAGGGGTAATGCTCCTTTTCGCTAGGTGGTATCCAGACTTAACCGAAAATATGCCATTGCTAGAGAAATGCCAGACTCCTTTATCACCAACCCCTTGCGAGCTAATCGGGATTGAGATAATTGACTCTACATCAAAATCTGAGAAGAGAGACTGAATAAGAGGGAAGTTCCAGCAATGGGTGTCACCATCAATAAGTTCCGAGACAAGACTAATCTGGTGGTGAGGGGATTCTGGCGGCGGCGGTGGACTAAGAACTTTAAACGATAGAGAACGGGGAAGCCAAGGATCAATCCAGATATCAATAGATGAGCCATTGCCTACAACCCAGCGCCATCCCTTTCTAAGGACATCTTGGCTTGCAACAATGCTCCGCCAAGCCCAAGATGCCGTACTAGGGCAACCAGCCTCCTAAAAGGATGTATTATGAAAGTACGTGCCTTTGAAGAGGCGCTGGAACAGAGATTGGGGAGATTGAAGCAACCTCCAACTTTGTTTGGCAAGAAACGCAAGATTAAAGGCATGGAGATCCCGGAAACCAAGTCCTTCCGATTTGCAATTACAGAGTTTCTGCCAACTTACCCAATTAATTTTAATCTCCCCATCGCAGATAGCACTACAGAGGTCTTTACAAACACGTTTCGGCAAAAGAAAACATTGCATAACAAAATTGGGCATGGCAAGCACAACTAACTTTAACATTACATCCTTCCCTGCCAAATTTAAAACCGAATCCCTCCAGCTTCGTAATCTTTTCATAACACAATCATACACATTTAACTACCTGAGATTTGGATTTCCCAATGATAGACGGCAACCCGAAATATTTTCCACCTTGTCACTCAATTCGGATGTTCAAAGAACCAGAGATCTCTCCTTTCACCTCATTCGGGGTGTTAGGGCTGAAAAATAATGAAGATTTCTCACGATTAACTATTTGCCCAGAAGCCTTTTCATATTTTCTTAAGATTTCTTCAATAGTGTGGCAACCTAAAACAGTAGTTTCCCAAAAAAGGACTGAGTCATCGGCGAAAAAAAGGTGAGAAATGGAAGGGCATTGTCTTCCCACCTTGATGCCAAATAAATTTCTATCCCGGATTGCCTCTTGAATAAGATAGTGAAATCCTTCCGCGCACAGGATAAAAAGATAGGGGGACAGTGGGCACCCCTGTCTAAGACCTCTAGAAGGAGAGAAAAATTCACCCTTCTCTCCATTGATAACCATAGCAAAGGAAGTTGAAGTGACGCAAGACATAACCCATCGAATCCACTGCTCATCAAAGCCGAATTTGCGAAGCACTGCCTCTAAATAGGTCCACTCAATCCGGTCAAATGCCTTAGCCATATCCAGCTTCAAAGCAACCCACCCTTTTCGTCCATTATGCCTGTTTTTAAGGGAATGCATCAACTCATGAGCAATAAGAAATACTGTCTGAAATTTGCCGACCACCGACAAAGGCATTTTGGTTTTTTGAGATTATGTGGGGAAGTATAGGTTAAAGGCGATTGGCTAGGATTTTGGTGATGATTTTATAGAAGACGTTGCACAAGCTAATCGGCCGGAATTGACCTGGTTTAGTGGGGCAATTAACTTTGGGGGATGAAGGTGATAAGAGTTTGGTTAAGACTACGTAACAGGTGAGATGTATGGAAAAAGCTTTTAACCGCAGCTGTAACATCTTCCCCCATCGTCGGCCAATAAGATTGAAAGAATAATGGCGTGATACCATCCACACCAGGAGCTTTAGTAGGTCCCATATCATCAAGAGCAGATTTAACTTCTAAATTCGTGACGGTACGAGTAAGAGATTGGTTCATGGCACTAGTGATTTTATGGGGGATACCATTAACTGTATCTTGTATATTAAGGTTAGAACCAGTAGTAAAAATACCAGAGAAAAAATGTTGGAACACTGCTTGTACCTCATGGGAATCCTCAGTCCACGTGCCATTGCTATTCTCAATACCAGATATACGATTAAAAGAACGCCACTGCATCACAGAAGCATGAAAAAACCGTGTATTTTTATCACCATGTTGCAGCCAAACCATTCTGGATTTTTGCTTCCAGAATAGTTCTTCTTTGTCCCACTCCTCTTTCAATCGTCGCTTGAGGTTCTGAACCACGTCTGGTGGAGGACCAGCCCTTGAGTTGCTAAGAGCAAAAATTTTTGCCTTCAATTCTTCAATTTCTCACCTTGAATTCAACCGTTTTCGCCGCTTCCAATTACTCAAAGAAGACCGGCAAGCCTGGACTTTTATAACCACCATAAAAGATCTGGAACTGTGAACAGGATTAGCCTAAGCCTGCCGGATGACATCCCGGACCTCATCATCTTCCACCCAACGAGCGTTAAATCGAAAAGGAGCATGGTGCATGGTAGGTGCAGCTCTAAGATTCAAGAGGATCGCACTATGGTCAGAACCCACAGTGTCAAGATGAGTTACAACAGCTTGATCAAACAAAAGGCACCATGACGGAGTAGCCAAGACCCGGTCTAGTCGTTCTTGAACATATTCATTACCACCTCTGTTATTGCGCCACGTGAAAGGATATCTTGAAAAACCCAGGTCGACCAACCCACAGTCATCAACGAATTTTCGAAAACCCCGAACAGACCGTGGTGGCCGGGCAAGGCCACCCTTCTTCTCTTTTGGGCATAAAAGATAATTTATATCACCCCAAATTACCTAATCATTTCCCAAACAAGCCTTGGAAAGCTTAAAGTAATCCCACTGGGCTCTCCTTTCAGAATCATAAGGACTAAAATAAACTTAACTAGTCTCCAACTTTTATTCAAAACAGAATCATAAATTTCTACATCAATAAACCACAAACACATCTTAACTAGTGTAACACTAGATGTACCTTTCCAAAAAATTGCCAATCCACCAGCAGAACCAGTCGGGTCAACAACAATCGCTCTATCCAACTTCAGAGATCTTTTAACTAGATCCAATATGGGCACTCTGTTCTTCGTCTCTGAAAGAAAGAACAAAGTGGGGGAGCGGAGTCTAGCAAGCTCCTTGAGTTGGTGGAGTGTCAGGGCTCCCCACACCCTGACAGTTCCAACAAATCATTGGTTGGGGGGAGACCAATTAGGGCTGGTCTCCTCGGCCACAGCAGGGCTTGTATCCATGGCCACCAAAGCCAATCCATCATTCATACCACGAGCCTTTTTACGAGTATCATAACCATAGCCATGAGGAATTGCCAAAATTCCAGCCACATTAGGAACCCGATTCTCCAGATTTTCCAGGTTGTGCTTGCCATTAGAATTGAGCTTCTGTTTAGGACAGGTGGGGGAGTGGGGTTAGGCTGACGGTTTCCCTGGATTTCTCCCAAGACCTGCCGACGGATAGGAGCAGGAGTTCCCACTCTAGAACCATGTTTTTTCCTACCCTTTGAAAGAGGGGGTCCATTCGAAATAGAGATATCAACAAGAATAGGGGAAGGATAATCAGGAGAAAGAGTGGTGGTGTTTAGAGGAATGGATAGGGGTGGGATGTAAGTGGGGATGATGGGAGAAGAAACAGGAGCTTGAAGGGGGATTTGGGTGTTAGCTGGGAAAGGGGAAATAACTCCAGATGTTTGAGTGAGGGTTTTGGATACGAGTTGTATAGAATGGGTTAGGTTAGGTCCAAAAGGTGGGGATGAGGATTGGGCTAAGGGTATTATGTGATTGATTATGGGTGGAACATTTGGGCCCTGTGGAGAGGGAGAAGGTTTAAATAGTGGAATGGGTTGGGCCAAGATAGGATGGGAGGTAAGGGTAGATATGGGCGGGGCAAAAATTTTTAAGTACCGGCTCCATAAAGGGCGTGAGTTGATTTCCTTCAAGGGCAGGACTCTGATTAGGCTTAGGAACCACTGATCGCTCCGCAAGAAACGCGTCCTTTAACATTTCCTCATGGCTAGAAACTCTGGCCTTATCATTTGAAACCAAGATATTCTCATTTCGATTTGAATTCAAATTGTGATTTTCATCCCGCGATTTTCTCCCTTGATTTTCCGCCGAAGATTCGACAGATGCCGAATTATGATCTTCTGCCTTATACTGCCTCGCCAGAGCAGAGTCATTCCGGCGTTGCCCTGGTTGTGTTGCCGGCGAAGCTCGTAACCAGTCACCATATTCTGCAGACTAGAATACCTCATCTTCCATATCCAAAAATCGTTTATCACATGCCAAAAACTCGTGACCTACCTTCCCACAGTAGCGACAAAAAGATGGGAGCTTCTCATACCTAAATTCAATCCAAATAGGGTTCGCCCCTGGGAATTTCACCATACATCCTCGTTTAAGGGGTTGACTAACATTCAAAGAGGTGCGGATCCGTAAGAAGCGACCATCTCTACTGCCCGATTGGGGAATGACGACCTCGTCACGTCCCCAAAAACGAAGACCAAGTTTAACCCCACATCCTTCGAAAGAAATTGCAGAAGCAATCCCCATGTCTGAATCCACATAGGCATGATGTCGAACGAATAATCTTTTATGGCCTTGCTCAGTTGCCATCTTTGAGAAAGTGGTTATTAAAAAAACCACGGTTTTCCACGAAGAACACGGGATGCTTCTAATTCTGTGGGGAAAGTGAACTGGAAAACTCCATCTCCAACAGCTAGAACATGGAAATTCTTTGGGTTTCCCCAGACCATCTCCATGGTGTTTTTGAGCCCCACTAAATTAGGAGGTTTTTGGGAAATCACTTTACCAAGCAAACTTGTATGGCACTCGGCCATATTCTCCACAACATCATCAGGGGAAAGGAGGATCTCACCTTGTTCATCATTAGTGAGGGTGAAGGATTTGAATCGTTGTGAAAGATCATCATCCATCTGGGTAGAAGCAACGATCTCCAAGAGAGGAGGGGATGCTGCCATTGGGGGGGGGGGGGGGGGGGAAGGAAGAGATAAGAGAGACAGATTAGATGGGTGGATTAGAGAGAGAAATATAGGGTGAATGAACAGGGAAATGGTGGCGGAGGGAAATGGAATGAGAAGGTAGAACGGAACCCTAATTCAGAGAAGACTATGGGCTTGCAGAGCAAGACCAAAAACCCTCACGGAGGGACATCACAAAAAACTGATGGAGTAGAAAATCATTAACTTTTTCTCTAGTTGGTGAAATCTGTATTTATGAAAATGCCAAGGGTTGAATAAAGGGTTGAAAATGTGTGGGCCGCCACACCGTCGCGATTTGTATAATAGATAACAGTGTAATAATATAATTATGTTTGTGTTCCTCAAAAAAAAAATGTAATAATTAACTTTAATTTTTGACTAGATCGAATCAAATCATATACTAGAATTTATGGATTCCAAAGTAACTAATTACATCACATATAATATTGGTCTAAAATTTAAAATTATGGTAATCCCTTTGAATTCACACCAAGAATTCCAATCCATGGAGCAGTACCTCAAAGCAAATAGGGTAACTTACATGAGGTGGCACCATATCAGTAATTTTAACTACGAGAACCCCCAAGATCATGAAATAATTATTACTCCCAAAAGAGAGAACCAATAGTTGTCATTTCGGTTCTTGTTCCTAGTTATGTACCAAAGACCCTAAGACCAGAGTCGGCCTTGAGCTAAAACTCGAGGGCGGCCAGCTTAGACTTTCAAAAATTTAAATATGTTGGGGGCCTTACCTACTTTGGTACTCCTTATAGTATAGTCCAACAAATAAGGGTTATATCGTTACTCTTCGCTTTAGACTACCGAGGTGTTAGGGGCGACTCTACCTAAGACCTGCAGAGACATCTGACGTGATGGATAAGATATTAAACAGTGGAGTAAAACTTCTAGGGTTGAACTATAAAGTGAGTTTTTGATAACCTAAAAAAAAATTTGATGCTTGAACTATGAAAGTGAGTTTATCTCAACCAAGGTTCTGAATACCTTACCCGGTAAGGTACCGTTTCATGTTATTGGTACAGTACATACCGGTATTGGTAACTTTTTCGGTATCGTTTGAAATTTCATCGTTACAAAGTTCATAAATATAGTATTTGTAGCTTTATGTTTTTAGTTTGATGAATATGATAATATTTTTGTTAATGCCAAAACTCTAGTGCATAAAAAGTTCGTACCATGACTAGTGTACAAGCCTTTTATGCACTAAATATTGGCACTGACAAGAACAGTTTTGGCATTATCACAACCCGATTATCCTATAAATAAAAGTTTTAAAAGTTTTCTTTTTTCATTTTACCCCTCTTTCCCTCTCTTCTCAATCTTCCCCACATTTATGGATTTGATATCTCGTCCCCTCTCTCATTTTCATGATTAGGGTTGAGCTAATCTCTCTTTTTTAAATGAGAGTATAGATCTCCCCTCTCCATCTATTTTTGGGTTGACCACCACCAATCTAGGGTGAATTTGGAGCTTCAGTATTTGACGGCTTTTTGGAGGTGACAGTGGTGGAGTTTTGCCAATAGTGGTAGCGGTGGCGAGCTTGGTACTTTTGCCTGATGCAAATCTAAGTTCTTCCAAAATCTAAGTTCTTCCACAATGTTACAATTTTTTTTACGGCTTTCGTAGTTATTTTTTCTTGTATTTGTAAACTCGTAGTCTCCTTTGTGCTTGTCTTTTATTATGAATGCAATATGTTTCTACTCCCTCCAAAAAAGAATCATTTTGAGCAATGACATTCCGTCCTACGTACAAATTAATGGGTGGTTATAATGTGGAGGCTGTAGTTATAAATTTGTACAAGCAAAATATAAACCGTCATATGAGCCCCGTAAAATCTTTCTACCCTTTAAAGTTAAAAGTTTATAAATTTGTACATGCAAAATATAAACCGTCATATGAGCCCCGTAAAATCTTTCTACCTTTTAAAGTTAAAAGTATATGATTTGCACCCAAAGCAATCGTATTGCAGGGGTAAAGTGTCTTATGCAGCTTCATTGGACGATCACACTTTACAATGCTTTACTTGGTTGTGGGCAGCATGCCCTTTAAAAAGGATTCCATTTCTTTCTAAATGCCGGTTCGAGGGAGCGCTAAGCTGGACGACAAGCGCTCGCAAAATACAGAGTCGCCACTCAGGTTTGAAGGTTCGACACCCAAGGAACCGTATTTTGAAGCACCTGCCGTGCTATTTAATTTGAAAACATTAAGGAACCAGTCCGTCATAACCATATCTGGGTTCGGGAACCAGGTTACGAGAGGGGAAGGGTTTTATGGCACCCCTCTCGCCCAATCCGGAGATCGGTCTCTACTTAGGCATTTTGAAAATATTTGTGATTCTTTTTTATTAATCGATTTTTAGCCAATTAGGGCGGGAAAACAGTTAATCGGGGATTAAAACTGTAACATGTTTGCAGGATGCGATATATAATAGCATGGATGCCATGAAATATTTGAAAGATAAATGAAATAATGTTTAGACTTGTGACTGGATGTCAAACAGTGCCTTAGTATGAGTTTAAAGCAAACAACGGCCAACTTGCATGCATGGATCTTTATGCATTCAAGTACTCCATCGCGCGATGAACTGATACTGTCGCGCGAGGGTTGACATCCCATCAACATATTGAACTTTATTCCCTTCCGGGCTCTGGAAGGACCAGTACTCACCCAGGAAACAAACCAAGCAGTTTATATGTACTGGAAGTAATTAATTATTACAAATAGGATAAACAGGAATAATACACAACCCTTAAACAGTGAGGGAGTTAAGCAAGGGTCAGGGACCAAGCTGCCCATGCACACGCGGTTTCTGGAAATCGAGACACCATCGCGCGATTGTTCTAACGGGACTTCCAAGAACTGCTCTTGCATTCTGGGCTCTGAGACAAGTTCAGAAGCAACCTAGGGGCATTCTAAAGCAAATAATGAAGTAAATTAAGCTAAGCAAACTGACTTTAGTATGCAAAACAGCGGAATAACTCTAAACATGCTTTACAGTATTCCATGATATTATGAAAACAGAAAAAGAACTAACATCTTATCCCCATGAGGACTGTCACCTGACTGCTGAAAGCAACGCGCGATCAAGTGAGTCCATCGCGCGCAGGAAAGTTGGTGCACGGTTCTTGTAACTTTGCTGCTTTAGGACCAGGAATGGTATTGATTACCAGCATTGGCCCTGTCAGCCCCCCTCAGGGACCAAAACAGTAAGCAAAATGTAGATTATACCTTTACTTTGAGTGATTAGAACAAGGTGGTAGTGGAGGAGAAATGAGTGTATGAAGAGCTTGTGTAGTCTTTATTTTCTTGAATTTTGTTAACCCTTAGCATGGAAGACCAAATGGTGCATATAAAGGAGAAAAAGAGGGCTTGGTTGGTGGAGAACAAGGCCTCACAACCAGCCAACAAGGCTGGTTATGGTTGCTTAGTGGAAAGGTGAGGTGCAAAAGGTGATGGGAGAGTGGGGGGATAAGTGGTGCAAGCCATGCCCTGTAAATGCTGTACCGTCGACGAAAATGGGGTTACACTGCCCTGCACACTCCTAATCATCATAAAATCCAGCTGGAAAAAGGTGATAGGGACAAGTGTTAACCATCGCGCGATGCAATGACATCATCGGGCGATTGTCCGGCCAACCGCGCAACAGTCAACAGTCAACAGTCAAGGTGTTGACCTTAACCAACACCTGGCAGCAAGAACTACCGCGCGAGAATATTACTTCGTCGCGCGACAGTCTTAACCTGGGTTAGGGTTTTGACTTAGGGTTTTTGGTTTTAAGAAAAGGGGTCCAATCACTCCAAGTTCAAACCTTTTCATTCTCAGAATTGCTTTTAATCTGATTCATCATCGGGGAAACAAGAAACCCAAAAATGAAGTAAAACAATCGGGAGATCTAGATTGGGGTGTCTATAGTAATCCCTCTTTGACGGCACACGAAGAACCATTGGCTGGTACGGGTAACGTCAAAGATTTCTAGACACCCAACAAATCTGCCCAAAAGCCGATTTATGGAAAATGCAGACTAGTATGTAAAAATACCGTGCACCATAGGGGGTCGGAAAGTGGATCGAATAGTAATGCGAACTCTCCTACGGAATAAATGTGCAGGACGGATGGATCGCCGCTGAGTTGAAATTGGACGGATGGATCATCGCTGCTTGAAATTGGACGGATGGATCGTCGCTGTTTGAAATTGGACGGATGGATCGTAGTTGAGAAATTGGATGGATGGATTGTCGCTGAGAAATTGGATGGATGGATCATCGCTGATTGGAATTGGATGGATGGATCGTCGCTGATTGAAATTGGACGGATAGATCGTCGTTGATTGAAATTGGACGGATTGATTGTCGCTGAGAAATTGGACGGATGGATCGTCACTCATTGGAATTGGACAGATGGATCATCACTGATTGAAATTGGATGGATGGATCATCGCTGAGCCGGGGATAGAAACGCGCTCCGGAGTGAACATATGAATGCAAAAATGACCTTCACAAATGGTTGTAATGCCACAAAAAGAATCCATGGGCTGAAACAAGAGGAATAAACACGACTGGGCCTGGCCTGCTAAGGTAATGGGCTTGAGGCCCAGTTGACCATCGCGCGACAAACCCACTCTATCGCGCAACGGAGTTTGTTCTAGGGCTTGAATCTGGAACAAGCCCAGACCCGGCCCATGCCTGTTCATTCCTTATTACTAGACGGGGACGTTCTGAAATTGCTCATAGCAGTTTCGAAAACTCCCCAACTCTCTTCTCTCTCAAACCCTTCTCCCAAAAACCTTGATTTTGCTCCAAAACCAAGAAACCCACACGTAGCCACACGCCCATGGCGGAACACGGCGGTGATGGTGGTAGCGGGGATGTAATTGATCGCTCGGAGGACTGGGGAGGACCAATGGAGGTTGAAATGGGAGACCAGTAGCCGACTGAGGCTGTCGCATGTGCAAGTGCAGAGGCTATAGGTGACGATGATGGCGATCAAAGTTACAAGCAAGAGGTTGGTGACGGAGGCGATCATCGCGCGACAGAGCCCAGTCGTCATGCGACGAAGGAAGCTGGGGCCGCGGGGCTCGTTGTTCGGCCATTAGACCCGAGTGTGGCAGTGGAAGGCTCGGTGGTGATCGATGGAAGTTCTGAAGGTGCCGGGGGCAGTGGAACCAGGCACCATGGGCGATGATATTGAGCTGAGCGAGGGGTTTCTAGTGCGCAATCCGGCGTGAGGGAAGGACCCGATTGTGACCGAGGAGGATGAGACCAGAGATGCATAGTCTGAAGGAGCAATGTTTCATCCCACAGCCCAGTCATTGAGTCACCAACCGATCACTCGGGAGTATTTTGTGGAGTATTTGAGTGACGAGAGGTTAGCGAGGTTGCTAGAGGAAAACCCCGGGGTTGGAATAGCAATACTGACAGCTCGGAAGGAGCGGCAGAGAGCAATAGAGGTAGCAGAGGTGGCTGCAAAAGCCGAAAGGGCTAGAGCCGAGGAGGCGGAGGCCTTGAGAGACATGGAGGCCTTGAGAGAGCCAGAGCAGAGGCACAGGGGCCTAGGGTGACGGCAGTAGCTGAGGCAGAGGGCTTGATACGACCCGACTTTGCAGCAGAGGCGTACATGCTTCCCACACCACACCTGTTCGTACCATTGGGCTTCGCAGCTTATACACCACAACGAATAGGGTACGACGCCGAGCTCGTGCTGAAAGACCTCGAGACTCATATCTGGAGCACTTGGACTAAGGCATATTCTTAAAACCCTTTGTGTATTTTAAGCTTTTAATTTATTTGCATGTATTCAATTTAGGAATAGCATGAAACAAATCGCGAAACAAAACATGTCATGATGCCATTATCTTTGATTAATAAACCATGCATGCAATAAATTGAACCAACCATCCAACGTAACCTGCATTGATTACTTGGAACTTAAAAATGAGAGCCCTATGTGCTGACATATTCCTTTATCGTTCATCTCTATGATTGAAACAGGCGAGAGTAAGGCCAAGGGACATCCGCGGCTTTGGAGGCGCGTGTAGTTCTTTGGCATTATACCAGGGTCTGCCAGCGAGAGTGAGAAAGCTAGTTGACGAGGCAGGCTTTGGCGAATTCGTACAGACTCTTTCTCCGGTCAGAAATGACCATGCCGTCTTGGTTGCACTTGCAGAAATGTGGAGGGACACTACAAATACCTTTCACCTACCACTTGGGGAGATGACAGTGACACCCACAGATTTTGCAGCACTCACCGGCCTAAGAGTTGGAGGAGAGCCTATCCCGTTTGACTCGGGCATTCAGAATGATACAGCAGCACTGGTGTGGTTTTTAGGAGAGGCACCCAAGATTGAGGAGGGGATGGCTACCTACAAGCAATTTAGGGAGTACCTGAAGAAAAAGGTGACGACTGATCAGGAGGCGGAGCAGATAGCTAGGGCGTACTTGCTGTACCTCTTTGGGGCTTCCTTGTATCCGAACAGGCGAAGCAAAGTGCACCAGTCATACCTACCAGCGCTGAGAGACTTGAGGACAGCCCTTACTTTGATTAGGGTGGAGCAGCGCTTAGCGCAGCTTATGGCTTCCTGGGGGACTCGTCGAGGACAGAGCATAGCACAGCCGCGTACTGGAGAATCTGGGAGGAATGATTTTACTCAAAGCACAATTTCAATTTATACTTGTATCGGAGTTGTTAACATAGCCTGTATTGATTGTATAACTCGCATGTGCTGATGACTTGTCATGTTTCATAACCGTGCAGCTCTGGGCTTACAAGGTATTGAATATGTGCCGCCCGGCAACCAAGTGCTCGGACTTGAGGATTCTCCCCCGCGCGCGTGTCTGGAGTAAGGAAAACATGGGGGAGAAGAAAGGAAGAGGTGATCTGAATGGCTTCCGGATATACCTGAACGAGCTCTGCCCCTCACAGGTATAACAGAAAACCTTACTTAGCAAAATGCACAACCCGATACTATTTTAATGCTGTCGCTGATCAAAACTTGCATTGTTTGCTTGCCTAGTATTGCAGGTTAAGTGGGATCCCTGGAGAGTAGTAGGGCCAGAGCCCGAGTACTTGGCCAGGAGTAGGACTGTCATGGCTAGCAGGGTATTGCTGGAGTCAGCCTTCGGTTGGCAGTGGTACCTGGGAGATCGAGTGACACGTCAGTCACTAGGCTATGCTGAGTTCCAAGTGCCGGGGCCACTTCCACCACGAGCCTCACACACAGGAGAGTACACACGGGTTGAGCTGGAGAGGTTTACACAGCCTGATGCGGACCTGACACACTACTTGCGTTCTGACATGGACTATGCCACATACCAGAGAGAGCATTTGGCGGGGCCGCTAAGGGTTCGGGAATTCAGAGAGGTGCGGAGCCAGGCACGTGAAACTGCCGAAGAGAGGAGATTTGCTACAGAGAGACTGAGAAGTAGTGAGAGTCGTGTGAGACGACGCACTAGTGGTCCTGTGAGAGGTGGGCCCCCAGAGTTGTTGTGGAAGGTGCCCGTGGTGGACCCATAAGAGAATCCAACCGAGGTACTCCTTGTTCCTGCCAGAGTTAAGCCTATACCTGTTACTGTCCCGGTAATGATATCCTTTGTTCCTGAACTTCGATACCATTGCATTATCATTGTACTATTTTGATAACATCCAACTGTGTGCAGGTTCCTGTCGAGTGGGTGAACGAAGTTATCCGCCGCATGCTTGCTTTGGAAAACGTGGTGAGGAAAGCGATGAGTGGCTTCCCATTTGACTTGCAATATCCAGTACGAGCTCTTACAGCAGCTACCCAGAGAGCTCAGGTATATCCTACAGAAAACGATACATTCCTGCTTTCGATACTTACGATACCCGATATATGCACTTGCTTCCAATATGATGCGCAGTGATGCCTTCGAAATTGAAGTTGATAAATTGTACTTGTTTTCAAGATTACATATACAATATGCACAATGTATACTAATGCTTATCATTAAAATACTATGCAGGCACAAAAACAGGCGGCTCCAACGAGGAAGAGCACGCGACCTCTACCACAGAAGAAGGTGGCAACGCCAACAGCTGCTGCAACTACGACTCAACGGCAAACAAGAAGCATCCAATAGGCGGCTGGGGACTTGCAGGCTGCCAAGGAAGCTGTGGCACGCGCAGAGGAGAGATACAGAATTGAGATGCGAGAGAGGATATCGCAGCAAGAGGTCACAAGGAAGAGGAAAAGGCCCAAGCCTGAGATTTTCGAGGAAAAGGAGGAAGAGAGAGACTCGCCCGCCATCAGTGGTTCTGACGACACTGCTGATGATCCCGGATACAGACGGGATCCGAAAGAAGAAGAGGAGGACGACGATGACGACATTGACTGGTTCGAGTGAGGACCACCACCGAGTCTTATTCATTTTCTGCTTTTTGATTTTTGCTTTCAGGCCTTCCCGCTCACGTAGATATCCTGATACTTGAGAGTTATTTTGAGGCCGGTGTGCCTTTATTGACATTAGTTTTGGAGGCCTGCGTGCCATACGTACAATAGTTCCACTGTTTTGACATGGATAGATCATGACATTAGTAGTTATAAAATTTGCATTTTCTGGTTTTATTAACTCTTATAATGAATAAGAGAAAGCAAAACCCATTGCTAATACCTAAATTGCATTGATGATGTACTAAGACTGTTCACAGACACATATGCATATACATATACAGGTGCGACTAGCTTGAAAGGAAAATGAGAAATATACCTTAGCACACGACTAGGATACGAGGATACGAGGAATATAAACGGCTTTATCGCGCGAGGGACAAGACATCGCGCAAGGATCTCACACCATTGCGTGAGGGTTAAATACTGCTCTAGTCGCCAACTTTGACCCATCTTGAATCTGAGACATTGCAAGCCTTGTCATTATCCTTGGCCGTCTAGGATACCCTGGGCCAGTCTACAGATATGTTGTTACATTGAAAGGGGCAATGCCACCTTGCCTAGATATTTGCCTTGGAAAAGGGAGATATTTTCCATGTCTTGGCTATAAAAGGGTCATTCTCCTGCAAATGTAGGCAATCCCTTTCAAAGCTAAAGTCTCCAAAAGTCCCATAATGGCAAATAGCCTCCCAATCTTAATCAATCCATGGTTAACAACCTTTGTCGCTGGAGATTGGCTATCATTCCGGTCTCACGGGCTGGCGGCGTTCCGTTTTCTCTGAAACGTGAGATTTCGCCCTGAGATTCTGATGGCAGCCGTGCAATTCTGGGACCCAGATGTTCACATCTTTAGGTTCGGGGACAATGAGCTGTGCCCGACTGTGGAGGAGTTCCAAGCATACCTCCAAGGGTTTGCATCAAGTGTAATTGTTGTGCCACCCTACAGAAAAAGCATGTCGAAGCTTTTGCAATCCTGTCTCGATGTTTCGAAAGGAGCTGCCAAAAATCTGCTGATTAGCGGAGAAATCAACATAATGCGCTTAATGGAATGGTACGGGCCCGAAGGCAATATAGAAGACACCGCCCATCAGGCTCGGCGCCGATTTGCTCTAATAATCAACGTGCTTGCTGCATATTTGCTGGTGTCTCCAGATGGACGTGTTAATCCTTCATTGGTGAGCATCGCGGCTCAAATGGGCACTCGAAGAAATGTGGTGCCGTTGGTTCTTGCAGTAACACTCATAGGTTTGGATTTGGTTTCTACTGGCCAAACAAACGTTTTTGGCAACAGTCCTCTCCTGTTACAGGTAAACTCTCACTCAGCTCACCTTTTTCTGGTTTTCGCACATTTTGATTTTATCTCAACGCTCAGCTAAGGTCATATTGGAGCTTCTCACTTGTTTTATCACTCAAGTTTAATGTAGCTCCTTACTGGTCTTTTTGCTCATACAGTTATGGCTATCAGACAAACTGGGGTTATTTATAACACCAGAGGCGAACTGGCCCCATCTGCCCGGCCGAATGCATCAACGAGGGATGGTTTACCCACAGATGTCTATACACCAATGGTACACGTTTATGAAGGAAATGACACCAAATGAGATTATCTGGAGGCGCGAGGCACTGGACATTCCAGACATGGCTACAAATTCTGCAGGTTTTGAGAGGATGGTGATTGCTGGACTGTCCAACTTCACATTCTATATTCCTTGGTGTATCCTTCGCCAATTAGGCATGGACCAAGGCTTGCACCAAGCCGGGGTGGAAACCTTTCACATTCCTGCTTTCACTGCCCAAAACTTGACCGGATATGAGCGCAACTAGGGCCTGAGGCAACTTGGTGGAGCGGATCCAAATTTCAGCACGAAACTCAAGCATCGCTACAAAGAATGGCTAAGAAAAGAGATTGCAAGGAGACAAAATGCAAACTGACTCCTAACAAGACTTCAATGATCTAGAATAAATTGTGAGCCTGTAAAGGCCTTTAGCATTTTGTTTTGTTTTTATGCTTAACTCTTCTTAAGACTGTTCAGCCTGTGTAATAGAAATAACAGTTTGAATAAAATCGAAAGATTAAGAGTTCCCTCCTTTTGATTCAAATGTTGAACACTGCGCCGCTTTAAGCACTGAGTCCTACCTTGGCAATAGGAAACCGTGGATCAAGTTGATTGATTGTGACCGAATCTCACAGAGAGATTGTCTACGTATCCTTTTTCAAGGAATCAGGTCAACACGTAGTTTAGGCTAAGGTTCGCTCGTGTGTTTTAGCTCTCGTTTTATGTTCTAAATTTTGCCTAGAACCGCCTATTCAGGTTTTCGGTCTAGCGAGCTTTGATTGATTCCTATATATATTTTTGCCTAAATCGCCTCCTTAGGTTTTCGGTCTAGTAGGCTTGCTCTAATTTTTGCTTAGAACCGCCCACCCTTGTGGTTTTCGGTCCAACGAGCTTCTCTCAGGGATAGTAACATTTGAGTTGATCCAGGTTAACCAAGGTGTTGAACTCGTTGCTGTCGAGATCAATGAGCTGAGCCGCTCCCCCAGAAAGGATAGTCTTGATGATGTAAGGTCTGGATCGCTTCGGTCGGAATTTGCCACGGGGTCGAACATGGGCACCCAAATCTCCTTTGTAACCATGTCCCCTTCAACCAAGTTCCTAGTCTTTACCTTCTTGTTGAATGCACGGGCAATTCTCCGTTGATACCCCTGAACATGATACAAGGCACAGAGCCTCTTCTCGTCAAAAAGCATGAGCTCAACGAATCTTCCACTAAGCCATTCAGATTCCGAGAGTTCTGATTCTACCATAATCCGCAGAGATGGCACCTCAAGCTTAATAGGGAGTACCGCTTCCATCCATAAACTAGAGAATAGAGGGTGGCCCCCGTTGATGTTCGGATTGATGTTCAATATCCCCAAAGAGCTAAAGGCAACTACTCGTGCCAATCCCTGGCGGATTCTGCGGACTTCTTGATGATAGTCTCAACGTTCTTATTTGCTGCTTCAACTACTTCGTTCGTCTGAGGGCGATAGATCGTGGAGTGATGGATCTGAATCTTGAATTCTTCGAAAAGCTCTAAAACCTTGTTTTTGAAATGATTCCCATTGTCTGATACGAACACCTGCGGGACGCCATATCGGTAAATGATGTTCTTTCTAATAAAGTGAGCGACTTGAACCGCAGTCAGGGTCTTGTAAGATTCAGCTTCCACCCATTTGGTAAAATAATCTATCACCACAAGGATGAACCTGTGGCCATTCGATGCAGATGGCCTAACTATGCCGATGATGTCAATACCCCATATAGAGAAAGGCCAAGGCGAAGCCATGCCAAATAGGTTAGAAGGTGGAACATGCATTAAGTTGGCATGGCACTGGCACTTGTGACAGCGCCGCACATAATCCACGCACTGAGATTCCATGGTAGACCAGAAATACCCCTGTCGTAAGATCTTCCTTGCCAGCATGACACCGCTCATATGAGGATCGCAGACTCCCTCATGAATCTTTTACATAATCCTGACAGCCTCAGCACCATTGACACAAAGCTTGTGCATCCCACAATGAGATCTCTTGTACAGCTTCCCACTGCAGACGATATATTGAGCAGCTATCCTTCGTAAAGCAATTTGATCCTTCTTAGAGGCCTCAACCGGATACAAGCCACTCTCGATGAAATTCCATATGTCATGGTACCAAGGTAGGCCATCACCAATGGCGTTGACGTATTGATAAACAGGGCAGTCCCGTTGTTCGATTAAGATTGGGCGGAGTTTGACTCCCAAAGGAAGCTCCACCATGGAGGCCAAAGTTGCAAGGGCATCAGCGAACTGATTCTTCAATCGAGGGATATGAGTGAAAGTCACTTTGTTGAAATGAGGGATCAACCCCTCCAGATCTTGATGATAAGGCTTCATCTTCTCTTTGCGCACCTTCCAGTCTCCATTAGCCTGAGATACAACAAGATTAGAGTCGACTTCGAGCTTCTCAACACCAAGTGTGAGTGCAGCCTCCATACCCACGATACAGGCCTCATGCTCAGCTTGGTTGTTTGTAACATCGAAGTTAAGCTTGAATGCAAGTGGAATATGAGAACCATCAGGAGTAACGAGCAAAACCCCAATTCCGAACCCTTTCTAATTGGTTGCCCCATCAAAGTAGAGAGTCCAAACATCTTCGATCACTGTTAGCACTTCCTCATCTGGGAACACAAAATCCGAATCCTCTGGCCCATCCACAGAGTGGTCAATTAAGAATTCTATAATAGCACGCCCTTTTACTGACTTCCTCGTGACATATTCAAGATCGAACTCTGCAAGTAAGAGCAACCAACGTGTAACGATCCTGATTTTTGGTCGTTAAAAATTTCGTTAAATATTTGAATTTTATTTTTATTACTTGGATTTACCTTTAAATTTCTATAAATTGTCAAAATTACGTTTTTGCCCTTAAACTTTCGTTTCTTTGCGCTTTGTCCTATTTAGCAAGCCTAATTAGCTTCTAACCATCTGGTTGGAGTAACTAAGCTAGGAAGCTATCTAGTTACTTTTACCTAACCGCAAAATGACCGTTTTGCCCCTCATTGGAACTTTTGACCCTTTTGAACCCTAGACTAAGAATTTCAATATTCTTTTTCTTTTAATCAATTTAGTTCTATTCTTTGTCCATTGGACAATAAATGTTAGAGAAACTATTGTCCATTGGATAATAGAATCCCATTTGTTTATATTAAAAGTATACTTACTTTAAAGTACTTTTTGATTATTTTAATATTAAAAGTGACCTAATAACTATTATCCATTGGATAATAGAAGTTAGGGGAATTTTTACCCATTGGATAAAAGGATGAATCTTTCTAGTACCATGGAATTTATTAAACTAATCCTTTTTCTTTAACCATGTGACAAAGTACCTAATAGCTTATTTGTAGCCTTTAAACCCTAGGATTCTCTAAGTACCTTTTTATTTATTTTCTAATGGGGTTTTGAACAAACTAGATACATTGGTACATATGTGCATATATATGCTAGTACTTGATGACTTAAATATTGCCTTAAGTACCATGTGCCAATTCATTTGTTATTGGGCAAATCTTAGCCCTTAAGTCTACTTTTGATCCTTGGTACAAAAGTACCATTAGTTTAATTGTTTGCTTATATATATGTGTGTATATATGAACTAGGAGAGAGAGAGAGAGAGAGAGAGAGAGAGAGAGAATTTCCGAGAGGGAGAGGGAGAGGGAGAGCGAAGCCGAGAGAGAGAGATGAGGGAGAGAGAAAGAGAGAGAGGAGGGAGGAAGGAAGGAGAGAAGAAGAAGGGATTTGGTTGTACCTTCCATGATCTTCCTACATCTTTCATATCCTTGGAGAATCTTCCTTCCTAGCTAAGGAATTAACTCTCCATTAACCTCCATAGTACTTATATGTTTGTTTAACACAATATCTTGTACCAATATCTTTTTTGCCCACCAAGAATCAATCCTAGCCATG
The DNA here is from genome assembly GCA_019656275.1 of Rhododendron kiyosumense. Classification (NCBI taxonomy): domain Eukaryota; kingdom Viridiplantae; phylum Streptophyta; class Magnoliopsida; order Ericales; family Ericaceae; genus Rhododendron; species Rhododendron kiyosumense. The sequence continues at coordinate 1,210,723 of BPLS01000202.1, read as the reverse complement.
CAAGTGTAGGGTTAGTCATTGATCTTCCAAGATTGCTTGACAAGTGTCAAATTGAGGAAAGGAGAGAGAGAGGGGGGCCGGCCAATGAGAAGAGGAGAGGGAGCCAAGCCTTGCCTATAAATAGAAGGCCATTCCAAGCATTTCAACTCACACCTCAAGCATTTGCTCTTCCTTCTCTTTAGAAATCTCGGATTCCAGTTCCAGGCAGCCTACTGCCCTTCAAAAATCCTCATTTTTCTCCTGCTTAGATTAGTTTTAGAACTAACTTCCTTCAGGAAAGTTGTAGAGAACTTCGAAACCTTCAAGTTAGACCCAAGAACCACCCCAATCGGTTAAGAAATGACCAAGATATTGGCATCCGAAATTCAGTAAAATCTCGGATTCCAAATTCCAGACAGCTTACTGTCTTTTGCTTTACCCCCATTTTTCTCCAACCTAAAGTCGTTTCTAGGATTAACTTCCTTCACGAAAGTTGTAGAGGGTTTCGAGATCTTCGATTTCAACCCAAGAACAACTCTATTCGGCCAAAGATTGACCGAGTTACTGCCGTCCGAAGTTCGGTCCAGATTCGGAAGTTTCACCACCCGTAGAAATTTCCAACTAGCTTATTCGGCCCCGACTAGTTTCGGATCAAGGTAGTTTAATCTTGTCCTTCTAACTCTAGTATCGTTTCAAATCATATGTTAAAAAAAATGGATGTTATTTAGTAGTAACTTTGATCATTACTTTTAAAAGTAGATAAGATTATCTTTATTAAATGTTGGAAATGCATGGTTTATTTTCAAGATGTTTCAAGCATGCTATGTAGCTTAGATGATCTTGATGTACTATTTCGAAGCTTGATTAAATGCTTGTTGTATGTAAAGTCTCACACGCGGAGTCTTGCATGAGAACGTAACACGAAAACCGAGAAAAGTAGAAACATGGCACCTAGGGTGTGTTAACAAGGAAGTTGTGTTTTCCCGGTTGGAAAATATTTTCGAAACTACGTAATGACCATCTCGAGGGTATTACGTAAGTGTGTATGTGTTCCCATGGTAATCCGGAATAGTGGAACCATTGTGAGGTTGTGTGTGTTCCCATGGGAAACCGGACCGGCGGAACCATGGTGAGGTATGGCTTGGTTATCCACGGAGAGGAGCCAATGCAATGTGCGCCAATGGGAACCCGGTGCGGCGGAACCATTGTGAGGATACTCGGGAACCCGGAACGGCGGAGCCGAGATTGGGTGTGTGGCTTGGTTATCCGCGGTACGGAGCCAATGTCAAATGATTTTTGAAAGGTTGGGTGTGTGTGTGGCTTGGTTATCCGCGGTACGGAGCCAATGCAAATGATTTTGAAAGATGTTTTTGTAAATGGAAATGATTGACACGGTCTACGACGAGTCACGTAAGAGAAACAAAGAGAAACTTGGACACCAACGTTAGATCGAGAATGTGGATGTGTTATCGTTATTAGTTTGCTTCCTATGATTGCTTGTTTGTAAGTTATGGGTTAGTGGGTATGGAATTACTCTATTGAGCTTTCGTAGCTCATGGTGTTGCCTTTTTGGTGACCCTGACATATTATATGGGTGGTGACGCCGGTATAATATGTCAGACTTGATAGACGAACAGGGTGAACTCTTCACCTTGGAGGCGTTCGGAGCCGAGGAGCTGGCTAGGATGGAGAAGTAAGAGGAGCTGTAGTTAAGAAACCCTAGTTATCCCTCTCTTTTGTAATATTGAACTCTTGTGGGAGTTTTGATGTAATAATGAGCCAGACTCCAATTGATTTTATCAATAAAATGTTTTATTTAACGTACCCAAAATTCGGGGCGTTACACAACGTGCTAACTTACTAGTAAGTGCTGGCTTCGCAAATAGATACTTGAGAGGATCCATTCAAGAAATCAACTTTACTGGGCAAGCCAGCATGTAGTGTCTCAGCTTCTTAGAAGCCCAAACAAGAGCCCAACATGTCTTTTCCAAGGCGGTATAGCGCTCTTCACATCCAACCATCTTCTTACTTAAGTAATAAATGGCCTTCTCGACTCCCTTGTCCCCCTCTTGAGCTAGCAAGCATCCCATGGACGAAGGATTGACGGACAAGTAGAGAATCCAAGGTTTCCCAGGCACTGGTGGCATTAAGACTAGTGGATTCTGCAAGTAGTTCTGAATTGACACGAAGGCCGCTTGACACCTGTCTGACCATATAAACGGGGTATTCTTCTTAAGTAGACGAAACATCGGCTCGCAAGTTAAAGTTAACTTGGCGATGAATCTGCTGATGAACTGAACCTTCCCTAAAAAGCTCTGCACTCCTTTTTCAGACTCTGGCAGCTTCATCTCAAGTACTACTTTGATCTTTGACGTGTAATAACTCTGAATTTCATTGAATAAAAAGTTATTTTTATTATTCGAGTTATTAATTTTAATTACTTTAATTCTTGTAAATTATTATAATTGCACTTTGGCCCCTCAAGTTTCATTTCTTGCACTTTAGTCCTCCTTAGCAAGCCTAGTTAGCATCTAACCATCCGGTTAGGGTAACTAAACCGAAAAGTTACCTAGTCATTGCAAAATGACCGTTTTGCCCCTCGTTGGAACTTTTGACCCTTTTGAACCCTTGACTTTAAATTTTAATATTCTTTTTCTTTTAATCAAATTGGTTTATTTCCTTGTCCATTGGACAATAATGGTTAGGAAAACTATTACCCATTGGATAATAGAATCTCATTTGTTTATATTAAAAAGTATACTTACTTTAAAGTACCTTTTGATTATTTTAATATTAAAAGTGACCTAATAGCTATTATCCATTGGATAATAGATGTTAGGAGAAGTTTTAACCATTGGACAATAGAGTAAATCTTTCAAAGTACATTGGGATCATTAAAATAATCACTTTCTTTAATCACATGGGAAAAGTACTATTATTTTAATCAAAAGTGCATAGTTCCAAAAGTACCCTTTTATTTTATTTTATTGGGACTTCACCCACCATTGTACATGTATATATATGTGAATATATATATTAGTACCTAGTTGCATATTATATTTCCTATTGTACCCTAGGCCTATTTAATGAGTTGGTAAGAAAATCCTAGCCTTAAATCTACCTTGGATTTTAAAGTACCTAAGAAAGTACTTGTTTAATTGTTTTCTTGCATTTTTATGACACATTTATGCTTATATATATGTGTGTACCTTGCAAGAGAGAGAGAGAGAGAGAGAGAGAGAGAGCCGAGAGGGAGAGAGAGGGAGAGGCCGAGAGAGAGAGAGAGGAGGGAGAGAGAGAGAGAGAGGAAGGAGAGAGGGAGGGAGATTTGATTTGAAATCCATGCATTGAACCACCTTTGGTACTTCCAATCTTGGAGATTCATATTCTTTCAACCAAATCTCAACCCTAGTGTACTCCTTTGAACACCTTGCACTTGTTTCAACCCTTGGATCATGTACCATTCCCATCTCAACCATCCATTTGATTCAAGAATCTCACCAAGGTACACCATAGCCATGCAAACCTAGGATTTTCCTTTGATTTTGCCATAAAAGTTGGATTTGATTGAATAAAAAATTGGGGAATGGAGAGAGAGAGGGGGCCGGCCTTCTTGAGGGAGGGGGAACCCTTTGCCTATAAATAGAGGCTCACTCTTCACTTGAAAATCACACCTCAAGCAATTAGCTCCTCCTTCTCTCTAGAATTCAAGTTTTCTTTGTTCCAAGTTCAAGAACTTTCTTTGTTCTTGAGAGTTCTTGAGCGAAACCACTAAACCGCTTCCAAAACCACCCAACGATCTTAAAAGTAGTGTAATAGTAGTTAGGAAGTTGTTTCTAGGAAAAGTAATCCAAAACTTTTCCTTTCGAAGCAATAGGAGGGCCGTTACACTGCCGAAATCAAACCGACGTCCAAACCACCACCTAGGAGAACGGTAGTGATCCTTACCGAATTTCAAAAGCTTACTTTATTTTTGTAAAGTAGTTGTAATCTTACTATGTGAACCTCTACTTACTTTCTTAAAGTTTAAAAGTGACTTTAATCGTTGATTGAAAAGTAAAAATGCATGATTATGTTGTTTATGGTATTCAAGCATGCTATGTGACTTAGATGTTCTTATTATACTATTTTAAAGTTGGAACGAATGCATGTTGTATGTAAAAGTCCCACACGCGGAGTCTTGCATGCGAACGTGACACGAAAACTAAGAAAGTTAGAAACATGGCACCTAGGGTGTGTTTAACAAGGATGTTGTGTTTTCCGGGTTGGAAAATATCTTCGAAACTACGTAATGACTATTTCAAGGGCGTATGTGTGTGTG
>BPLS01000202.1:1183804-1206413 GCA_019656275.1 Rhododendron kiyosumense | reverse complement strand
TGTGTGCCAATGGGAACCCGGTGCGGCGGAACCATTGTGAGGATACTCGAGAGACCGGAACGGCGGAATCGAGGTTGGGTGTGTATGGCTTGGTTATCCGTGTTACGGAGCCAATGCAATGTGTGCCAATGGGAACCCGGTGCGGCGGAACCATTGTGAGGATACTCGAGAGCCCGGAACGGCGGAATCGAGGTTGGGTGAGTTAAAAAGGTGTTTTTGATAAAGGAAAGAAGGAAATGGTTAACGATGAGTCAACGCCAACGATAGTTACAAACGAATGTGAACATGTTAGCATTATTGTCTTTATTCCCTGCTTATGTACTTATCATGTGGAAATCGATGCTAGTAAGTAGGATATACTATTGAGCCTTCGTAGCTCTTGGTGTTGCCTTTTGGTGACCCTGGCATATTATATGGGTGGCAACGCCGGTATAATATGTCAGATTTGATAGATGAACAGGGCGAGCTATTCACCTTGGAGGAGTACGGAGCCGAAGAACTCGCTAGGTTGGAGGAACAAGAGGAGCCGTAGAATTGGACTTCTTAGTTCCCTTTTTGTTGTCTTTTGAATTTCAAATGCTCCTATGAGAGCCGTTTTGTAATAATGAGCAGTGACTCACTTTATTTCTGTAATAAATAATCCCTTTAACGTACCTAAAATTAGGGGCGTTACATGACGGATCAACCTCAATCCCACAAGAAGTGATCATGAAACCAAGCATCTTACCTGTTGTGACCCCGAAGGTGCATTTCTGTGGATTAAGGCGCATGCGGAACTTTCGAAGCGCATGCGGAACTTTCGAAGCGCATGCGGAACTTTCGAAGTCTCTCGAAGAACTTCCTAAGCACAGGAATATGACCTTCTCGAGTCTTTGACTTGGCGATCATGTCATCGACATACACCTCAACTTCTTTGTGCATCATATCATGCAAAATGGTCGTAGCAGCTCGCTGATAGGTAGGACCGGTGTTCTTTAGACCAAATGGCATAACTAAATAGCAGTAAGTCCTCCATTCGGTAATGAAAGTTGTCTTCTCACGATCTTCAGGCGCCATAAGAATCTGGTTGTAGCCTGAGAAGCCATCCATGAACGAAATCAAAGCATGCCCCGCAGTATTATCCACAAGTACATCGTGAGTGGCAAGGAAAAATCATCCTTGGGGCTTGCTTTGTTCAAGTCCTGGAAGTCGACACAGGCCCGAATTTGTCCATTCTTCTTAGGAACGGGAACGATATTGGCCACCCATGTAGGATATTGAGAAACCATAAGAAACCCAGCTTCAATCTGCTTGGTAACCTCATCCTTGATCTTTTGCACCCAATCTGGCCTCATCCGTCTGAGCTTCTGCTTTACTGGCTTGGCATTTGGTAGTAAAGGAATTCGATGCTCCACTATCTCAGGATCGATACGGGGCATGTCTCGATGAGACCATGTGAAAACATCACTGAACTCGGTGAGCAATCCTTTGAAATCACAATGCTCCTCTAGGGTTAACGTGGATCCCACTTGAACCATCCGGGGATCGCTCTCATCTTTCAAGTTTATAGAAACTATTTCTTCTTTTAACGGCTGAGCATGCCTTTCATCTTCCCTTTCGATGAGGGCACGGATTTCCTTGGGAATATCCCCATCGAAATCTATCCCTTATATAAAGATCATTCAAGTAGTCAGAAGAGGATTCTTTCATTTCATAGGACCCATTAGGGCTATCAAGTACAAGAGAATCAAACTCAAAATAGAAGTTATGATGTGGAGGGCCGACAGGCACAAACTCCGACTCAGAGCTAGACTCAAACTCAGAAGACTCTGTGTCAGACTTAGAGGTGTCATCAATGCAAGTTAGGCGCGGTTTGAAAATGCATTTTTTAATGCTTCCCTTGGCTTGCATGATAAGAGAAGTAGGATCTTCGAGGGCATCGGTCCCGAGCATGAACACTTCGGCCTCTTCAGTTTCTTCAACCAAACCCATTTGAGAGAATTCATGGAACAGCTGCTCCAAGCTCCCCTTGTCAAAAGATCCCAGCCAGTCAGTCTTCAGTTTTGGTTGGTTAAGCATCCTCTAAAGCTCTGTCCTTTCTGGCTCTTCATCGCTATAGGACCAGGTGTCGTCGGCGAAAACCTCAAAACCCAGCAGCAGCTCCCCAGTAACTAAATCGATAAATGGCTCAGCCTGTCCGGTGTAAGCATCGTTTCCCACTTTGCGCACAAAGTAGCTGTCGGGATCACCATAGAAAGATCGGAATTTTCCCATACATTTCCACTTTTTGGCATCCTTGGTAGAGGCAATATACCCCAAACCAAAGCAGCCCTCGCAGGAAGGAAAGGTAGGGAACTCCAGGATCCCTTATTGGTGAACTCCTAAACCTAGACCACGTAAATAGGACATCTTTCTCATAATGTCCAAAGCGACAGAACTTATGATGAAGTCCCCGTCCACATTGATGGCCAAAACTGAGCCAGAAGTGTTGAAAGAGAAACCCCCAATAACAACATCTTCTTCATCGTGTGTAATCCCCAGAACAAGAGTGCCATCTTCCTTGAGTGGGCGAATGCCAAAATCCCCGCAGATAGTCAACGTGCCAGTAGGAAGTCCTAACATGACCTTTTGATGAAGAGTAGATGGTACAACCATGATATCAGATCTGTGGAACCATGGCCTGCCCAACAGAAGATTGAATGTGGCAAGGATGTCGACCACATGGAACTCAACATCCATCTCAAACTCCTCTACATCAAGCTTAAGCATCAGTGTGCCCTCGACAACACGACGAGTGCTATCATATGCCTTAATGGCTAGGTTAGAAGGCGCGAAGTCCTTCTTAGCTAGTCCCAAACGATAAGCCACCCTCAAAGGGCATACATTGATGGCTGAACCATTATCAATGAGGACGGTCGAAACCCAGAGTCCCCGGCATTTGACAATGATGTGCAAAGGGCGGTTGTGGTCAACCCCTTCAATAGGTAAATCTTTGTCAGTAAAGACGACAGTGTGCTTGGAAGTTGGAGGGAGGATGAGAGCTATCATTGCCTCAGGCGTGACATCAGCTTGAATCTCAAGACGAGAGAGAGCGTGGCAAAGCTTCTGACGATGCTCACGAGAGGAACAGATTAGTCCCCAGAGCGATATGGCAACGGGAATCCGCTCCAGTTGTTTTTGAATCATGTCCTCATTTAGGAAGCCAGTAGGTACCTCAAATGGTGCAGATCTTGGGAGAGAAAAAGGCTTGTTCCTTGGGTTAGAAGGGTTGGATGAGCTTCCAGCTTGCAGATTAGAAAGATTCATCCACTCCTTGTAACATTGAAAACGTCCCCTAAAGAAGGCACGACTAGAGGGTCTTGGTTAACATCCCAAAGATCAGCAGGGACTTCTCTTAGTTTGCACTTTCCTTTGTCAGAGACCGACGAAGCTACAGGCACTTCCATGTCCAATTCCAAATCTTCAGCTAAGTCTTTTAGCAACAGCGACTCCCAGAAGTCCAGATCCTTAACTGCTGCAACCTCTGCAACAGGCTCTGGATTAGCAACAAAAGGAACATCCCAAAGCCCTCCATCAACAAATGAGCGATTGACAGTCCAAACTTCTGATCCAACTTGGACATTGACCACATCATCAACATCCCAGAGATCGGCCAGTGGAACAAGATTCGTAACCATAATACTACAGTCCTTCTTAGTCAGAATGGGGATCACTGGGCGTGGGAGTCCCTCATCGATGATGTAGAAGGCAGGGTCATGCTCGACATCAAACACTGAGTCAACAAGCCTATCAATGGTGGAAGGGAAGAAGCACTCCCCTAAGACACGAGTCTCCTCTTGAACAAGACCATCCTCCAGAAACTGAATCTCTTGATCAGGCAACGCGTAACCTTGGAAAGGGTTAGGGTCAAAACCCAAAGGAAATTGCCAAGCAGGCTCAAGATCCCAATAATATTCTTCCTCAGGAATGAGAGGCTCGGGATGCTGAAATAGCATGTCCAAAGAAAAATCATCCAAGGGATCAAGCATTGCTGCCTCACAACCGGCCATCCATGCATCGTACCAAGCATAGGCAAAGGGGACATACTCAGGGTTTTGCGAGAAACCATCTAGCTCAAGCTCAGTCCACGCATTGAATATAGGAGTGGCGTAATCGTCATCATCAGCTATGGCCCAACCCACAGCTTGCATGTCAAACTGTGATTCTGATAGAGGAGACATTGCAGATCCGAAACGGCTCATCAAACTTGGAGAGGGGTTTGGATCTATCACATTGAAATATGGACTATCTAGAGAAGAGGCAGAGTTAAGTTGCACAGAACGAATGGACCGATGGATAAGGTCGCTGATAGATGCACCGAGCACAAATGCTCCATTCTGTAGGCATGCAGAAGGCGCATTGGAGTTGGACGATTGTCCTTCCTTGAGATGGACGTAGAAAACCTCAGCTTTGGGTTGAGAAGGCAAAGGTATGACTGGCTGGGGTTGATTTGTTGAGGTTATATGGTCAATAGGGTTGAATATAGAGGAGTTGGGGTTGATATCAGTGGAGCTGAGGGATATCTGGTTAATATGCGGGGCGGCATTGTGCTGTGGCATGGAGTTGGAAATGATATTTGGCTTTGGGGGAATTGCAAGCGTGCCATCATCAATGAGATCCTGAATCGCATGATAGAGACAAAAGTAAGAGTCAGTGAGATGACCAACTCCCTGATGGTAGGCACAGTACAGGTTAGGTTTGAAGTTGGGCAATGGATTTTTAGGTAGGGGGTTTGGTCGAGGGGTTTGAGATGCCCTGACTTGACCAATTTCTCCAAAATCGAGGACAGAGGCGCTTCGATGGTGGAGAAACTATGAGGCTGATTGCAAGGCCGGTTGTTCTGCGGCATCTGCACCTGATTAACATCGGCAATGTGGTTGGCAACATTGGCAGTGAAGGCGTTAGTACCGCTGGTGGCTGCGTTGGAGTAAGCTCCTATTCCAAACAGTGCATTGGTGTTCCCGCAGTATGCATGAGGCTTTGACTTTGGAGGGTTAGATGACTCCCCTTTCGGCAGAATCCCACTGTGCAATGCATCCTTAATGGCCAGGCCAGATTCATAGAATTTGTCAAAATTGGAAGATGCTTGAATGAGGACCAAATGCCTAGCATAATTAGGCTGGAGATTGCGGGAGATGATACGGAACTGATCTCTCTCACTCGGGCGCTCGGTCATCTGAGCAGCCTTTGCCCTCCACCTTTTAACGAAATCCGTAAAGGACTTCTTAGCCTCCATTTTAGTGGATTCAAGCTCCCGGGTTGTCATCTTCAATTGGGAATTGTAGCTGTACTGCAAAATAGACGCAGCCCCAATGTCTTCCCAAGTCCTCCGTTTGGCAATGTCGAGCGACAAAAACCAGTGAAAAGTAGGCCAAGAGAGAGTCTGAAGGAATAGCTGAGACATGGCCGCAGGTTCAACAGCCAAAAGCTTCATGGCAGCATGGTAGCCATAAAGATGAGTCTTAGGGTCACTGCTTCCATCAAACTTGGCAAGGTCTGGCATTTTGAACTTGTCAGGGAGCCTAGCATTAGGATAGAGGCAAAGATGGTCCAAGTTGATTCCCCTAGCACTGATTTTCTCAGATTTGGAGACAGACTCTTCCAGCTTGGCCATCTTGGCTACAAGAGCAGCGATGTTAGGGTTTTGAGCAGCCTGAACAACAGCGAGATTTGAACTCGAAGGAGGGATTCGAGCTTTCCTAGGATTGAGCAGAGCTACAAGATGCCTTGGGTGATCTGGATCTTTTGCCATGACGGATTGTTCATGCACACCATCTTCGGCCTCGCCTTCCTCTTGAACAGCCGAAGGAAGACAAGTGTTAAAGAAATCATTTAAGTGGGTCATGTTGGCATCTGCCTAAGTTGCCCTTTGTTGTATGGCGGTGATTGTAACAGCCCTGATTTTTGGTCAGTAAAAATTTTGTTAAATATTTGAATTTTATTTGAATTACTTATTTTTACTTTCTGTAATTCGTCGTAATTACATTTTAGCCCCTTGAAATTCATTTTTTGACTAATGCCCTACTTAGCAAGCCTAGTTAGCTTCTCACTATCCGGTTGGAGGAACTAAACTAGAAAGTTACCTAGTTACCTTTACCTAACCGTAAATGGACCGTTTTGCCCTCATTGAACCTTTTGAACCTTTTCAACTCTAGAATTGAAATTTGTTTAATTATTTTCTTCTATTATTTTGGTTTTATTCTTTGTCCCTTGGATAATAAAAGTTAGGGAAACTATTATCCATTGGATAATAGAAACCCCAATTCTTTATATTAAAAGTATACTTGGTCAAGTACTAAGTATTCATAAAAAATGACTTTTTAAATGCTTTAAAGGACTTTTTGAATATTTTAGTATAAAATTTCCCTAGTAACTATTGTCCATTGGACAATAAAAGCTAGGAGAATTATTATCCATTGGATAATAAGTTCATCTTTCAACCAAGTACATGGGGTTATTAATTTAATCTTTTTCTTAATCCCCATGTGACAAGGTACATATTATTTTAATATAAAAGTTACCTAATTACTATTGTCCATTGGACAATAAAAGTTAGGGGATTTATTACCCAATGGTTAAAAAGGTTAGTCTTTCATCTAAGTACATGGGCCTTATTAAACTAGTCTTTTTCTTAAACCCATGTGAGGAAGTACACATTATTTTATTATGAAAGTACTTAGTACTAAGATTCTCCTAAGTACCCTTTAGTATTTTATATTGGGATTTTGAACTACCTAAGGTACATGGTGCATAGATATATATTATATTAGGACATGGAAGACTAGAATATTGCCCTAAGTACACATGTGTCTATTTACAAGTTTATTGAGAAAATTTTGAGCTTTAAGACTACTTTTGATCCTAAGTACAAAAGTACCCATTATTTTACTTTGTATTCTTGCATTGAAGTACATATATATACATATATGCTAGTACATGAGAAAGAGAGAGGAGAGAGAGAGAGAGAGAGAGAGAGAGAGAGAGAGAGAGAGAAGCTGTGAAAGGGAGAGAGGGGAGAGAAAGGCTGAGAGGGAGGGAGGAGGAGGAGGAGGAGAGAGAGAGAGAGAGAGAGAGAAGAGAAAGAAGAAGAATTTGGTTGTACCTTGATCTTGATCTTCCTATGTACTTTGGTGACTTACTCTTCCAAGTAAACTTAACCTCCATTGTCCTCTTTGTACTCTTTTGTATTGTTTAACCCTAGAATCTTGTACCAAACCTCCTTTCTACCACAAATTTGTTCAAGAATCAAATCTAAGTACTAACCTAGCCATGCAAACCTAGGATCTTGATCTTCCATGAAAGCTTGACTTTATGGAATAAAAAAATGAGATTGTAGAGAGAGAGAGAGGGGCCGGCCAAGAGGAGGAGGGGGGAGAATTTTGCCTATAAATAGAAGCCCAGTCCATGCTTCAAACTCACACCTTCAAACTTGCTCTTCCTTCTCTCTAGAAATTCCAAGAGTTCTTAGTTCCAAAGTTCTTATTTTTCTTGAGTTCTTGAGAGTTCTTGAGCAAAACCACCAAAACACTTCCACAACTACTTCTAGATCTTTAAAGTAGCTTAGTTAAAGTTAGCAAGTTGTTTCTAGGAAGAGAAAAGATCATCTCTCTTCCTTTCGAAGCAAACTAGAGCCGTTACGCCGCCGAAACTCAAAACCAATGACCGATTTACCGTAGCCGACCACCGCCAAGAAGTAAGGTAGAAATCCTATTCTATCAACTCTATGTATTGTATAAAAATGTATATTGGAGAATAGAACGTCATTAGGAAGTTACTTTGAACATTCTTTCTAAAGTAGATAAGGTTATCTTTTGTTTAAAGGTTTGGAAATGCATGGTTTATGTTCATGGTGATTCAAGCATGCCAAGTAGTTTGGAGTTGGATGATCTTGTTAAAATAATTTCAAGTTCTTGTCGAATGCTTGTTTATGTCAAAAATCCTACCGCGGAAGTCTATGCATGATAACGAGACACGAGAATCGAGAAAGTTAGAAACATGGCACCTAGGTGTGGTTAACAAGGAAAATATGTTTTCCCGGAGTGGAAATATTTTTGAAACTACATAATGACCAATTTTGGTGGCATTATGTGAGATGTGTGTGTGCGTTCCCATGGGAACCCGGAGCGGCAGAACCATGGTGAGGTATGGCTTGGTTATCCGTGGAGAGGAGCCAATGCAATTGTGTGCCAATGGGAACCCGGAGCGGCGGAACCATTGTGCGGATACTCGGGAACCCGGAGCGGCGGAACCGAGGTTGGGTGTGTAGCTTGGTTATCCGCGGTACGGAGCCAATGCAAATGTGTGAGTTAAACAAACGATTTTGGAAAGGTTGATTTGAAATGTGAAAATGTTGACACAGTTTACGATGAGTCGCGTAGGAGAAACAAAGAGAACCATGGACACCTACGATAGTTGAATAGCGAATGTGCATATGTTATTGATTCTTTTGTTATAAGTTATGGGTTAGCGGATATGGGATTATTTTGCTGAGCTTTCGTAGCGCACGGTGTTACCTTTTGGTACCCTGACATATTTTATCGGTGGCGACGCTGGTATAATGTGTCAGACCTTATAGATGATCAAGATGAACAGTTCACCGTGGAAGCTTTTGGAGCAGAGGAGCTTGCTAGGATGGAAGAGCAGGCAGAGTAGTATTCGGAAATCCTAGTTTCCTTTCTTGTTGAATAAATGTACCCTTTGATGTATTTATGATGTAATAATGAGCCAGACTCTCTTTATTATGTAATAAATGCCTCATTAACGTACCCAAAATTCGGGGCGTTACAGTGATGTTGTTCTAAATGTTCATGAGCATGGTTTCGAGGGTGAGCAGTTGTGGATGATCTGCCATAACTGACGTTCCAGAGGTACTTGATGCCTAAGAAAGAATAGGTGACTTCGGAGATTCCACTTCTTCAAAGATCGAAGGTGAGCCTGACTGTAAAGCAGCTAACAGAGAACGTGGAGAGTCTTCCGTGATGACTGACTGGGATTGTGACCTGACTAGCCTTTGAATCGGATTCTGACGCAGACGTTCCCAAGCAGGTTTGGCTTTCTGCATCGATACTTTCCTTGGCGGTGCAATGGTTCAGAACTTTACTTGCAACAAAGTAAGAGAAAGCTCAATAGGGGTCTTGCAGCAAATTTAATCTAAAGAAAAGATTAGGGAGCACATGCAGCTAACGTTGTCAGTGTCGCCCTAGACTCTAGAACTAGAAGACGAGTTCGTTCTAAGATGTTCAGACACTGCCACAATTCTCAGAATTCTTCTCGATAATATATCCTTACTTGAAACAAACGATTGTAAAGAATGTCAAAAGAAGTCTAAACCTTTGATTACTCCACTGTTTAGGGATTTCAACTTTTGAATTTGGAACAATTCGGACATGAGCGTTATGATGCAATAACCAGAATGGCGTGAGCGGCACAGAGCTGTTTAGCCGAATGGTGTAAGTGACAAGACACTTGTTACCTAATTGGTGTAAGCATCATAACACTTTTCTCGTTTATTCCTCCTTTTCTGTTTGAGACCCGTAACGGGTGTATAGACAAGGGTGTAGAAAGCTTTTGATTTCCTAAAGTCTCGCCGTTCTAAGGATTTGAAAGTTGAAAATGCACAACATCAAGTCACACGACTCCTCATCGGGCCATGACAATGTCCTAACAAACTTAGAAACAGACTCGAAAGACTGAGAACCTAGGAGCCGCCCTAAACATGCTTCTACGCAAAACGGAATGTATGTACAGTGCATGCGATAGGAAAAACAGTAACACGTAGACAATATATGGGGGTTAGATGCAAATAGAACTTACCCTGTGGGTACCTGTCCTAATTTGGAGAGTTCTAGTGCTTTGTATATGCAAAGGCTGGTTTTGGCTTGTAATAGGTTCCTCGGACTAAAGCCAAGATATACCTCCTGCTGCCCGCGTAATCGCAGAGCAATAGTCAAACGGTAGAATGACTTATCATCATCGAAGGTTGTCGGGCATTCGGGGTCCCCGGGCTCCGGTAAACCGTGTCGGATTGCCAAAACACTCCAATGGGGCTATCCCACATCGATGCACATGAAAATGCTAAAAATTGATTAAAAAGAGAAGAAGAATCACAAAATTTCAAAATGCCTTTTCAAATTTGGCTCACTTTATTTAGTCCATTTTTAGAAGAAAGTACACAAATGATCAATCGAAAAAGTCCCAGATTAGAATGGCCGGACACGAGGTCATGTTAAATCACCGTTCCAACCTTCGGCAGCACGAAACTCACTATTTTGACAGACTTTTAAAGGATTGCTCAAAAGTGTATTAAATTCTAAGTATGGATTAATATTGGTTCGATCCCCAGCAGAGTCGCCACTGTGGGCAGCATGCCCTTTAAAAAGGATTCTGTTCTTTTCTAAATGCCGGTTCGAGGGAGCGCTAAGCTGGACGACAAGCGCTCGCAAAATACAGAGTCGCCACTCGGGTTTGAAGGTCCAACACCCAAGGAACTGTATTTTGAAGCACCTGCCGTGCCATTTAATTTGAAAACATTAAAGAACCAGTCTGTCATAACCATATCTGGGTTCGAGAACCAGGTTACGAGAGGGAAAGGGTTTTATGGCACCCCTCTCGCCCAATCCGGGATCGGTCTCTACTTAGGCATTTTGAAAATATTTGGGATTCTTCTTTATTAATCGATTTTTAGCCAATTAGGGCAGGGAAACAATTAATCGGGGATTAAAACTGTAACATGTTTGCAGAATGCGATAGATAATAGCATGGATGCCAAGAAATATTTGAAAGATAAATGAAATAATGTTCAGAATTGTGACTAGATGTCAAACAGTGCCCTAGTATGAGTTTAAAGCAAACAATGGCCAACTTGCATACATGGATCTTCATGCATGCAAGTACTCCATCCCGCGATGAACCCATACTGTTGTGCGAGGGTTGACATCCCATCAACAGATTGAACTTTATTCCCTTCTGGGCTCTAGAAGGACCAGTGCTCACCCAGGAAACAAACCAAGCAGTTTATATGTACAGGAAGTAATTAATTATTACAAATAGGATAAACAGGAATAATACACAACCCTTAAACAGTGAGGGTGTTAAGCAATGCACACGCGATTTCTGGAAATCAAGACACCATCGCGCGATAAAGTGATAGCATCGCGCGATTGTTCTGACGGGACTTCCAGGAACTGCTCTTGCATGCCTGGGCTTTGAGACAAGTTCAGAAGCAACCCAGGGGCATTTCAAAGCAAATAATGAAGTAAATTAAGCAAAGCAAACTGACTTTAGCATGCAAAACAGCGAAATAACTCTAAACATGCTTTACAGTATTCCATGGTATTATGAAAACGGAAAAAGAACTAACATCCTATCCCCACGAGGACTGTCGCGCGACTGCTGAAAGCATCGCACGATCAAGTGAGTCCATTGCGCACAGGAAAGTTGGTACACGGTTCTTGTAACCCTGCTGACTTTAGGACCAGGAATGGTATTAATTATCAGCCTTGGCCCTGCCAGCCCCCCTCAGGGACCAAAATAGTAAGCAAAAAGTAGATTATACCTTTACTTTGAGTGATTAGAACAAGGTTTGAACAAGGTGGTAGTGGAGGAGAAATGAGTGTATGAAAAGCTTGTGTAGTCTTTCTTTTCTTGAATTTTTGTAACCCTTAGCATGGAAGACCAAAGGGTGCATATATAGGAGAAAAAGAGGGCTTGGTTGGTGGAGAACAAGGCCTCACAACCAGCCAATAAGGCTGGTTGTGGTTGCTTGGTGGAGAGGTGGGGTGCAAAAGGTGATAGGAGAGTGGGGGGATAGGTGGTGTAAGCCATGCCCTGAAAACGTTGTACCGTCGACGAAAACGGGGTTACACTGCCCTGCACACTCCTGATCATCACAAAATCCAGCAGGAAAAAGGTGATAGGGACAGATGCTGACCGTTACGCGATGCAGTGACATCATCGCGCGATTGTCCGGCCAACCGCACGACAGTCAATAGTCAAGGTTTTGACTTTGACCAACACCTGGGTTAGGGTTTCGACTTAGGGTTTGTGGTTTTAAGAAAAGGGGTCCAATCACTCCAAGTTCAAACCTTTTCATTCTCAAAATTGCTTTTGATTTGATTCATTATTGGGGAAACAAGAAACCCAAAAATGAAGTAAAACAATCGGGAACCACATATATCAACAGGAAAATTGAAGAGAATCTCAATTCTATTCCATTCAGTCGTACATTGATTATAGAAACCGAATCACGTCTTATACAGAACAACAATTAACACTAACCTCACTAACTTTTTTCTTTGTTAACAAACAACATTCCTTCTAACTAAATTCAGTTACACAAGAACTAATCCTCTACTCCTTAGCTAGCATACATTCACTAGCTTCTGCTAACAATCTTTGTTGAGATGGCTTGATCATTGGTTGAGATTGAAGCATTGGAACGGTATATCTAACATCTCCCCTCAAGCTAAGGGGGAAGGACTGCACCATTAGCTTGTCCTTAAGATAATGAAACCTGGAAATAGACAGGGGTTTCGTAAAAATATCGGCTAGTTGATCGATAGATGGAATATACCGCAACACGACTTGCTTAGCGGCCACCTTTTCATGAACAAAATGGTAATCAAGTTCAATATGCTTCGACTGAGCATGAAAGACAGAATTGGAGGCTAGAGCCAAAGCACTTAAATTGTCACACCAAAGCAGAGGCAAAGAGGCTAAGGGAAAAGAAAGCTCCTGAAATAACATCTGAATCCAACTAAGTTCAGCAGCACAATGAGCGAGAGCCCGATACTCAGCCTCTGTGGAATATCGAGACACAATGGGCTATTTCTTAGCAGACCAAGAAATCAAATTGTTACCAAGAAACACACAGTAGTGTGGGCACACGCCCCAAAGATTTTATTTGTAAAATGGGGTGCGGCCCTCTTTTTGGAAAAACGCGGCGAAACGCTTCGATTCAAAGTCGCCACTCGGGTTTTAGCGGTAGATCACCAAAGGAACCGAACTCGAGAACGTTTGCTACGTTTGTTTGATTTGAAAATTTGTTTGATTTGAAAAAGGCATAGACTGGTCCGCTGTCACCTTCGATATCTGAGGTTCAGGAGCCAGGTTACGAGAGGGGAAGGGTTTTATGGCACCCCTCTCGCCCAATCAGGAGATCGGTCTCTACTCAGGCATTTTGTAAAATGTTTGCATTTTTCTCTCATTGATCATTGTTTAGCCAGTTAGGGCGGGGGAACAGTTAATGGGGGATCAAAGCTGTAACAAGTTGCATTATGCGACAAAATGTTTATGAATGATTGTTTACTTGCAATAATATAGATTGAGAACAAGCACCGAGAGCAGTTTGAATGAGATGGGGTACGCTGTCTTTCGAAGGTGTGGGCAAGCAACACACCAGTATGGACTGGCCAGGCCACTGCATACCGATAAGACCTGCGCATGCCACCTTAAGACTGGCATACACCACTCCTATGCACTCACAGTCTTTGTTTGCAACCCTCTGGGCTCTGGAATGGACCAGCGCACACCTAGGACAAACCACGTAATTTAATAGAGCAACATATATACAGCTACAGACAGATCAGTTAGCCTCAAGCCATGAAAGAAAACAGAATACCCCATAAACAGAGTGGTGAGATAGCAAGAGGCCAAAACTAAGCTATGATGCAAGGGCCAGCCACTCGACCATGGTATGATAACCGTACGCCAGTCCTGAGAGACCGTACCCCAGTCTCATTCATTGTCCAATGCTTGGCTTTGCATCATCTGGGCTCTAGATGATGACCAGAAAGATCCTAGAGGCCTTCTAGAACGAAAAGAAGAAACAAGTATCGAAAGCTACATTTAACAGCTATAGAGTATAGAAAGCAGTAGACTGGTTATTAGCATGCTATAAGGTGATGAAAGTAAAATATACATAAGAAATAATGATCAATGATCCCCACGCCAATAGTGCACATACTGCCATGAATGGCGTACGGTAAGGGTCATCATTTAGCCCGGTGGCCCGCGACCCGTCCAAAACCCGCCCGGCCCGCCGGGCTTTTACCTGGCCCGAGCCTGTAAAACGGGCGGGCTAGCCCGTCCCGTAGTTTGTAATGGGCGAGCTCGAGCCTATGAATTTTTACTCGGCCCGGCCCGTGAGCCCGCCCGGCAGCCCACCCGTAGGCCCGGCCCGTGAGCCCGCCCAGCATACCAGTCCAAAAGCCCGCCAACGGACCCGCCCATTAGCCCAAAATCCCAAAAAATCCTTTATTTTTTCCCTTGGTTTAGTTTTGCCCAAGGAAGTTTAAGCCCACCCGTTGGCCCGCCGGCCCGCCAATTGGAGTAGCTCGTGAGCCGGGCTTGGGCTTCAATTATAGTAGGTGGCCCAGCCCACCCGGCTCGCCGGAAAGAAAAAGCCCGGTCGGCCCGGCCCGTGGGTGGGCTTGGGCCGCGACTTGGCGGGCTGGGCCGGCCCGGCCCGATGATGACCCTTAGCGTACGGCTTGATATGACTGGCGTGCGCCATCTTTCATTTTATACGATCTTTTATTTTACCAGTTTAAGACCAGGACTAGTATTGGTTACTAGCCTGAGCCATTTTGGTTCCACTCAGGGATCAGAAATAGAAAGCCACGCAAAGGTGGTATACCTTTGGTTTGAGATTGGATGGTGGTTTTGAACTTTGATTGTTGAAGATGGAGGTTGAATGTTGACTGAATGGTGGTGTGGAGGTGTGGAAGGCTTCCTCTTCTTACTCTTTCAATGGAAGAGAGGAGAGAGAAAGAGAGCAAAATAGAGTAGGAGAGGAGTTAAACTCTTAATGGTGGTAACCCCTTGCAAATGAATGCAAGGGGGGTATTTATAGGAGGAGAGTGGACCAAGGGAGAGGCAGTCAGCTGGGGTTAAGGGCTTGGTTGAGTTAGAGGGAGGAGTCCCATGCATTAAATGCATGGGACTTGGGTTGAAAGGGGGTGTAGGAGAGAGGGGGAGCCGGCCGAACGGCTGTAATCATCAGGAACTGTGGACTACGTCAGGGTGGCCACAAAAGTCCCAAGCACGTGGTTGAATAGTGCTGCTTTGATTTGACTAGCGTGCGCCAGTGAGGACAGAGTCAACGGTCGATGGCTTACACGTGGCAGTCAACTGGCGTACGTCAGAACAGGGCTGGCGTAAGCAAGTTCGGTTTTGCTTGGGGGCCATTTAGCTCTGGCTTGAACGGCTTGAAACGGGCATTGAAGGGGTTTGGATGAGGCTCGGAAAGCTCAAAGCTCAAACACACCATCGACCTTAGACTGTTCTTGACCATAATCATCATCGAGGAAATAAAAAGACCGTAAAACAACATTATCTGGATGGTCCAAAATAGGGTGTCTACAAGTAGCCAGAAGTGGATCGGCAATCAAAAGGATCTCCAGCCCAGTCAGAATTAGAATAGGCTTGTAAAGTAAAGGGCCCCGGACCAAAAAAAAGCCCATGATCCAGAGTACCCTTAACATAGCGAAGCAAACGCTTAACAGCAAAAAAATGAGCCTCAGTAGGAGTGGCCATATGCTGGCAAGCCTAATTCACAGCAAAGGCCAAATTTGGCCTTGTAATAGTAAGATACTGCAGAGCCTTAACAATACTACAATAAAGAGATGGTTGACCAAAGAGAGAAGTAGAAAAAACAGCAGGTTTAACAGCCATAGGAGAGCAAGGCTTACAATTTAGCATACCAACTTTGGCCAAAATGTTAGTAGCATATTTGCTTTGGGTCAAGGAAAAACCACGATCTTTAGGTTGAACTGACAAACCAAGAAAATAGGAAACAGAACCAAGTTCCTTTATAGAAAAAGCAGTATGCATCTCATTAATAAGAGTAGAAATAGCTTGGGAATTATTGCCAGTTACTAAGATATCATCAACGTAGACAAGAACAAAAAGAAGAGAAGAGGAAATTTTCCGAATAAAGAGAGAGGAATCACAGTGACTGTGAGTAAAGCCATGAGATAGAAAAAAGGAGGAGAAAGTAGAGTACCAAGCTCTGGGGGCCTGTTTGAGCCCATAAAGAGCTTTATGAAGTTTGCAAACTAAATGAGATGCACCACAATCATTGAAACCTAGAGGTTGAACCATATAAACCTCCTCATCAAGAGTGCCATGTAGAAACGCATTAGAAATATCAAGCTATCGAATAGGCCAATGATAAGAGATAGCAAGACTGAAAAGAACACGAATGGTTGGTTGTTTAGCAATAGGACTAAAGGTGTCAAAGAAATCAATACTTTCCTCTTGTAAATAGCCTTTGGCAACCAAGCGAGCCTTATAACGAGCAATACTGCCATCAGAATTACATTTGATTTTAAACACCCATTTGCAACCAATGGCATTTTTATGAGGAGGAAGAGAAACCAAAGACTAGGTACCTTGCTTTTGTAAGGTGTCATATTCTTCAAGCATAGCTTGAGACCATTGAGGAGATTAGAAAGCTTCTGTAACACTAAGAGGTTTAGTGAGAACAGATGAGGTCATAAGAGCAGAAAGACAGACAGGAGGAGAAGAAACAGCAGAACCTATTTTGGACCGAGTCTGCATAGGATGAGTAGGAAGAATAGATTTAGGCTTAAGTGGAGGTTTAGGCTTAGAAGTACGAAGAGGTGCAGAAGACAAAGGTAAATCAACAAAGATAGAACCAATGGGAATAGACTGAGGAGAAGGAGCTGGACAAGGGGAAGATGGAGAAGATGTATTAGTTGATTGAGAAGATGTACCATTTAAACTAGAGGAAGAGCTGGCGGAACTAGGTGGAGAAGAGGACAACATAGAAGAAGAAACAGGATTAGAGACAGGAGAAGACTGTGAAGGTGGCAAAAAGAAATTGTGTGAGAGAGGAGAAGGAGATGAAGAAGAAGAACAAACAGAAGAAGTGTGGAAAGGATCACTTGTTCATGAAAGACAACATGTCTAGAAAGTAAATTTTGCCAGTGGAAAGATCTAGGCACTGATAGCCCTTAACAGTAGGATGATATCCCAAGAAAACTCAGGGGATAGATCGAGGTTGTAACTTGTGAGAAACATAGGGCTTGAGCCATGGGAAACACTGACAACCAAAAACTTTGAAAGCAGAATAATCCGGAGGTTGATTAAAGAGGACCTCAAAGGGACTAAGATTATTAAGAGTAAGACTAGGCATACAATTAACAAGAAAGGTAGCTGTAGCAATGGCATCAAACCAGTATTTAAGAGGAACATGGGAGTGATGAAGCAAGGCAATGGCAGTCTCAGTGATGTGCCGATGTTTGCGTTCAGAAACACCATTCTGTGGTGGTGTATAAGGACAAGAATATTGATGAACAATACCTTGAGAAACTAAATACTGATACATTTTATTATTGATGCATTCAGTGCCTCCATCAGTGCGCAAAATCTCTAAAGAGGTAGTGAATTGCTTTTCTGCATAAGACTTAAATTCAAGAAATTTATCAAACACTTCACTTTTGTAGTCTAAAGGATAGATCCCAGTGAACCTACTAAAGTCATCAATGAAAAGAACATAAAATCGGCAAGTAGAAGTGCCGCGATTGAATGGCCCCCATACATCACTATGAACAAGAGAAAGGGGCTTATTGACAATAGAATTAGACAACTTGAAAGGCAGTCTATGACTTTTAGCCACACTACAAGGAGTACAAGCAGAAAACACGAGTTTCACACAAAGAACATGTAAAAGACTGAGAATTTGTTGAAACTTCAAAGAAGATGGATGGCCCAAACAATGGTGCCATATTTCAGTGGAAACATGAGATGCACCAGGTGTAGTAGAAGAAAGAAAGACCTGTGGAGAAGTAGAGGATACCGAAGGAAAGTGATAGAGACCATTGACATTAGAACCCATGTGGAGAATCTTGTTCATAGCCTTGTCCTGAATGACAAAGGAATCAGAATCAAAAGTCACTTTGCAGTGATTATCCTTGGTTAATTTATTAACAGAGAGTAGATTCGTAGACATGGAAGGAATATGAAGAATTTTGTTTAATTGGAAAGAGTGAGTATGAGTAAGGAGAAAACCCTTACCAGTATGATGAATGGGAAGTTGAGCCCCATTGCCAATAGTGACGTGCTCAGTACCAGTATAAGGAGAATAACAATCAAGTGTAGCAACATCATTAGTAATGTGATTGGTGGCAGCAGAATCTAGACACCAATTAAAGGCCCAAAGTTCAAGAAGCCAGGGTCGTAATAAGAACTGGAAGGGGTTGATTTGGCAGCAGCAAAGGCCTTTGGTTGAGAAGACTCTGGATGATAAGTAGGAGAAGAACCTGGTTAAAAACCCCCAGCCATACGATACCGACAAGTTCTTGCAGTGTGATTATACTTGTTACAAATCTGGCACACTACTCCTGAAGAAAATTGCGAAGGAAATCGAAGACAAGACCTGGAGAAGTCATTGCAATTGTCATAATAATTGCCACGAAAACCTCCTCTAAAAGTTGATCTGCCGCCTTGAAACCATCGAGAAAAATTTTGACCACGATTATTATTATAAGAACTGCCTCCTCCACGATGAGAAGAAGAGAAGCCAGAAGGAGATGCAAACGTAGGGCCTTTGGCCGCTGCATAAGCAACCGTAAGATCACCAGAAGATGATTGCTTATTTTTGGCTTCAATGTGTATCTCCTCAGAACATAATAACATAGCAACTTGTTCCATAGTAATAGTACCCAATTGTGCCCTAATTGTGGGTTTCAAAACATCGTAGTCAGACGGTAATCCATTAAGAGCAGTAAGAATCATATCTTCGTCATCAATAGAGTGTGAAATCAAAGCCAATTGATTTGCAAGATCCCCAATCTGATCAAGATACTCTTCCATAGTAGTGGATTTCTTGGAGACAGAATTAAACTTGTTTTTCAACTGATGAACATATGAGCGGGATAAAGAGGTAAAACGACGTTCAAGAAAAGACCACACCTCATGACTCGTGGTGAAATGCAGAATCGTAGTGTAGATCGAAGGTGTTAAAGTAGCAGTAATGCAACTGAGAAGATGAGCATCAATAACAGTCCATTCTTGATGAGAAGCATTCAACACTTCTTTACCGGAATCATCTTGGATCTTCAAAGAGGGGCAAGCAATTGTTCCTTCCACACGATCAAACCATTGGCCCGAAGAATGTTCTGAAATTGACGCTTCCAGATGATGTAGTTTGTAGAATCGAGCTTGATAGTAACAAAGGAACTCAGATTCGAGATGAGGAGACTGAGATTAGAAGGAATTGAGGAAGACCCAGACGAAGAAGATGACGCCATGGCAGGATTGTGAAGCTCAATGGAGCTACTAGGGCTGCTCTGATACCATGAAGAGAATCTCAATTTTATTCCATTCAATTGTACATTGATTATAGAAACCAAATCACGTCTTATACAAAACAACCATTAACACTAACCTCACTAACTTTTCTCTTTGTTAACAAACAACATTCTTTCTAACTAAATTCAGTTACACAGGAACTAATCCTCTACTCCTTAGCTAGCGTACACTCACTAGCTTCTGCTAACAATCTTTGCTGAGATGGCTTGATCATTGGTTGAGATTGAAGCATTGGAATAGTATATCTAACAAAAATATAGCAAAATTAAACTAGTCAGTGCTTGGTGCACCGGTTTTCTATCAAAAATGGTACATACCAGATCGTACCTACCGGTACAATATCTAGAACCTTTATCTCAACATTTGATTTTAGTTAGCCATCTTTCTAGGTTGTTATAAGAGTGTCCATTGTATAGGGTAAATAGGAGCAGTTATTTGCTTGGATTAATCCCCCAACCTATAAAAGAGGCAGATATTTTTTGGCAAACTAGTTAACAAAAAGGAAAAATTTGGATCCATTTGAGAAGAAGAGGCAAACACAGGGTACCAGGGGTTGAGAGCTTCTCTCTCTAAGCCTAGAGAGAGAATGCACTCCCCTTCCCAAAATCAGTCACAATCCACCATAGATTCCGAGGCAGAGGTAATCCAAGCTTCAATCGGCGCTATGTTGGCTAATAGCGGCTTGACCCACTACCAATTTTCATCTGCTATTGTACTGTGTTGGCTAATCTCGCCAGAGATGATGGTAGCACAGTCGTGAAACACCAGATTTTGTTCCAATCAACCGATTCCCTAGTGGTCCGAACGGATTCACTCTGGAATCTGTGTTTTATTTATCCTCAATCCACCCGTAAACCGATTCCCAGCTGGAGATTGACTTCCAAGAGAAAGGGGATCTCACGACTTCACCGGTGAATCAGCCAACATCAACCCACATAAGCCGATTTCTCCGAACATCCATACCCAACCGGCGGTGTTGGGAACGGACGGCGTCGCGGCTATCCTACCAGCAGTTGCTGTTCTTTTCCGACAGAGGTATTCCAGCTCGTGGGTCCTTGGCGATGACCCTGAGTCTTTGATCGTGGGTCCTTTCACGGCAAAAGGAATCTCCGAAAATCTTATCCCAGTTCCGATGTAATCAGCTGGGTGATGGTCAGATTTATTGGAACTTAACTCTGGGTTTACAATGGTAAATCTCGGTTCTCAATCATTTCAGTCAAGTTCAGTTCGTTCATGATTGTATTGTGATTCATGCTGAGCTCCGTAGCTGCGCATCCGCTGTTGCCAGCCATGGTTCTATTCGGGCCAGCCCATCAGTGGAAAAGTCCACATCTATCCCAACCGTGGGAACACCTACACGGCTGCCGGATAAATATCCAGACAGCCAGAATTTTCAGATCCCGAAAATGGGTAAGGAGGTGATCGATGACCGAATTACTAATCTCTGTCCAAATTAACTGGTTGTGTTTTGCTAACCCGTTAACTAGTTAGTTTATATGTTTAATGTTCAAGTTGTTGCTGGACTGTTGGGCCAGTGTACTGTTAGTTTTGTGGCATTATAATTGGTTCCATTGTACAAGCTCTTTGCTGAGCTTCTTTAAATCCCTAGTTTCTTTGCTTCATTAGCGCGGTGGTCGTGTGTAGTATGGTTGTGACCGTGGCTATCATTGATTAGATTGGGGTCTTCAGCTGATTGAAAGGGGTAGCTTCGCAGCTGCCAATGACTAGATCAGTGGATGGGTTCTAATTGAAAAAGGTAGCTTCTGGGCTGTCGTTGAATAGATTGGTGGTAATGCACTGATTGAAAGGGGCAGTCTGGTTCACCTGCGGTTTGAGTGGCCACATTTCGTGGCTCCTCTTTCTATCCCTCTTTTAGAGAATAGCGAGCCTAGGGGTTTAGGTTGAGGGTGGTGCAGTCTGGA
This sequence comes from Rhododendron kiyosumense, assembly GCA_019656275.1. Classification (NCBI taxonomy): domain Eukaryota; kingdom Viridiplantae; phylum Streptophyta; class Magnoliopsida; order Ericales; family Ericaceae; genus Rhododendron; species Rhododendron kiyosumense. Next base: position 1,185,138 of record BPLS01000202.1, on the reverse strand, counting down.
TGGAATGGGCGTGGTGTGCAGGGTACTTGGGAGGGTAGCCTTGTCGGATGCCGTCATCTCCAGCTTGAGCCTCTTCTTGGTTCCTTGTCCCTCTGTAGTAGCTGTTCCTTTAGAAGTGGTATTATGCTTGCTCTCTCAGTGGTTTGGAGTATTAGTAGCTTGGTTTGCTTATGCCAGCTCTAGAGTTATTGGTGATTGGTAGTGGGCGGAGAGTGGGTTGATTCTGGCGAGCCTTAGGCTTGGATGAGGGGAGTATTAGACCAGATGGAATGGGTGTGGTGTGCAGGGTGGGGCCCCCTGTAGGATGCCGTCATCTCTGGTTTGAGCCTCTCTTGGTGCCATGTTTCTCTGTAGTAGCTGTTCAGCTCCCCTTGATGCCTTATTGCTATGTTGCTACTAGTTCTCAGTGTTGGTTAACTTTTGGTCATCTCTGGCCATTACCATTTATCTGATTTCCTAGCCTGGCAGGATGTGTCAGGTAGTACTATTTCATCATCATGTTATTACTCATAGTATCACATCATATCATACCCCGTTGTAATATCCTTCTGCGTAGATGGATAGTGCAACGGGGGTATGATCTCATTACACATGACACTTTTGTTATGTTATTTATTCTACCTTACTCTCCATACGGGTTGTGCATGGATTATCACACTTTTTTTTCAATCTTTTTTTTTTTTTTTGCCTTTCTTTTCCTCCTGGGGTATGCCCCTTGTAGGCTGTACATTCGGTTAACCTCTTTTAATTTCAAGCTAATTTACCCAAAAAAAAGAAGAGGCAAACACAAAGTTAGGAGAGAGAGAGAGAGAGAGAGAGAGAGAGAGAGAGAATTAAAGACAACAATTGAAGGATCAAAAGCTACAAATTAGAGTTATGGTCTAAAGTTGGAGATGTGTGAAGTTGAGAAAAAGAGGGTAAGTTGTCGGATTTTAATAGTTAAAGGTAGTTGAATGAGCAAGATGTAATTTGTACTTATTGAATATGGTTTCCATCAACGGCACAAGGGATTTAGCAATTATCCATAGTTCAATGGTGTAAGTTGTAGGGTTTTACAGTTGAAGGTGGTTAAGATATAATTAACCCAAATATTTAGCCATCTATATTATAAACAGATCGGTTTTCTACTAAAATGTCTATTCATACATACAGAACACCTTCTACAACCATTCAATTATACTTTCTATTAACTTTGTCGCCGTCGGATCAAATGAATATTTCCTAATATATAATCTACAGTAATGTAAATATTTTCCAAACTTCTAAATTATATGTTGACCTATTGCTAGCATTAAAGATGGTTTCCTTTCAAGTTTTACGCATTTTCTTGATAC